>CAWYQB010000162.1:0-365000 GCA_963966105.1 Volucella zonaria
GTGGTGATCACAATATGCTAATAGTAAATAAAAACAAAAAGGCTTTTTCCAAGATTCTATGTGAAGTGGTAATCACAATGTGCTAATAGTAAATAAAAACAAAAAGGCTTTTTCCAAGATTCTATGTGAAGTGGTGGTGATCACAATGTGCTAATAGTAAATGCAAAGGGTTATGCAGGTGGTGGGCATAACATATTGCATCGTTGTATTATATACATAAATATATTACTATATTATGAAAACTAAGCTGGGGCATAATATAATAAAAACAAAAAGGCTTTTTCCAAAATTCTATGTGAAGTGGTGGTCATAATGTGTTTAGTAGTAAATGCAAAGAGTCATGCTCATGCTGTAGCGTTGTATTATTATTATATATTATATTATGAAAACTTAAGCTGGGGTATAATATGATAATAATAAACCAAATAAATTAACAAATATGAAAAATCAATCAAAAAAAAAAAAATTTTTTTTTGAAAATTTCGAAAATTTTTCTAAGTCCCAAAAATAAAAAATTTTGTAACTAAAAAAAAAAAAAAATTTTTTTTTCTTTTCAACTTCCATAAATATGAAAAATCAATCAAAAAAAAAAAAAAATTTTTTTTGAAAATTTCGAAAATTTTTCTAAGTCCCAAAAAAAAAAAAATTTTTTTTTTTCATAAAATTTTTTTTTTCAAAACTTCTTAGTTATGAAAAATTAATCACAAAAAAATAATTTATTTTCATTTTTTTTTGGTTCGAAGTAAAATCCTACTTGCTGTTTGTATGTTTGAAAAGTATTTTGTGTAAAAATGAACATTTTCATAGAAGGTCAGATTATATGAGAAAAAAAATCGAAAATTTTTCTAAGTCCCAAAAATGAAAAATCAACTGAAAAATTAAATTTTCATAATAAATAAAGAAAAGTTGAAAGAAAAATTTCGATATTTTTTTCAAAGTCAGAAATATAAAAAAATCAATTTTTTTGATTTTTAAGTGAAATGCATTTGAAATAGAAACTTCTCAATGAAACTGAGGTGTATGTGAAAATTTTTTTTCTTGAAAATTTCGAAAATTTTTCTAAGTCCCAAAAATGAAAAATCAACTGAAAAATTTAATTTTCATAATAAATAAAGAAAAGTTGAAAGAAAAATGAAAAATCAACTGAAAAATTAAATTTTCATAATAAATAAAGAAAAGTTGAAAGAAAAATTTCGATATTTTTTTCAAAGTCAGAAATAGTCAGAAATAGTCAGAAATATAAAAAAATCAATTGGAAAAAATATAGTCCCGCTAGAATGCCATTTGCTGTTTGTGTGTTTAAAAGGTATATTATGAGAAGTGTAAAAATGAACAATTCCATAGAAGGTCAGATTATATGAGAAAAAAAATCGAAAATTTTTCTAAGTCCCAAAAATGAAGAATCAACTGAAAAATTTAATTTTCATAATAAATAAAGAAAAGTTGAAAGAAAAATGAAAAATCAACTGAAAAATTAAATTTTCATAATAAATAAAGAAAAGTTGAAAGAAAAATTTCGATATTTTTTTCAAAGTCAGAAATAGTCAGAAATATAAAAAAATCAATTGGAAAAAATATATATATGATTTTTAAGTGGAATTCATTTGAAATAGAGACTTCTCAATGAAACTGAGGTGTATGTCAAAAATTTTTTTTCTTGAAAATTTCGAAAATTTTTCTAAGTCCCGCTAGAATGCCATTTGCTGTTTGTGTGTTTAAAAGGTATATTATGAGAAGTGTAAAAATGAACAATTCCATAGAAGGTCAGATTATATGAGAAAAAAAATCGAAAATTTTTCTAAGTCCCAAAAATGAAAAATCAACTGAAAAATTTAATTTTCATAATAAATAAAGAAAAGTTGAAAGAAAAATGAAAAATCAACTGAAAAATTAAATTTTCATAATAAATAAAGAAAAGTTGAAAGAAAAATGAAAAATCAACTGAAAAATTAAATTTTCATAATAAATAAAGAAAAGTTGAAAGAAAAATTTCGATATTTTTTTCAAAGTCAGAAATATAAAAAAATCAATTTTTTTGATTTTTAAGTGAAATGCATTTGAAATAGAAACTTCTCAATGAAACTGAGGTGTATGTGAAAAATTTTTTTTCTTGAAAATTTCGAAAATTTTTCTAAGTCCCAAAAATGAAAAATCAACTGAAAAATTTAATTTTCATAATAAATAAAGAAAAGTTGAAAGAAAAATGAAAATCAACTGAAAAATTAATTTTCATAATAAATAAAGAAAAGTTGAAAGAAAAATGAAAAATCAACTGAAAAATTAAATTTTCATAATAAATAAAGAAAAGTTGAAAGAAAAATTTCGATATTTTTTTCAAAGTCAGAAATATAAAAAAATCAATTTTTTTGATTTTTAAGTGAAATGCATTTGAAATAGAAACTTCTCAATGAAACTGAGGTGTATGTGAAAAATTTTTTTTCTTGAAAATTTCGAAAATTTTTCTAAGTCCCAAAAATGAAAAATCAACTGAAAAATTTAATTTTCATAATAAATAAAGAAAAGTTGAAAGAAAAATGAAAAATCAACTGAAAAATTAAATTTTCATAATAAATAAAGAAAAGTTGAAAGAAAAATTTCGATATTTTTTTCAAAGTCAGAAATATAAAAAAATCAATTTTTTGATTTTTAAGTGAAATGCATTTGAAATAGAAACTTCTCAATGAAACTGAGGTGTATGTGAAAAATTTTTTTTCTTGAAAATTTCGAAAATTTTTCTAAGTCCCAAAAATGAAAAATCAACTGAAAAATTTAATTTTCATAATAAATAAAGAAAAGTTGAAAGAAAAATGAAAAATCAACTGAAAAATTAAATTTTCATAATAAATAAAGAAAAGTTGAAAGAAAAATTTCGATATTTTTTTCAAAGTCAGAAATAGTCAGAAATAGTCAGAAATATAAAAAAATCAATTGGAAAAAATATAGTCCCGCTAGAATGCCATTTGCTGTTTGTGTGTTTAAAAGGTATATTATGAGAAGTGTAAAAATGAACAATTCCATAGAAGGTCAGATTATATGAGAAAAAAAATCGAAAATTTTTCTAAGTCCCAAAAATGAAGAATCAACTGAAAAATTTAATTTTCATAATAAATAAAGAAAAGTTGAAAGAAAAATGAAAAATCAACTGAAAATTAAATTTTCATAATAAATAAAGAAAAGTTGAAAGAAAAATTTCGATATTTTTTTCAAAGTCAGAAATAGTCAGAAATATAAAAAAATCAATTGGAAAAAATATATATATGATTTTTAAGTGGAATTCATTTGAAATAGAGACTTCTCAATGAAACTGAGGTGTATGTCAAAAATTTTTTTCTTGAAAATTTCGAAAATTTTTCTAAGTCCCGCTAGAATGCCATTTGCTGTTTGTGTGTTTAAAAGGTATATTATGAGAAGTGTAAAAATGAACAATTCCATAGAAGGTCAGATTATATGAGAAAAAAAATCGAAAATTTTTCTAAGTCCCAAAAATGAAAAATCAACTGAAAAATTTAATTTTCATAATAAATAAAGAAAAGTTGAAAGAAAAATGAAAAATCAACTGAAAAATTAAATTTTCATAATAAATAAAGAAAAGTTGAAAGAAAAATGAAAAATCAACTGAAAAATTAAATTTTCATAATAAATAAAGAAAAGTTGAAAGAAAAATTTCGATATTTTTTTCAAAGTCAGAAATATAAAAAAATCAATTTTTTTGATTTTTAAGTGAAATGCATTTGAAATAGAAACTTCTCAATGAAACTGAGGTGTATGTGAAAAATTTTTTTTCTTGAAAATTTCGAAAATTTTTCTAAGTCCCAAAAATGAAAAATCAACTGAAAAATTTAATTTTCATAATAAATAAAGAAAAGTTGAAAGAAAAATGAAAAATCAACTGAAAAATTAAATTTTCATAATAAATAAAGAAAAGTTGAAAGAAAAATTTCGATATTTTTTTCAAAGTCAGAAATAGTCAGAAATAGTCAGAAATATAAAAAAATCAATTGGAAAAAATATAGTCCCGCTAGAATGCCATTTGCTGTTTGTGTGTTTAAAAGGTATATTATGAGAAGTGTAAAAATGAACAATTCCATAGAAGGTCAGATTATATGAGAAAAAAAATCGAAAATTTTTCTAAGTCCCAAAAATGAAAAATCAACTGAAAAATTTAATTTTCATAATAAATAAAGAAAAGTTGAAAGAAAAATGAAAAATCAACTGAAAAATTAAATTTTCATAATAAATAAAGAAAAGTTGAAAGAAAAATGAAAAATCAACTGAAAAATTAAATTTTCATAATAAATAAAGAAAAGTTGAAAGAAAAATTTCGATATTTTTTTCAAAGTCAGAAATATAAAAAAATCAATTTTTTTGATTTTTAAGTGAAATGCATTTGAAATAGAAACTTCTCAATGAAACTGAGGTGTATGTGAAAAATTTTTTTTCTTGAAAATTTCGAAAATTTTTCTAAGTCCCAAAAATGAAAAATCAACTGAAAAATTTAATTTTCATAATAAATAAAGAAAAGTTGAAAGAAAAATGAAAAATCAACTGAAAAATTAAATTTTCATAATAAATAAAGAAAAGTTGAAAGAAAAATTTCGATATTTTTTTCAAAGTCAGAAATAGTCAGAAATAGTCAGAAATATAAAAAAATCAATTGGAAAAAATATAGTCCCGCTAGAATGCCATTTGCTGTTTGTGTGTTTAAAAGGTATATTATGAGAAGTGTAAAAATGAACAATTCCATAGAAGGTCAGATTATATGAGAAAAAAAATCGAAAATTTTTCTAAGTCCCAAAAATGAAAAATCAACTGAAAAATTTAATTTTCATAATAAATAAAGAAAAGTTGAAAGAAAAATGAAAAATCAACTGAAAAATTAAATTTTCATAATAAATAAAGAAAAGTTGAAAGAAAAATGAAAAATCAACTGAAAAATTAAATTTTCATAATAAATAAAGAAAAGTTGAAAGAAAAATTTCGATATTTTTTTCAAAGTCAGAAATATAAAAAAATCAATTTTTTTGATTTTTAAGTGAAATGCATTTGAAATAGAAACTTCTCAATGAAACTGAGGTGTATGTGAAAAATTTTTTTTCTTGAAAATTTCGAAAATTTTTCTAAGTCCCAAAAATGAAAAATCAACTGAAAAATTTAATTTTCATAATAAATAAAGAAAAGTTGAAAGAAAAATGAAAAATCAACTGAAAAATTAAATTTTCATAATAAATAAAGAAAAGTTGAAAGAAAAATTTCGATATTTTTTTCAAAGTCAGAAATAGTCAGAAATAGTCAGAAATATAAAAAAATCAATTGGAAAAAATATAGTCCCGCTAGAATGCCATTTGCTGTTTGTGTGTTTAAAAGGTATATTATGAGAAGTGTAAAAATGAACAATTCCATAGAAGGTCAGATTATATGAGAAAAAAAATCGAAAATTTTTCTAAGTCCCAAAAATGAAAAATCAACTGAAAAATTTAATTTCATAATAAATAAAGAAAAGTTGAAAGAAAAATGAAAAATCAACTGAAAAATTAAATTTTCATAATAAATAAAGAAAAGTTGAAAGAAAAATTTCGATATTTTTTTCAAAGTCAGAAATAGTCAGAAATAGTCAGAAATATAAAAAAATCAATTGGAAAAAATATAGTCCCGCTAGAATGCCATTTGCTGTTTGTGTGTTTAAAAGGTATATTATGAGAAGTGTAAAAATGAACAATTCCATAGAAGGTCAGATTATATGAGAAAAAAAATCGAAAATTTTTCTAAGTCCCAAAAATGAAGAATCAACTGAAAAATTTAATTTTCATAATAAATAAAGAAAAGTTGAAAGAAAAATGAAAAATCAACTGAAAAATTAAATTTTCATAATAAATAAAGAAAAGTTGAAAGAAAAATTTCGATATTTTTTTCAAAGTCAGAAATAGTCAGAAATAGTCAGAAATATAAAAAAATCAATTGGAAAAAATATAGTCCCGCTAGAATGCCATTTGCTGTTTGTGTGTTTAAAAGGTATATTATGAGAAGTGTAAAAATGAACAATTCCATAGAAGGTCAGATTATATGAGAAAAAAAATCGAAAATTTTTCTAAGTCCCAAAAATGAAGAATCAACTGAAAAATTTAATTTTCATAATAAATAAAGAAAAGTTGAAAGAAAAATGAAAAATCAACTGAAAAATTAAATTTTCATAATAAATAAAGAAAAGTTGAAAGAAAAATTTCGATATTTTTTTCAAAGTCAGAAATAGTCAGAAATAGTCAGAAATATAAAAAAATCAATTGGAAAAAATATAGTCCCGCTAGAATGCCATTTGCTGTTTGTGTGTTTAAAAGGTATATTATGAGAAGTGTAAAAATGAACAATTCCATAGAAGGTCAGATTATATGAGAAAAAAAATCGAAAATTTTTCTAAGTCCCAAAAATGAAGAATCAACTGAAAAATTTAATTTTCATAATAAATAAAGAAAAGTTGAAAGAAAAATGAAAAATCAACTGAAAAATTAAATTTTCATAATAAATAAAGAAAAGTTGAAAGAAAAATTTCGATATTTTTTTCAAAGTCAGAAATAGTCAGAAATAGTCAGAAATATAAAAAAATCAATTGGAAAAAATATAGTCCCGCTAGAATGCCATTTGCTGTTTGTGTGTTTAAAAGGTATATTATGAGAAGTGTAAAAATGAACAATTCCATAGAAGGTCAGATTATATGAGAAAAAAAATCGAAAATTTTTCTAAGTCCCAAAAATGAAGAATCAACTGAAAAATTTAATTTTCATAATAAATAAAGAAAAGTTGAAAGAAAAATGAAAAATCAACTGAAAAATTAAATTTTCATAATAAATAAAGAAAAGTTGAAAGAAAAATTTCGATATTTTTTTCAAAGTCAGAAATAGTCAGAAATAGTCAGAAATATAAAAAAATCAATTGGAAAAAATATAGTCCCGCTAGAATGCCATTTGCTGTTTGTGTGTTTAAAAGGTATATTATGAGAAGTGTAAAAATGAACAATTCCATAGAAGGTCAGATTATATGAGAAAAAAAATCGAAAATTTTTCTAAGTCCCAAAAATGAAGAATCAACTGAAAAATTTAATTTTCATAATAAATAAAGAAAAGTTGAAAGAAAAATGAAAAATCAACTGAAAAATTAAATTTTCATAATAAATAAAGAAAAGTTGAAAGAAAAATGAAAAATCAACTGAAAAATTAAATTTTCATAATAAATAAAGAAAAGTTGAAAGAAAAATTTCGATATTTTTTTCAAAGTCAGAAATATAAAAAAATCAATTTTTTGATTTTTAAGTGAAATGCATTTGAAATAGAAACTTCTCAATGAAACTGAGGTGTATGTGAAAAATTTTTTTCTTGAAAATTTCGAAAATTTTTCTAAGTCCAAAAATGAAAAATCAACTGAAAAATTTAATTTTCATAATAAATAAAGAAAAGTTGAAAGAAAAATGAAAAATCAACTGAAAAATTAAATTTTCATAATAAATAAAGAAAAGTTGAAAGAAAAATTTCGATATTTTTTTCAAAGTCAGAAATAGTCAGAAATAGTCAGAAATATAAAAAAATCAATTGGAAAAAATATAGTCCCGCTAGAATGCCATTTGCTGTTTGTGTGTGTTTAAAAGGTATATTATGAGAAGTGTAAAAATGAACAATTCCATAGAAGGTCAGATTATATGAGAAAAAAAATCGAAAATTTTTCTAAGTCCCAAAAATGAAAAATCAACTGAAAAATTTAATTTTCATAATAAATAAAGAAAAGTTGAAAGAAAAATGAAAAATCAACTGAAAAATTAAATTTTCATAATAAATAAAGAAAAGTTGAAAGAAAAATTTCGATATTTTTTTCAAAGTCAGAAATAGTCAGAAATAGTCAGAAATATAAAAAAATCAATTGGAAAAAATATAGTCCCGCTAGAATGCCATTTGCTGTTTGTGTGTTTAAAAGGTATATTATGAGAAGTGTAAAAATGAACAATTCCATAGAAGGTCAGATTATATGAGAAAAAAAATCGAAAATTTTTCTAAGTCCCAAAAATGAAAAATCAACTGAAAAATTTAATTTTCATAATAAATAAAGAAAAGTTGAAAGAAAAATGAAAAATCAACTGAAAAATTAAATTTTCATAATAAATAAAGAAAAGTTGAAAGAAAAATGAAAAATCAACTGAAAAATTAAATTTTCATAATAAATAAAGAAAAGTTGAAAGAAAAATTTCGATATTTTTTTCAAAGTCAGAAATATAAAAAAATCAATTTTTTTGATTTTTAAGTGAAATGCATTTGAAATAGAAACTTCTCAATGAAACTGAGGTGTATGTGAAAAATTTTTTTTCTTGAAAATTTCGAAAATTTTTCTAAGTCCCAAAAATGAAAAATCAACTGAAAAATTAAATTTTCATAATAAATAAAGAAAAGTTGAAAGAAAAATGAAAAATCAACTGAAAAATTAAATTTTCATAATAAATAAAGAAAAGTTGAAAGAAAAATTTCGATATTTTTTTCAAAGTCAGAAATATAAAAAAATCAATTTTTTTGATTTTTAAGTGAAATGCATTTGAAATAGAAACTTCTCAATGAAACTGAGGTGTATGTGAAAAATTTTTTTTCTTGAAAATTTCGAAAATTTTTCTAAGTCCCAAAAATGAAAAATCAACTGAAAAATTTAATTTTCATAATAAATAAAGAAAAGTTGAAAGAAAAATGAAAAATCAACTGAAAAATTAAATTTTCATAATAAATAAAGAAAAGTTGAAAGAAAAATGAAAAATCAACTGAAAAATTAAATTTTCATAATAAATAAAGAAAAGTTGAAAGAAAAATTTCGATATTTTTTTCAAAGTCAGAAATATAAAAAAATCAATTTTTTTGATTTTTAAGTGAAATGCATTTGAAATAGAAACTTCTCAATGAAACTGAGGTGTATGTGAAAAATTTTTTTTCTTGAAAATTTCGAAAATTTTTCTAAGTCCCAAAAATGAAAAATCAACTGAAAAATTAAATTTTCATAATAAATAAAGAAAAGTTGAAAGAAAAATGAAAAATCAACTGAAAAATTAAATTTTCATAATAAATAAAGAAAAGTTGAAAGAAAAATTTCGATATTTTTTTCAAAGTCAGAAATATAAAAAAATCAATTTTTTTGATTTTTAAGTGAAATGCATTTGAAATAGAAACTTCTCAATGAAACTGAGGTGTATGTGAAAAATTTTTTTTCTTGAAAATTTCGAAAATTTTTCTAAGTCCCAAAAATGAAAAATCAACTGAAAAATTTAATTTTCATAATAAATAAAGAAAAGTTGAAAGAAAAATGAAAAATCAACTGAAAAATTAAATTTTCATAATAAATAAAGAAAAGTTGAAAGAAAAATTTCGATATTTTTTTCAAAGTCAGAAATAGTCAGAAATAGTCAGAAATATAAAAAAATCAATTGGAAAAAATATAGTCCCGCTAGAATGCCATTTGCTGTTTGTGTGTTTAAAAGGTATATTATGAGAAGTGTAAAAATGAACAATTCCATAGAAGGTCAGATTATATGAGAAAAAAAATCGAAAATTTTTCTAAGTCCCAAAAATGAAGAATCAACTGAAAAATTTAATTTTCATAATAAATAAAGAAAAGTTGAAAGAAAAATGAAAAATCAACTGAAAAATTAAATTTTCATAATAAATAAAGAAAAGTTGAAAGAAAAATTTCGATATTTTTTTCAAAGTCAGAAATAGTCAGAAATAGTCAGAAATATAAAAAAATCAATTGGAAAAAATATAGTCCCGCTAGAATGCCATTTGCTGTTTGTGTGTTTAAAAGGTATATTATGAGAAGTGTAAAAATGAACAATTCCATAGAAGGTCAGATTATATGAGAAAAAAAATCGAAAATTTTTCTAAGTCCCAAAAATGAAGAATCAACTGAAAAATTTAATTTTCATAATAAATAAAGAAAAGTTGAAAGAAAAATGAAAAATCAACTGAAAAATTAAATTTTCATAATAAATAAAGAAAAGTTGAAAGAAAAATTTCGATATTTTTTTCAAAGTCAGAAATAGTCAGAAATAGTCAGAAATATAAAAAAATCAATTGGAAAAAATATAGTCCCGCTAGAATGCCATTTGCTGTTTGTGTGTTTAAAAGGTATATTATGAGAAGTGTAAAAATGAACAATTCCATAGAAGGTCAGATTATATGAGAAAAAAAATCGAAAATTTTTCTAAGTCCCAAAAATGAAGAATCAACTGAAAAATTTAATTTTCATAATAAATAAAGAAAAGTTGAAAGAAAAATGAAAAATCAACTGAAAAATTAAATTTTCATAATAAATAAAGAAAAGTTGAAAGAAAAATGAAAAATCAACTGAAAAATTAAATTTTCATAATAAATAAAGAAAAGTTGAAAGAAAAATTTCGATATTTTTTTCAAAGTCAGAAATATAAAAAAATCAATTTTTTTGATTTTTAAGTGAAATGCATTTGAAATAGAAACTTCTCAATGAAACTGAGGTGTATGTGAAAAATTTTTTTTCTTGAAAATTTCGAAAATTTTTCTAAGTCCCAAAAATGAAAAATCAACTGAAAAATTTAATTTTCATAATAAATAAAGAAAAGTTGAAAGAAAAATGAAAAATCAACTGAAAAATTAAATTTTCATAATAAATAAAGAAAAGTTGAAAGAAAAATTTCGATATTTTTTTCAAAGTCAGAAATAGTCAGAAATAGTCAGAAATATAAAAAAATCAATTGGAAAAAATATAGTCCCGCTAGAATGCCATTTGCTGTTTGTGTGTTTAAAAGGTATATTATGAGAAGTGTAAAAATGAACAATTCCATAGAAGGTCAGATTATATGAGAAAAAAAATCGAAAATTTTTCTAAGTCCCAAAAATGAAAAATCAACTGAAAAATTAAATTTTCATAATAAATAAAGAAAAGTTGAAAGAAAAATGAAAAATCAACTGAAAAATTAAATTTTCATAATAAATAAAGAAAAGTTGAAAGAAAAATTTCGATATTTTTTTCAAAGTCAGAAATAGTCAGAAATAGTCAGAAATATAAAAAAATCAATTGGAAAAAATATAGTCCCGCTAGAATGCCATTTGCTGTTTGTGTGTTTAAAAGGTATATTATGAGAAGTGTAAAAATGAACAATTCCATAGAAGGTCAGATTATATGAGAAAAAAAATCGAAAATTTTTCTAAGTCCCAAAAATGAAAAATCAACTGAAAAATTTAATTTTCATAATAAATAAAGAAAAGTTGAAAGAAAAATGAAAAATCAACTGAAAAATTAAATTTTCATAATAAATAAAGAAAAGTTGAAAGAAAAATGAAAAATCAACTGAAAAATTAAATTTTCATAATAAATAAAGAAAAGTTGAAAGAAAAATTTCGATATTTTTTTCAAAGTCAGAAATATAAAAAAATCAATTTTTTTGATTTTTAAGTGAAATGCATTTGAAATAGAAACTTCTCAATGAAACTGAGGTGTATGTGAAAAATTTTTTTTCTTGAAAATTTCGAAAATTTTTCTAAGTCCCAAAAATGAAAAATCAACTGAAAAATTAAATTTTCATAATAAATAAAGAAAAGTTGAAAGAAAAATGAAAAATCAACTGAAAAATTAAATTTTCATAATAAATAAAGAAAAGTTGAAAGAAAAATTTCGATATTTTTTTCAAAGTCAGAAATATAAAAAAATCAATTTTTTTGATTTTTAAGTGAAATGCATTTGAAATAGAAACTTCTCAATGAAACTGAGGTGTATGTGAAAAATTTTTTTTCTTGAAAATTTCGAAAATTTTTCTAAGTCCCAAAAATGAAAAATCAACTGAAAAATTTAATTTTCATAATAAATAAAGAAAAGTTGAAAGAAAAATGAAAAATCAACTGAAAAATTAAATTTTCATAATAAATAAAGAAAAGTTGAAAGAAAAATTTCGATATTTTTTTCAAAGTCAGAAATAGTCAGAAATAGTCAGAAATATAAAAAAATCAATTGGAAAAAATATAGTCCCGCTAGAATGCCATTTGCTGTTTGTGTGTTTAAAAGGTATATTATGAGAAGTGTAAAAATGAACAATTCCATAGAAGGTCAGATTATATGAGAAAAAAAATCGAAAATTTTTCTAAGTCCCAAAAATGAAGAATCAACTGAAAAATTTAATTTTCATAATAAATAAAGAAAAGTTGAAAGAAAAATGAAAAATCAACTGAAAAATTAAATTTTCATAATAAATAAAGAAAAGTTGAAAGAAAAATTTCGATATTTTTTTCAAAGTCAGAAATAGTCAGAAATAGTCAGAAATATAAAAAAATCAATTGGAAAAAATATAGTCCCGCTAGAATGCCATTTGCTGTTTGTGTGTTTAAAAGGTATATTATGAGAAGTGTAAAAATGAACAATTCCATAGAAGGTCAGATTATATGAGAAAAAAAATCGAAAATTTTTCTAAGTCCCAAAAATGAAGAATCAACTGAAAAATTTAATTTTCATAATAAATAAAGAAAAGTTGAAAGAAAAATGAAAAATCAACTGAAAAATTAAATTTTCATAATAAATAAAGAAAAGTTGAAAGAAAAATTTCGATATTTTTTTCAAAGTCAGAAATAGTCAGAAATAGTCAGAAATATAAAAAAATCAATTGGAAAAAATATAGTCCCGCTAGAATGCCATTTGCTGTTTGTGTGTTTAAAAGGTATATTATGAGAAGTGTAAAAATGAACAATTCCATAGAAGGTCAGATTATATGAGAAAAAAAATCGAAAATTTTTCTAAGTCCCAAAAATGAAGAATCAACTGAAAAATTTAATTTTCATAATAAATAAAGAAAAGTTGAAAGAAAAATGAAAAATCAACTGAAAAATTAAATTTTCATAATAAATAAAGAAAAGTTGAAAGAAAAATTTCGATATTTTTTTCAAAGTCAGAAATAGTCAGAAATAGTCAGAAATATAAAAAAATCAATTGGAAAAAATATAGTCCCGCTAGAATGCCATTTGCTGTTTGTGTGTTTAAAAGGTATATTATGAGAAGTGTAAAAATGAACAATTCCATAGAAGGTCAGATTATATGAGAAAAAAAATCGAAAATTTTTCTAAGTCCCAAAAATGAAGAATCAACTGAAAAATTTAATTTTCATAATAAATAAAGAAAAGTTGAAAGAAAAATGAAAAATCAACTGAAAAATTAAATTTTCATAATAAATAAAGAAAAGTTGAAAGAAAAATGAAAAATCAACTGAAAAATTAAATTTTCATAATAAATAAAGAAAAGTTGAAAGAAAAATTTCGATATTTTTTTCAAAGTCAGAAATAGTCAGAAATAGTCAGAAATATAAAAAAATCAATTGGAAAAAATATAGTCCCGCTAGAATGCCATTTGCTGTTTGTGTGTTTAAAAGGTATATTATGAGAAGTGTAAAAATGAACAATTCCATAGAAGGTCAGATTATATGAGAAAAAAAATCGAAAATTTTTCTAAGTCCCAAAAATGAAAAATCAACTGAAAAATTTAATTTTCATAATAAATAAAGAAAAGTTGAAAGAAAAATGAAAAATCAACTGAAAAATTAAATTTTCATAATAAATAAAGAAAAGTTGAAAGAAAAATGAAAAATCAACTGAAAAATTAAATTTTCATAATAAATAAAGAAAAGTTGAAAGAAAAATTTCGATATTTTTTTCAAAGTCAGAAATATAAAAAATTAAATTTTTTTGATTTTTAAGTGAAATGCATTTGAAATAGAAACTTCTCAATGAAACTGAGGTGTATGTGAAAAATTTTTTTTCTTGAAAATTTCGAAAATTTTTCTAAGTCCCAAAAATGAAAAATCAACTGAAAAATTAAATTTTCATAATAAATAAAGAAAAGTTGAAAGAAAAATGAAAAATCAACTGAAAAATTAAATTTTCATAATAAATAAAGAAAAGTTGAAAGAAAAATTTCGATATTTTTTTCAAAGTCAGAAATATAAAAAAATCAATTTTTTTGATTTTTAAGTGAAATGCATTTGAAATAGAAACTTCTCAATGAAACTGAGGTGTATGTGAAAAATTTTTTTTCTTGAAAATTTCGAAAATTTTTCTAAGTCCCAAAAATGAAAAATCAACTGAAAAATTTAATTTTCATAATAAATAAAGAAAAGTTGAAAGAAAAATGAAAAATCAACTGAAAAATTAAATTTTCATAATAAATAAAGAAAAGTTGAAAGAAAAATGAAAAATCAACTGAAAAATTAAATTTTCATAATAAATAAAGAAAAGTTGAAAGAAAAATTTCGATATTTTTTTCAAAGTCAGAAATATAAAAAAATCAATTTTTTTGATTTTTAAGTGAAATGCATTTGAAATAGAAACTTCTCAATGAAACTGAGGTGTATGTGAAAAATTTTTTTTCTTGAAAATTTCGAAAATTTTTCTAAGTCCCAAAAATGAAAAATCAACTGAAAAATTAAATTTTCATAATAAATAAAGAAAAGTTGAAAGAAAAATGAAAAATCAACTGAAAAATTAAATTTTCATAATAAATAAAGAAAAGTTGAAAGAAAAATTTCGATATTTTTTTCAAAGTCAGAAATATAAAAAAATCAATTTTTTTGATTTTTAAGTGAAATGCATTTGAAATAGAAACTTCTCAATGAAACTGAGGTGTATGTGAAAAATTTTTTTTCTTGAAAATTTCGAAAATTTTTCTAAGTCCCAAAAATGAAAAATCAACTGAAAAATTTAATTTTCATAATAAATAAAGAAAAGTTGAAAGAAAAATGAAAAATCAACTGAAAAATTAAATTTTCATAATAAATAAAGAAAAGTTGAAAGAAAAATTTCGATATTTTTTTCAAAGTCAGAAATAGTCAGAAATAGTCAGAAATATAAAAAAATCAATTGGAAAAAATATAGTCCCGCTAGAATGCCATTTGCTGTTTGTGTTTTTAAAAGGTATATTATGAGAAGTGTAAAAATGAACAATTCCATAGAAGGTCAGATTATATGAGAAAAAAAATCGAAAATTTTTCTAAGTCCCAAAAATGAAGAATCAACTGAAAAATTTAATTTTCATAATAAATAAAGAAAAGTTGAAAGAAAAATGAAAAATCAACTGAAAAATTAAATTTTCATAATAAATAAAGAAAAGTTGAAAGAAAAATTTCGATATTTTTTTCAAAGTCAGAAATAGTCAGAAATATAAAAAAATCAATTGGAAAAAATATATATATGATTTTTAAGTGGAATTCATTTGAAATAGAGACTTCTCAATGAAACTGAGGTGTATGTCAAAAATTTTTTTTCTTGAAAATTTCGAAAATTTTTCTAAGTCCCGCTAGAATGCCATTTGCTGTTTGTGTGTTTAAAAGGTATATTATGAGAAGTGTAAAAATGAACAATTCCATAGAAGGTCAGATTATATGAGAAAAAAAATCGAAAATTTTTCTAAGTCCCAAAAATGAAAAATCAACTGAAAAATTTAATTTTCATAATAAATAAAGAAAAGTTGAAAGAAAAATGAAAAATCAACTGAAAAATTAAATTTTCATAATAAATAAAGAAAAGTTGAAAGAAAAATGAAAAATCAACTGAAAAATTAAATTTTCATAATAAATAAAGAAAAGTTGAAAGAAAAATTTCGATATTTTTTTCAAAGTCAGAAATATAAAAAAATCAATTTTTTTGATTTTTAAGTGAAATGCATTTGAAATAGAAACTTCTCAATGAAACTGAGGTGTATGTGAAAAATTTTTTTTCTTGAAAATTTCGAAAATTTTTCTAAGTCCCAAAAATGAAAAATCAACTGAAAAATTTAATTTTCATAATAAATAAAGAAAAGTTGAAAGAAAAATGAAAAATCAACTGAAAAATTAAATTTTCATAATAAATAAAGAAAAGTTGAAAGAAAAATTTCGATATTTTTTTCAAAGTCAGAAATAGTCAGAAATAGTCAGAAATATAAAAAAATCAATTGGAAAAAATATAGTCCCGCTAGAATGCCATTTGCTGTTTGTGTGTTTAAAAGGTATATTATGAGAAGTGTAAAAATGAACAATTCCATAGAAGGTCAGATTATATGAGAAAAAAAATCGAAAATTTTTCTAAGTCCCAAAAATGAAAAATCAACTGAAAAATTTAATTTTCATAATAAATAAAGAAAAGTTGAAAGAAAAATGAAAAATCAACTGAAAAATTAAATTTTCATAATAAATAAAGAAAAGTTGAAAGAAAAATTTCGATATTTTTTTCAAAGTCAGAAATATAAAAAAATCAATTTTTTTGATTTTTAAGTGAAATGCATTTGAAATAGAAACTTCTCAATGAAACTGAGGTGTATGTGAAAAATTTTTTTTCTTGAAAATTTCGAAAATTTTTCTAAGTCCCAAAAATGAAAAATCAACTGAAAAATTTAATTTTCATAATAAATAAAGAAAAGTTGAAAGAAAAATGAAAAATCAACTGAAAAATTAAATTTTCATAATAAATAAAGAAAAGTTGAAAGAAAAATTTCGATATTTTTTTCAAAGTCAGAAATAGTCAGAAATATAAAAAAATCAATTGGAAAAAATATAGTCCCGCTAGAATGCCATTTGCTGTTTGTGTGTTTAAAAGGTATATTATGAGAAGTGTAAAAATGAACAATTCCATAGAAGGTCAGATTATATGAGAAAAAAAATCGAAAATTTTTCTAAGTCCCAAAAATGAAAAATCAACTGAAAAATTTAATTTTCATAATAAATAAAGAAAAGTTGAAAGAAAAATGAAAAATCAACTGAAAAATTAAATTTTCATAATAAATAAAGAAAAGTTGAAAGAAAAATTTCGATATTTTTTTCAAAGTCAGAAATAGTCAGAAATATAAAAAAATCAATTGGAAAAAATATAGTCCCGCTAGAATGCCATTTGCTGTTTGTGTGTTTAAAAGGTATATTATGAGAAGTGTAAAAATGAACAATTCCATAGAAGGTCAGATTATATGAGAAAAAAAATCGAAAATTTTTCTAAGTCCCAAAAATGAAGAATCAACTGAAAAATTTAATTTTCATAATAAATAAAGAAAAGTTGAAAGAAAAATGAAAAATCAACTGAAAAATTAAATTTTCATAATAAATAAAGAAAAGTTGAAAGAAAAATGAAAAATCAACTGAAAAATTAAATTTTCATAATAAATAAAGAAAAGTTGAAAGAAAAATTTCGATATTTTTTTCAAAGTCAGAAATATAAAAAAATCAATTTTTTTGATTTTTAAGTGAAATGCATTTGAAATAGAAACTTCTCAATGAAACTGAGGTGTATGTGAAAAATTTTTTTTCTTGAAAATTTCGAAAATTTTTCTAAGTCCCAAAAATGAAAAATCAACTGAAAAATTTAATTTTCATAATAAATAAAGAAAAGTTGAAAGAAAAATGAAAAATCAACTGAAAAATTAAATTTTCATAATAAATAAAGAAAAGTTGAAAGAAAAATTTCGATATTTTTTTCAAAGTCAGAAATAGTCAGAAATAGTCAGAAATATAAAAAAATCAATTGGAAAAAATATAGTCCCGCTAGAATGCCATTTGCTGTTTGTGTGTTTAAAAGGTATATTATGAGAAGTGTAAAAATGAACAATTCCATAGAAGGTCAGATTATATGAGAAAAAAAATCGAAAATTTTTCTAAGTCCCAAAAATGAAAAATCAACTGAAAAATTTAATTTTCATAATAAATAAAGAAAAGTTGAAAGAAAAATGAAAAATCAACTGAAAAATTAAATTTTCATAATAAATAAAGAAAAGTTGAAAGAAAAATTTCGATATTTTTTTCAAAGTCAGAAATATAAAAAAATCAATTTTTTTGATTTTTAAGTGAAATGCATTTGAAATAGAAACTTCTCAATGAAACTGAGGTGTATGTGAAAAATTTTTTTTCTTGAAAATTTCGAAAATTTTTCTAAGTCCCAAAAATGAAAAATCAACTGAAAAATTTAATTTTCATAATAAATAAAGAAAAGTTGAAAGAAAAATGAAAAATCAACTGAAAAATTAAATTTTCATAATAAATAAAGAAAAGTTGAAAGAAAAATTTCGATATTTTTTTCAAAGTCAGAAATATAAAAAAATCAATTTTTTTGATTTTTAAGTGAAATGCATTTGAAATAGAAACTTCTCAATGAAACTGAGGTGTATGTGAAAAATTTTTTTTCTTGAAAATTTCGAAAATTTTTCTAAGTCCCAAAAATGAAAAATCAACTGAAAAATTTAATTTTCATAATAAATAAAGAAAAGTTGAAAGAAAAATGAAAAATCAACTGAAAAATTAAATTTTCATAATAAATAAAGAAAAGTTGAAAGAAAAATTTCGATATTTTTTTCAAAGTCAGAAATAGTCAGAAATAGTCAGAAATATAAAAAAATCAATTGGAAAAAATATAGTCCCGCTAGAATGCCATTTGCTGTTTGTGTGTTTAAAAGGTATATTAAGAGAAGTGTAAAAATGAACAATTCCATAGAAGGTCAGATTATATGAGAAAAAAAATCGAAAATTTTTCTAAGTCCCAAAAATGAAAAATCAACTGAAAAATTTAATTTTCATAATAAATAAAGAAAAGTTGAAAGAAAAATGAAAAATCAACTGAAAAATTAAATTTTCATAATAAATAAAGAAAAGTTGAAAGAAAAATTTCGATATTTTTTTCAAAGTCAGAAATAGTCAGAAATATAAAAAAAACAATTGGAAAAAATATAGTCCCGCTAGAATGCCATTTGCTGTTTGTGTGTTTAAAAGGTATATTATGAGAAGTGTAAAAATGAACAATTCCATAGAAGGTCAGATTATATGAGAAAAAAAATCGAAAATTTTTCTAAGTCCCAAAAATGAAGAATCAACTGAAAAATTTAATTTTCATAATAAATAAAGAAAAGTTGAAAGAAAAATGAAAAATCAACTGAAAAATTAAATTTTCATAATAAATAAAGAAAAGTTGAAAGAAAAATGAAAAATCAACTGAAAAATTAAATTTTCATAATAAATAAAGAAAAGTTGAAAGAAAAATTTCGATATTTTTTCAAAGTCAGAAATATAAAAAAATCAATTTTTTTGATTTTTAAGTGAAATGCATTTGAAATAGAAACTTCTCAATGAAACTGAGGTGTATGTGAAAAATTTTTTTTCTTGAAAATTTCGAAAATTTTTCTAAGTCCCAAAAATGAAAAATCAACTGAAAAATTTAATTTTCATAATAAATAAAGAAAAGTTGAAAGAAAAATGAAAAATCAACTGAAAAATTAAATTTTCATAATAAATAAAGAAAAGTTGAAAGAAAAATTTCGATATTTTTTTCAAAGTCAGAAATAGTCAGAAATAGTCAGAAATATAAAAAAATCAATTGGAAAAAATATAGTCCCGCTAGAATGCCATTTGCTGTTTGTGTGTTTAAAAGGTATATTATGAGAAGTGTAAAAATGAACAATTCCATAGAAGGTCAGATTATATGAGAAAAAAAATCGAAAATTTTTCTAAGTCCCAAAAATGAAAAATCAACTGAAAAATTTAATTTTCATAATAAATAAAGAAAAGTTGAAAGAAAAATGAAAAATCAACTGAAAAATTAAATTTTCATAATAAATAAAGAAAAGTTGAAAGAAAAATTTCGATATTTTTTTCAAAGTCAGAAATATAAAAAAATCAATTTTTTTGATTTTTAAGTGAAATGCATTTGAAATAGAAACTTCTCAATGAAACTGAGGTGTATGTGAAAAATTTTTTTTCTTGAAAATTTCGAAAATTTTTCTAAGTCCCAAAAATGAAAAATCAACTGAAAAATTTAATTTTCATAATAAATAAAGAAAAGTTGAAAGAAAAATGAAAAATCAACTGAAAAATTAAATTTTCATAATAAATAAAGAAAAGTTGAAAGAAAAATTTCGATATTTTTTTCAAAGTCAGAAATAGTCAGAAATAGTCAGAAATATAAAAAAATCAATTGGAAAAAATATAGTCCCGCTAGAATGCCATTTGCTGTTTGTGTGTTTAAAAGGTATATTATGAGAAGTGTAAAAATGAACAATTCCATAGAAGGTCAGATTATATGAGAAAAAAAATCGAAAATTTTTCTAAGTCCCAAAAATGAAAAATCAACTGAAAAATTTAATTTTCATAATAAATAAAGAAAAGTTGAAAGAAAAATGAAAAATCAACTGAAAAATTAAATTTTCATAATAAATAAAGAAAAGTTGAAAGAAAAATTTCGATATTTTTTTCAAAGTCAGAAATAGTCAGAAATATAAAAAAATCAATTGGAAAAAATATATATATGATTTTTAAGTGGAATTCATTTGAAATAGAGACTTCTCAATGAAACTGAGGTGTATGTCAAAAATTTTTTTTCTTGAAAATTTCGAAAATTTTTCTAAGTCCCGCTAGAATGCCATTTGCTGTTTGTGTGTTTAAAAGGTATATTATGAGAAGTGTAAAAATGAACAATTCCATAGAAGGTCAGATTATATGAGAAAAAAAATCGAAAATTTTTCTAAGTCCCAAAAATGAAAGATCAACTGAAAAATTTAATTTTCATAATAAATAAAGAAAAGTTGAAAGAAAAATGAAAAATCAACTGAAAAATTAAATTTTCATAATAAATAAAGAAAAGTTGAAAGAAAAATGAAAAATCAACTGAAAAATTAAATTTTCATAATAAATAAAGAAAAGTTGAAAGAAAAATTTCGATATTTTTTTCAAAGTCAGAAATATAAAAAAATCAATTTTTTTGATTTTTAAGTGAAATGCATTTGAAATAGAAACTTCTCAATGAAACTGAGGTGTATGTGAAAAATTTTTTTTCTTGAAAATTTCGAAAATTTTTCTAAGTCCCAAAAATGAAAAATCAACTGAAAAATTTAATTTTCATAATAAATAAAGAAAAGTTGAAAGAAAAATGAAAAATCAACTGAAAAATTAAATTTTCATAATAAATAAAGAAAAGTTGAAAGAAAAATTTCGATATTTTTTTCAAAGTCAGAAATAGTCAGAAATAGTCAGAAATATAAAAAAATCAATTGGAAAAAATATAGTCCCGCTAGAATGCCATTTGCTGTTTGTGTGTTTAAAAGGTATATTATGAGAAGTGTAAAAATGAACAATTCCATAGAAGGTCAGATTATATGAGAAAAAAAATCGAAAATTTTTCTAAGTCCCAAAAATGAAAAATCAACTGTAAAATTTAATTTTCATAATAAATAAAGAAAAGTTGAAAGAAAAATGAAAAATCAACTGAAAAATTAAATTTTCATAATAAATAAAGAAAAGTTGAAAGAAAAATTTCGATATTTTTTTCAAAGTCAGAAATAGTCAGAAATAGTCAGAAATATAAAAAAATCAATTGGAAAAAATATAGTCCCGCTAGAATGCCATTTGCTGTTTGTGTGTTTAAAAGGTATATTAAGAGAAGTGTAAAAATGAACAATTCCATAGAAGGTCAGATTATATGAGAAAAAAAATCGAAAATTTTTCTAAGTCCCAAAAATGAAAAATCAACTGAAAAATTTAATTTTCATAATAAATAAAGAAAAGTTGAAAGAAAAATGAAAAATCAACTGAAAAATTAAATTTTCATAATAAATAAAGAAAAGTTGAAAGAAAAATTTCGATATTTTTTTCAAAGTCAGAAATAGTCAGAAATATAAAAAAAACAATTGGAAAAAATATAGTCCCGCTAGAATGCCATTTGCTGTTTGTGTGTTTAAAAGGTATATTATGAGAAGTGTAAAAATGAACAATTCCATAGAAGGTCAGATTATATGAGAAAAAAAATCGAAAATTTTTCTAAGTCCCAAAAATGAAGAATCAACTGAAAAATTTAATTTTCATAATAAATAAAGAAAAGTTGAAAGAAAAATGAAAAATCAACTGAAAAATTAAATTTTCATAATAAATAAAGAAAAGTTGAAAGAAAAATGAAAAATCAACTGAAAAATTAAATTTTCATAATAAATAAAGAAAAGTTGAAAGAAAAATTTCGATATTTTTTCAAAGTCAGAAATACAAAAAAATCAATTTTTTTGATTTTTAAGTGAAATGCATTTGAAATAGAAACTTCTCAATGAAACTGAGGTGTATGTGAAAAATTTTTTTTCTTGAAAATTTCGAAAATTTTTCTAAGTCCCAAAAATGAAAAATCAACTGAAAAATTTAATTTTCATAATAAATAAAGAAAAGTTGAAAGAAAAATGAAAAATCAACTGAAAAATTAAATTTTCATAATAAATAAAGAAAAGTTGAAAGAAAAATTTCGATATTTTTTTCAAAGTCAGAAATAGTCAGAAATAGTCAGAAATATAAAAAAATCAATTGGAAAAAATATAGTCCCGCTAGAATGCCATTTGCTGTTTGTGTGTTTAAAAGGTATATTATGAGAAGTGTAAAAATGAACAATTCCATAGAAGGTCAGATTATATGAGAAAAAAAATCGAAAATTTTTCTAAGTCCCAAAAATGAAAAATCAACTGAAAAATTTAATTTTCATAATAAATAAAGAAAAGTTGAAAGAAAAATGAAAAATCAACTGAAAAATTAAATTTTCATAATAAATAAAGAAAAGTTGAAAGAAAAATTTCGATATTTTTTTCAAAGTCAGAAATATAAAAAAATCAATTTTTTTGATTTTTAAGTGAAATGCATTTGAAATAGAAACTTCTCAATGAAACTGAGGTGTATGTGAAAAATTTTTTTTCTTGAAAATTTCGAAAATTTTTCTAAGTCCCAAAAATGAAAAATCAACTGAAAAATTTAATTTTCATAATAAATAAAGAAAAGTTGAAAGAAAAATGAAAAATCAACTGAAAAATTAAATTTTCATAATAAATAAAGAAAAGTTGAAAGAAAAATTTCGATATTTTTTTCAAAGTCAGAAATAGTCAGAAATAGTCAGAAATATAAAAAAATCAATTGGAAAAAATATAGTCCCGCTAGAATGCCATTTGCTGTTTGTGTGTTTAAAAGGTATATTATGAGAAGTGTAAAAATGAACAATTCCATAGAAGGTCAGATTATATGAGAAAAAAAATCGAAAATTTTTCTAAGTCCCAAAAATGAAAAATCAACTGAAAAATTTAATTTTCATAATAAATAAAGAAAAGTTGAAAGAAAAATGAAAAATCAACTGAAAAATTAAATTTTCATAATAAATAAAGAAAAGTTGAAAGAAAAATTTCGATATTTTTTTCAAAGTCAGAAATAGTCAGAAATATAAAAAAATCAATTGGAAAAAATATATATATGATTTTTAAGTGGAATTCATTTGAAATAGAGACTTCTCAATGAAACTGAGGTGTATGTCAAAAATTTTTTTTCTTGAAAATTTCGAAAATTTTTCTAAGTCCCGCTAGAATGCCATTTGCTGTTTGTGTGTTTAAAAGGTATATTATGAGAAGTGTAAAAATGAACAATTCCATAGAAGGTCAGATTATATGAGAAAAAAAATCGAAAATTTTTCTAAGTCCCAAAAATGAAAGATCAACTGAAAAATTTAATTTTCATAATAAATAAAGAAAAGTTGAAAGAAAAATGAAAAATCAACTGAAAAATTAAATTTTCATAATAAATAAAGAAAAGTTGAAAGAAAAATGAAAAATCAACTGAAAAATTAAATTTTCATAATAAATAAAGAAAAGTTGAAAGAAAAATTTCGATATTTTTTTCAAAGTCAGAAATATAAAAAAATCAATTTTTTTGATTTTTAAGTGAAATGCATTTGAAATAGAAACTTCTCAATGAAACTGAGGTGTATGTGAAAAATTTTTTTTCTTGAAAATTTCGAAAATTTTTCTAAGTCCCAAAAATGAAAAATCAACTGAAAAATTTAATTTTCATAATAAATAAAGAAAAGTTGAAAGAAAAATGAAAAATCAACTGAAAAATTAAATTTTCATAATAAATAAAGAAAAGTTGAAAGAAAAATTTCGATATTTTTTTCAAAGTCAGAAATAGTCAGAAATAGTCAGAAATATAAAAAAATCAATTGGAAAAAATATAGTCCCGCTAGAATGCCATTTGCTGTTTGTGTGTTTAAAAGGTATATTATGAGAAGTGTAAAAATGAACAATTCCATAGAAGGTCAGATTATATGAGAAAAAAAATCGAAAATTTTTCTAAGTCCCAAAAATGAAAAATCAACTGTAAAATTTAATTTTCATAATAAATAAAGAAAAGTTGAAAGAAAAATGAAAAATCAACTGAAAAATTAAATTTTCATAATAAATAAAGAAAAGTTGAAAGAAAAATTTCGATATTTTTTTCAAAGTCAGAAATAGTCAGAAATAGTCAGAAATATAAAAAAATCAATTGGAAAAAATATAGTCCCGCTAGAATGCCATTTGCTGTTTGTGTGTTTAAAAGGTATATTATGAGAAGTGTAAAAATGAACAATTCCATAGAAGGTCAGATTATATGAGAAAAAAAATCGAAAATTTTTCTAAGTCCCAAAAATGAAAAATCAACTGAAAAATTTAATTTTCATAATAAATAAAGAAAAGTTGAAAGAAAAATGAAAAATCAACTGAAAAATTAAATTTTCATAATAAATAAAGAAAAGTTGAAAGAAAAATTTCGATATTTTTTTCAAAGTCAGAAATATAAAAAAATCAATTTTTTTGATTTTTAAGTGAAATGCATTTGAAATAGAAACTTCTCAATGAAACTGAGGTGTATGTGAAAAATTTTTTTTCTTGAAAATTTCGAAAATTTTTCTAAGTCCCAAAAATGAAAAATCAACTGAAAAATTTAATTTTCATAATAAATAAAGAAAAGTTGAAAGAAAAATGAAAAATCAACTGAAAAATTAAATTTTCATAATAAATAAAGAAAAGTTGAAAGAAAAATTTCGATATTTTTTTCAAAGTCAGAAATAGTCAGAAATAGTCAGAAATATAAAAAAATCAATTGGAAAAAATATAGTCCCGCTAGAATGCCATTTGCTGTTTGTGTGTTTAAAAGGTATATTATGAGAAGTGTAAAAATGAACAATTCCATAGAAGGTCAGATTATATGAGAAAAAAAATCGAAAATTTTTCTAAGTCCCAAAAATGAAAAATCAACTGAAAAATTTAATTTTCATAATAAATAAAGAAAAGTTGAAAGAAAAATGAAAAATCAACTGAAAAATTAAATTTTCATAATAAATAAAGAAAAGTTGAAAGAAAAATTTCGATATTTTTTTCAAAGTCAGAAATAGTCAGAAATATAAAAAAATCAATTGGAAAAAATATATATATGATTTTTAAGTGGAATTCATTTGAAATAGAGACTTCTCAATGAAACTGAGGTGTATGTCAAAAATTTTTTTTCTTGAAAATTTCGAAAATTTTTCTAAGTCCCGCTAGAATGCCATTTGCTGTTTGTGTGTTTAAAAGGTATATTATGAGAAGTGTAAAAATGAACAATTCCATAGAAGGTCAGATTATATGAGAAAAAAAATCGAAAATTTTTCTAAGTCCCAAAAATGAAAGATCAACTGAAAAATTTAATTTTCATAATAAATAAAGAAAAGTTGAAAGAAAAATGAAAAATCAACTGAAAAATCAAATTTTCATAATAAATAAAGAAAAGTTGAAAGAAAAATGAAAAATCAACTGAAAAATTAAATTTTCATAATAAATAAAGAAAAGTTGAAAGAAAAATTTCGATATTTTTTTCAAAGTCAGAAATATAAAAAAATCAATTTTTTTGATTTTTAAGTGAAATGCATTTGAAATAGAAACTTCTCAATGAAACTGAGGTGTATGTGAAAAATTTTTTTTCTTGAAAATTTCGAAAATTTTTCTAAGTCCCAAAAATGAAAAATCAACTGAAAAATTTAATTTTCATAATAAATAAAGAAAAGTTGAAAGAAAAATGAAAAATCAACTGAAAAATTAAATTTTCATAATAAATAAAGAAAAGTTGAAAGAAAAATTTCGATATTTTTTTCAAAGTCAGAAATAGTCAGAAATAGTCAGAAATATAAAAAAATCAATTGGAAAAAATATAGTCCCGCTAGAATGCCATTTGCTGTTTGTGTGTTTAAAAGGTATATTATGAGAAGTGTAAAAATGAACAATTCCATAGAAGGTCAGATTATATGAGAAAAAAAATCGAAAATTTTTCTAAGTCCCAAAAATGAAAAATCAACTGAAAAATTTAATTTTCATAATAAATAAAGAAAAGTTGAAAGAAAAATGAAAAATCAACTGAAAAATTAAATTTTCATAATAAATAAAGAAAAGTTGAAAGAAAAATTTCGATATTTTTTTCAAAGTCAGAAATAGTCAGAAATAGTCAGAAATATAAAAAAATCAATTGGAAAAAATATAGTCCCGCTAGAATGCCATTTGCTGTTTGTGTGTTTAAAAGGTATATTATGAGAAGTGTAAAAATGAACAATTCCATAGAAGGTCAGATTATATGAGAAAAAAAATCGAAAATTTTTCTAAGTCCCAAAAATGAAAAATCAACTGAAAAATTTAATTTTCATAATAAATAAAGAAAAGTTGAAAGAAAAATGAAAAATCAACTGAAAAATTAAATTTTCATAATAAATAAAGAAAAGTTGAAAGAAAAATTTCGATATTTTTTTCAAAGTCAGAAATATAAAAAAATCAATTTTTTTGATTTTTAAGTGAAATGCATTTGAAATAGAAACTTCTCAATGAAACTGAGGTGTATGTGAAAAATTTTTTTTCTTGAAAATTTCGAAAATTTTTCTAAGTCCCAAAAATGAAAAATCAACTGAAAAATTTAATTTTCATAATAAATAAAGAAAAGTTGAAAGAAAAATGAAAAATCAACTGAAAAATTAAATTTTCATAATAAATAAAGAAAAGTTGAAAGAAAAATTTCGATATTTTTTTCAAAGTCAGAAATAGTCAGAAATAGTCAGAAATATAAAAAAATCAATTGGAAAAAATATAGTCCCGCTAGAATGCCATTTGCTGTTTGTGTGTTTAAAAGGTATATTATGAGAAGTGTAAAAATGAACAATTCCATAGAAGGTCAGATTATATGAGAAAAAAAATCGAAAATTTTTCTAAGTCCCAAAAATGAAAAATCAACTGAAAAATTTAATTTTCATAATAAATAAAGAAAAGTTGAAAGAAAAATGAAAAATCAACTGAAAAATTAAATTTTCATAATAAATAAAGAAAAGTTGAAAGAAAAATTTCGATATTTTTTTCAAAGTCAGAAATAGTCAGAAATATAAAAAAATCAATTGGAAAAAATATATATATGATTTTTAAGTGGAATTCATTTGAAATAGAGACTTCTCAATGAAACTGAGGTGTATGTCAAAAATTTTTTTTCTTGAAAATTTCGAAAATTTTTCTAAGTCCCGCTAGAATGCCATTTGCTGTTTGTGTGTTTAAAAGGTATATTATGAGAAGTGTAAAAATGAACAATTCCATAGAAGGTCAGATTATATGAGAAAAAAAATCGAAAATTTTTCTAAGTCCCAAAAATGAAAGATCAACTGAAAAATTTAATTTTCATAATAAATAAAGAAAAGTTGAAAGAAAAATGAAAAATCAACTGAAAAATCAAATTTTCATAATAAATAAAGAAAAGTTGAAAGAAAAATGAAAAATCAACTGAAAAATTAAATTTTCATAATAAATAAAGAAAAGTTGAAAGAAAAATTTCGATATTTTTTTCAAAGTCAGAAATATAAAAAAATCAATTTTTTTGATTTTTAAGTGAAATGCATTTGAAATAGAAACTTCTCAATGAAACTGAGGTGTATGTGAAAAATTTTTTTTCTTGAAAATTTCGAAAATTTTTCTAAGTCCCAAAAATGAAAAATCAACTGAAAAATTTAATTTTCATAATAAATAAAGAAAAGTTGAAAGAAAAATGAAAAATCAACTGAAAAATTAAATTTTCATAATAAATAAAGAAAAGTTGAAAGAAAAATTTCGATATTTTTTTCAAAGTCAGAAATAGTCAGAAATAGTCAGAAATATAAAAAAATCAATTGGAAAAAATATAGTCCCGCTAGAATGCCATTTGCTGTTTGTGTGTTTAAAAGGTATATTATGTGAAGTGTAAAAATGAACAATTCCATAGAAGGTCAGATTATATGAGAAAAAAAATCGAAAATTTTTCTAAGTCCCAAAAATGAAAAATCAACTGAAAAATTAAATTTTCATAATAAATAAAGAAAAGTTGAAAGAAAAATGAAAAATCAACTGAAAAATTAAATTTTCATAATAAATAAAGAAAAGTTGAAAGAAAAATTTCGATATTTTTTTCAAAGTCAGAAATAGTCAGAAATATAAAAAAATCAATTGGAAAAAATATAGTCCCGCTAGAATGCCATTTGCTGTTTGTGTGTTTAAAAGGTATATTATGAGAAGTGTAAAAATGAACAATTCCATAGAAGGTCAGATTATATGAGAAAAAAAATCGAAAATTTTTCTAAGTCCCAAAAATGAAGAATCAACTGAAAAATTTAATTTTCATAATAAATAAAGAAAAGTTGAAAGAAAAATGAAAAATCAACTGAAAAATTAAATTTTCATAATAAATAAAGAAAAGTTGAAAGAAAAATGAAAAATCAACTGAAAAATTAAATTTTCATAATAAATAAAGAAAAGTTGAAAGAAAAATTTCGATATTTTTTTCAAAGTCAGAAATATAAAAAAATCAATTTTTTTGATTTTTAAGTGAAATGCATTTGAAATAGAAACTTCTCAATGAAACTGAGGTGTATGTGAAAAATTTTTTTTCTTGAAAATTTCGAAAATTTTTCTAAGTCCCAAAAATGAAAAATCAACTGAAAAATTTAATTTTCATAATAAATAAAGAAAAGTTGAAAGAAAAATGAAAAATCAACTGAAAAATTAAATTTTCATAATAAATAAAGAAAAGTTGAAAGAAAAATTTCGATATTTTTTTCAAAGTCAGAAATAGTCAGAAATAGTCAGAAATATAAAAAAATCAATTGGAAAAAATATAGTCCCGCTAGAATGCCATTTGCTGTTTGTGTGTTTAAAAGGTATATTATGAGAAGTGTAAAAATGAACAATTCCATAGAAGGTCAGATTATATGAGAAAAAAAATCGAAAATTTTTCTAAGTCCCAAAAATGAAAAATCAACTGAAAAATTTAATTTTCATAATAAATAAAGAAAAGTTGAAAGAAAAATGAAAAATCAACTGAAAAATTAAATTTTCATAATAAATAAAGAAAAGTTGAAAGAAAAATTTCGATATTTTTTTCAAAGTCAGAAATATAAAAAAATCAATTTTTTTGATTTTTAAGTGAAATGCATTTGAAATAGAAACTTCTCAATGAAACTGAGGTGTATGTGAAAAATTTTTTTTCTTGAAAATTTCGAAAATTTTTCTAAGTCCCAAAAATGAAAAATCAACTGAAAAATTTAATTTTCATAATAAATAAAGAAAAGTTGAAAGAAAAATGAAAAATCAACTGAAAAATTAAATTTTCATAATAAATAAAGAAAAGTTGAAAGAAAAATTTCGATATTTTTTTCAAAGTCAGAAATAGTCAGAAATAGTCAGAAATATAAAAAAATCAATTGGAAAAAATATAGTCCCGCTAGAATGCCATTTGCTGTTTGTGTGTTTAAAAGGTATATTATGAGAAGTGTAAAAATGAACAATTCCATAGAAGGTCAGATTATATGAGAAAAAAAATCGAAAATTTTTCTAAGTCCCAAAAATGAAAAATCAACTGAAAAATTAAATTTTCATAATAAATAAAGAAAAGTTGAAAGAAAAATGAAAAATCAACTGAAAAATTAAATTTTCATAATAAATAAAGAAAAGTTGAAAGAAAAATTTCGATATTTTTTTCAAAGTCAGAAATAGTCAGAAATATAAAAAAATCAATTGGAAAAAATATAGTCCCGCTAGAATGCCATTTGCTGTTTGTGTGTTTAAAAGGTATATTATGAGAAGTGTAAAAATGAACAATTCCATAGAAGGTCAGATTATATGAGAAAAAAAATCGAAAATTTTTCTAAGTCCCAAAAATGAAGAATCAACTGAAAAATTTAATTTTCATAATAAATAAAGAAAAGTTGAAAGAAAAATGAAAAATCAACTGAAAAATTAAATTTTCATAATAAATAAAGAAAAGTTGAAAGAAAAATGAAAAATCAACTGAAAAATTAAATTTTCATAATAAATAAAGAAAAGTTGAAAGAAAAATTTCGATATTTTTTTCAAAGTCAGGAATATAAAAAAATCAATTTTTTTGATTTTTAAGTGAAATGCATTTGAAATAGAAACTTCTCAATGAAACTGAGGTGTATGTGAAAAATTTTTTTTCTTGAAAATTTCGAAAATTTTTCTAAGTCCCAAAAATGAAAAATCAACTGAAAAATTTAATTTTCATAATAAATAAAGAAAAGTTGAAAGAAAAATGAAAAATCAACTGAAAAATTAAATTTTCATAATAAATAAAGAAAAGTTGAAAGAAAAATTTCGATATTTTTTTCAAAGTCAGAAATAGTCAGAAATAGTCAGAAATATAAAAAAATCAATTGGAAAAAATATAGTCCCGTTAGAATGCCATTTGCTGTTTGTGTGTTTAAAAGGTATATTATGAGAAGTGTAAAAATGAACAATTCCATAGAAGGTCAGATTATATGAGAAAAAAAATCGAAAATTTTTCTAAGTCCCAAAAATGAAAAATCAACTGAAAAATTTAATTTTCATAATAAATAAAGAAAAGTTGAAAGAAAAATGAAAAATCAACTGAAAAATTAAATTTTCATAATAAATAAAGAAAAGTTGAAAGAAAAATTTCGATATTTTTTTCAAAGTCAGAAATATAAAAAAATCAATTTTTTTGATTTTTAAGTGAAATGCATTTGAAATAGAAACTTCTCAATGAAACTGAGGTGTATGTGAAAAATTTTTTTTCTTGAAAATTTCGAAAATTTTTCTAAGTCCCAAAAATGAAAAATCAACTGAAAAATTTAATTTTCATAATAAATAAAGAAAAGTTGAAAGAAAAATGAAAAATCAACTGAAAAATTAAATTTTCATAATAAATAAAGAAAAGTTGAAAGAAAAATTTCGATATTTTTTTCAAAGTCAGAAATAGTCAGAAATAGTCAGAAATATAAAAAAATCAATTGGAAAAAATATAGTCCCGCTAGAATGCCATTTGCTGTTTGTGTGTTTAAAAGGTATATTATGAGAAGTGTAAAAATGAACAATTCCATAGAAGGTCAGATTATATGAGAAAAAAAATCGAAAATTTTTCTAAGTCCCAAAAATGAAGAATCAACTGAAAAATTTAATTTTCATAATAAATAAAGAAAAGTTGAAAGAAAAATGAAAAATCAACTGAAAAATTAAATTTTCATAATAAATAAAGAAAAGTTGAAAGAAAAATGAAAAATCAACTGAAAAATTAAATTTTCATAATAAATAAAGAAAAGTTGAAAGAAAAATTTCGATATTTTTTCAAAGTCAGAAATATAAAAAAATCAATTTTTTTGATTTTTAAGTGAAATGCATTTGAAATAGAAACTTCTCAATGAAACTGAGGTGTATGTGAAAAATTTTTTTTCTTGAAAATTTCGAAAATTTTTCTAAGTCCCAAAAATGAAAAATCAACTGAAAAATTTAATTTTCATAATAAATAAAGAAAAGTTGAAAGAAAAATGAAAAATCAACTGAAAAATTAAATTTTCATAATAAATAAAGAAAAGTTGAAAGAAAAATTTCGATATTTTTTTCAAAGTCAGAAATAGTCAGAAATAGTCAGAAATATAAAAAAATCAATTGGAAAAAATATAGTCCCGCTAGAATGCCATTTGCTGTTTGTGTGTTTAAAAGGTATATTATGAGAAGTGTAAAAATGAACAATTCCATAGAAGGTCAGATTATATGAGAAAAAAAATCGAAAATTTTTCTAAGTCCCAAAAATGAAAAATCAACTGAAAAATTTAATTTTCATAATAAATAAAGAAAAGTTGAAAGAAAAATGAAAAATCAACTGAAAAATTAAATTTTCATAATAAATAAAGAAAAGTTGAAAGAAAAATTTCGATATTTTTTTCAAAGTCAGAAATATAAAAAAATCAATTTTTTTGATTTTTAAGTGAAATGCATTTGAAATAGAAACTTCTCAATGAAACTGAGGTGTATGTGAAAAATTTTTTTTCTTGAAAATTTCGAAAATTTTTCTAAGTCCCAAAAATGAAAAATCAACTGAAAAATTTAATTTTCATAATAAATAAAGAAAAGTTGAAAGAAAAATGAAAAATCAACTGAAAAATTAAATTTTCATAATAAATAAAGAAAAGTTGAAAGAAAAATTTCGATATTTTTTTCAAAGTCAGAAATAGTCAGAAATAGTCAGAAATATAAAAAAATCAATTGGAAAAAATATAGTCCCGCTAGAATGCCATTTGCTGTTTGTGTGTTTAAAAGGTATATTATGAGAAGTGTAAAAATGAACAATTCCATAGAAGGTCAGATTATATGAGAAAAAAAATCGAAAATTTTTCTAAGTCCCAAAAATGAAAAATCAACTGAAAAATTTAATTTTCATAATAAATAAAGAAAAGTTGAAAGAAAAATGAAAAATCAACTGAAAAATTAAATTTTCATAATAAATAAAGAAAAGTTGAAAGAAAAATTTCGATATTTTTTTCAAAGTCAGAAATAGTCAGAAATATAAAAAAATCAATTGGAAAAAATATATATATGATTTTTAAGTGGAATTCATTTGAAATAGAGACTTCTCAATGAAACTGAGGTGTATGTCAAAAATTTTTTTTCTTGAAAATTTCGAAAATTTTTCTAAGTCCCGCTAGAATGCCATTTGCTGTTTGTGTGTTTAAAAGGTATATTATGAGAAGTGTAAAAATGAACAATTCCATAGAAGGTCAGATTATATGAGAAAAAAAATCGAAAATTTTTCTAAGTCCCAAAAATGAAAGATCAACTGAAAAATTTAATTTTCATAATAAATAAAGAAAAGTTGAAAGAAAAATGAAAAATCAACTGAAAAATTAAATTTTCATAATAAATAAAGAAAAGTTGAAAGAAAAATGAAAAATCAACTGAAAAATTAAATTTTCATAATAAATAAAGAAAAGTTGAAAGAAAAATTTCGATATTTTTTTCAAAGTCAGAAATATAAAAAAATCAATTTTTTTGATTTTTAAGTGAAATGCATTTGAAATAGAAACTTCTCAATGAAACTGAGGTGTATGTGAAAAATTTTTTTTCTTGAAAATTTCGAAAATTTTTCTAAGTCCCAAAAATGAAAAATCAACTGAAAAATTTAATTTTCATAATAAATAAAGAAAAGTTGAAAGAAAAATGAAAAATCAACTGAAAAATTAAATTTTCATAATAAATAAAGAAAAGTTGAAAGAAAAATTTCGATATTTTTTTCAAAGTCAGAAATAGTCAGAAATAGTCAGAAATATAAAAAAATCAATTGGAAAAAATATAGTCCCGCTAGAATGCCATTTGCTGTTTGTGTGTTTAAAAGGTATATTATGAGAAGTGTAAAAATGAACAATTCCATAGAAGGTCAGATTATATGAGAAAAAAAATCGAAAATTTTTCTAAGTCCCAAAAATGAAAAATCAACTGTAAAATTTAATTTTCATAATAAATAAAGAAAAGTTGAAAGAAAAATGAAAAATCAACTGAAAAATTAAATTTTCATAATAAATAAAGAAAAGTTGAAAGAAAAATTTCGATATTTTTTTCAAAGTCAGAAATAGTCAGAAATAGTCAGAAATATAAAAAAATCAATTGGAAAAAATATAGTCCCGCTAGAATGCCATTTGCTGTTTGTGTGTTTAAAAGGTATATTATGAGAAGTGTAAAAATGAACAATTCCATAGAAGGTCAGATTATATGAGAAAAAAAATCGAAAATTTTTCTAAGTCCCAAAAATGAAAAATCAACTGAAAAATTAAATTTTCATAATAAATAAAGAAAAGTTGAAAGAAAAATGAAAAATCAACTGAAAAATTAAATTTTCATAATAAATAAAGAAAAGTTGAAAGAAAAATTTCGATATTTTTTTCAAAGTCAGAAATATAAAAAAATCAATTTTTTTGATTTTTAAGTGAAATGCATTTGAAATAGAAACTTCTCAATGAAACTGAGGTGTATGTGAAAAATTTTTTTTCTTGAAAATTTCGAAAATTTTTCTAAGTCCCAAAAATGAAAAATCAACTGAAAAATTTAATTTTCATAATAAATAAAGAAAAGTTGAAAGAAAAATGAAAAATCAACTGAAAAATTAAATTTTCATAATAAATAAAGAAAAGTTGAAAGAAAAATTTCGATATTTTTTTCAAAGTCAGAAATAGTCAGAAATAGTCAGAAATATAAAAAAATCAATTGGAAAAAATATAGTCCCGCTAGAATGCCATTTGCTGTTTGTGTGTTTAAAAGGTATATTATGAGAAGTGTAAAAATGAACAATTCCATAGAAGGTCAGATTATATGAGAAAAAAAATCGAAAATTTTTCTAAGTCCCAAAAATGAAAAATCAACTGAAAAATTTAATTTTCATAATAAATAAAGAAAAGTTGAAAGAAAAATGAAAAATCAACTGAAAAATTAAATTTTCATAATAAATAAAGAAAAGTTGAAAGAAAAATTTCGATATTTTTTTCAAAGTCAGAAATATAAAAAAATCAATTTTTTTGATTTTTAAGTGAAATGCATTTGAAATAGAAACTTCTCAATGAAACTGAGGTGTATGTGAAAAATTTTTTTTCTTGAAAATTTCGAAAATTTTTCTAAGTCCCAAAAATGAAAAATCAACTGAAAAATTTAATTTTCATAATAAATAAAGAAAAGTTGAAAGAAAAATGAAAAATCAACTGAAAAATTAAATTTTCATAATAAATAAAGAAAAGTTGAAAGAAAAATTTCGATATTTTTTTCAAAGTCAGAAATAGTCAGAAATAGTCAGAAATATAAAAAAATCAATTGGAAAAAATATAGTCCCGCTAGAATGCCATTTGCTGTTTGTGTGTTTAAAAGGTATATTATGAGAAGTGTAAAAATGAACAATTCCATAGAAGGTCAGATTATATGAGAAAAAAAATCGAAAATTTTTCTAAGTCCCAAAAATGAAGAATCAACTGAAAAATTTAATTTTCATAATAAATAAAGAAAAGTTGAAAGAAAAATGAAAAATCAACTGAAAAATTAAATTTTCATAATAAATAAAGAAAAGTTGAAAGAAAAATGAAAAATCAACTGAAAAATTAAATTTTCATAATAAATAAAGAAAAGTTGAAAGAAAAATTTCGATATTTTTTCAAAGTCAGAAATATAAAAAAATCAATTTTTTTGATTTTTAAGTGAAATGCATTTGAAATAGAAACTTCTCAATGAAACTGAGGTGTATGTGAAAAATTTTTTTTCTTGAAAATTTCGAAAATTTTTCTAAGTCCCAAAAATGAAAAATCAACTGAAAAATTTAATTTTCATAATAAATAAAGAAAAGTTGAAAGAAAAATGAAAAATCAACTGAAAAATTAAATTTTCATAATAAATAAAGAAAAGTTGAAAGAAAAATTTCGATATTTTTTTCAAAGTCAGAAATAGTCAGAAATAGTCAGAAATATAAAAAAATCAATTGGAAAAAATATAGTCCCGCTAGAATGCCATTTGCTGTTTGTGTGTTTAAAAGGTATATTATGAGAAGTGTAAAAATGAACAATTCCATAGAAGGTCAGATTATATGAGAAAAAAAATCGAAAATTTTTCTAAGTCCCAAAAATGAAAAATCAACTGAAAAATTTAATTTTCATAATAAATAAAGAAAAGTTGAAAGAAAAATGAAAAATCAACTGAAAAATTAAATTTTCATAATAAATAAAGAAAAGTTGAAAGAAAAATTTCGATATTTTTTTCAAAGTCAGAAATATAAAAAAATCAATTTTTTTGATTTTTAAGTGAAATGCATTTGAAATAGAAACTTCTCAATGAAACTGAGGTGTATGTGAAAAATTTTTTTTCTTGAAAATTTCGAAAATTTTTCTAAGTCCCAAAAATGAAAAATCAACTGAAAAATTTAATTTTCATAATAAATAAAGAAAAGTTGAAAGAAAAATGAAAAATCAACTGAAAAATTAAATTTTCATAATAAATAAAGAAAAGTTGAAAGAAAAATTTCGATATTTTTTTCAAAGTCAGAAATAGTCAGAAATAGTCAGAAATATAAAAAAATCAATTGGAAAAAATATAGTCCCGCTAGAATGCCATTTGCTGTTTGTGTGTTTAAAAGGTATATTATGAGAAGTGTAAAAATGAACAATTCCATAGAAGGTCAGATTATATGAGAAAAAAAATCGAAAATTTTTCTAAGTCCCAAAAATGAAAAATCAACTGAAAAATTTAATTTTCATAATAAATAAAGAAAAGTTGAAAGAAAAATGAAAAATCAACTGAAAAATTAAATTTTCATAATAAATAAAGAAAAGTTGAAAGAAAAATTTCGATATTTTTTTCAAAGTCAGAAATAGTCAGAAATATAAAAAAATCAATTGGAAAAAATATATATATGATTTTTAAGTGGAATTCATTTGAAATAGAGACTTCTCAATGAAACTGAGGTGTATGTCAAAAATTTTTTTTCTTGAAAATTTCGAAAATTTTTCTAAGTCCCGCTAGAATGCCATTTGCTGTTTGTGTGTTTAAAAGGTATATTATGAGAAGTGTAAAAATGAACAATTCCATAGAAGGTCAGATTATATGAGAAAAAAAATCGAAAATTTTTCTAAGTCCCAAAAATGAAAGATCAACTGAAAAATTTAATTTTCATAATAAATAAAGAAAAGTTGAAAGAAAAATGAAAAATCAACTGAAAAATTAAATTTTCATAATAAATAAAGAAAAGTTGAAAGAAAAATGAAAAATCAACTGAAAAATTAAATTTTCATAATAAATAAAGAAAAGTTGAAAGAAAAATTTCGATATTTTTTTCAAAGTCAGAAATATAAAAAAATCAATTTTTTTGATTTTTAAGTGAAATGCATTTGAAATAGAAACTTCTCAATGAAACTGAGGTGTATGTGAAAAATTTTTTTTCTTGAAAATTTCGAAAATTTTTCTAAGTCCCAAAAATGAAAAATCAACTGAAAAATTTAATTTTCATAATAAATAAAGAAAAGTTGAAAGAAAAATGAAAAATCAACTGAAAAATTAAATTTTCATAATAAATAAAGAAAAGTTGAAAGAAAAATTTCGATATTTTTTTCAAAGTCAGAAATAGTCAGAAATAGTCAGAAATATAAAAAAATCAATTGGAAAAAATATAGTCCCGCTAGAATGCCATTTGCTGTTTGTGTGTTTAAAAGGTATATTATGAGAAGTGTAAAAATGAACAATTCCATAGAAGGTCAGATTATATGAGAAAAAAAATCGAAAATTTTTCTAAGTCCCAAAAATGAAAAATCAACTGTAAAATTTAATTTTCATAATAAATAAAGAAAAGTTGAAAGAAAAATGAAAAATCAACTGAAAAATTAAATTTTCATAATAAATAAAGAAAAGTTGAAAGAAAAATTTCGATATTTTTTTCAAAGTCAGAAATAGTCAGAAATAGTCAGAAATATAAAAAAATCAATTGGAAAAAATATAGTCCCGCTAGAATGCCATTTGCTGTTTGTGTGTTTAAAAGGTATATTATGAGAAGTGTAAAAATGAACAATTCCATAGAAGGTCAGATTATATGAGAAAAAAAATCGAAAATTTTTCTAAGTCCCAAAAATGAAAAATCAACTGAAAAATTTAATTTTCATAATAAATAAAGAAAAGTTGAAAGAAAAATGAAAAATCAACTGAAAAATTAAATTTTCATAATAAATAAAGAAAAGTTGAAAGAAAAATTTCGATATTTTTTCAAAGTCAGAAATATAAAAAAATCAATTTTTTTGATTTTTAAGTGAAATGCATTTGAAATAGAAACTTCTCAATGAAACTGAGGTGTATGTGAAAAATTTTTTTTCTTGAAAATTTCGAAAATTTTTCTAAGTCCCAAAAATGAAAAATCAACTGAAAAATTTAATTTTCATAATAAATAAAGAAAAGTTGAAAGAAAAATGAAAAATCAACTGAAAAATTAAATTTTCATAATAAATAAAGAAAAGTTGAAAGAAAAATTTCGATATTTTTTTCAAAGTCAGAAATAGTCAGAAATAGTCAGAAATATAAAAAAATCAATTGGAAAAAATATAGTCCCGCTAGAATGCCATTTGCTGTTTGTGTGTTTAAAAGGTATATTATGAGAAGTGTAAAAATGAACAATTCCATAGAAGGTCAGATTATATGAGAAAAAAAATCGAAAATTTTTCTAAGTCCCAAAAATGAAAAATCAACTGAAAAATTTAATTTTCATAATAAATAAAGAAAAGTTGAAAGAAAAATGAAAAATCAACTGAAAAATTAAATTTTCATAATAAATAAAGAAAAGTTGAAAGAAAAATTTCGATATTTTTTTCAAAGTCAGAAATATAAAAAAATCAATTTTTTTGATTTTTAAGTGAAATGCATTTGAAATAGAAACTTCTCAATGAAACTGAGGTGTATGTGAAAAATTTTTTTTCTTGAAAATTTCGAAAATTTTTCTAAGTCCCAAAAATGAAAAATCAACTGAAAAATTTAATTTTCATAATAAATAAAGAAAAGTTGAAAGAAAAATGAAAAATCAACTGAAAAATTAAATTTTCATAATAAATAAAGAAAAGTTGAAAGAAAAATTTCGATATTTTTTTCAAAGTCAGAAATAGTCAGAAATAGTCAGAAATATAAAAAAATCAATTGGAAAAAATATAGTCCCGCTAGAATGCCATTTGCTGTTTGTGTGTTTAAAAGGTATATTATGAGAAGTGTAAAAATGAACAATTCCATAGAAGGTCAGATTATATGAGAAAAAAAATCGAAAATTTTTCTAAGTCCCAAAAATGAAAAATCAACTGAAAAATTTAATTTTCATAATAAATAAAGAAAAGTTGAAAGAAAAATGAAAAATCAACTGAAAAATTAAATTTTCATAATAAATAAAGAAAAGTTGAAAGAAAAATTTCGATATTTTTTTCAAAGTCAGAAATAGTCAGAAATATAAAAAAATCAATTGGAAAAAATATATATATGATTTTTAAGTGGAATTCATTTGAAATAGAGACTTCTCAATGAAACTGAGGTGTATGTCAAAAATTTTTTTTCTTGAAAATTTCGAAAATTTTTCTAAGTCCCGCTAGAATGCCATTTGCTGTTTGTGTGTTTAAAAGGTATATTATGAGAAGTGTAAAAATGAACAATTCCATAGAAGGTCAGATTATATGAGAAAAAAAATCGAAAATTTTTCTAAGTCCCAAAAATGAAAGATCAACTGAAAAATTTAATTTTCATAATAAATAAAGAAAAGTTGAAAGAAAAATGAAAAATCAACTGAAAAATTAAATTTTCATAATAAATAAAGAAAAGTTGAAAGAAAAATGAAAAATCAACTGAAAAATTAAATTTTCATAATAAATAAAGAAAAGTTGAAAGAAAAATTTCGATATTTTTTTCAAAGTCAGAAATATAAAAAAATCAATTTTTTTGATTTTTAAGTGAAATGCATTTGAAATAGAAACTTCTCAATGAAACTGAGGTGTATGTGAAAAATTTTTTTTCTTGAAAATTTCGAAAATTTTTCTAAGTCCCAAAAATGAAAAATCAACTGAAAAATTTAATTTTCATAATAAATAAAGAAAAGTTGAAAGAAAAATGAAAAATCAACTGAAAAATTAAATTTTCATAATAAATAAAGAAAAGTTGAAAGAAAAATTTCGATATTTTTTTCAAAGTCAGAAATAGTCAGAAATAGTCAGAAATATAAAAAAATCAATTGGAAAAAATATAGTCCCGCTAGAATGCCATTTGCTGTTTGTGTGTTTAAAAGGTATATTATGAGAAGTGTAAAAATGAACAATTCCATAGAAGGTCAGATTATATGAGAAAAAAAATCGAAAATTTTTCTAAGTCCCAAAAATGAAAAATCAACTGTAAAATTTAATTTTCATAATAAATAAAGAAAAGTTGAAAGAAAAATTAAAAATCAACTGAAAAATTAAATTTTCATAATAAATAAAGAAAAGTTGAAAGAAAAATTTCGATATTTTTTTCAAAGTCAGAAATATAAAAAAATCAATTTTTTTGATTTTTAAGTGAAATGCATTTGAAATAGAAACTTCTCAATGAAACTGAGGTGTATGTGAAAAATTTTTTTTCTTGAAAATTTCGAAAATTTTTCTAAGTCCCAAAAATGAAAAATCAACTGAAAAATTTAATTTTCATAATAAATAAAGAAAAGTTGAAAGAAAAATGAAAAATCAACTGAAAAATTAAATTTTCATAATAAATAAAGAAAAGTTGAAAGAAAAATTTCGATATTTTTTTCAAAGTCAGAAATATAAAAAAATCAATTTTTTTGATTTTTAAGTGAAATGCATTTGAAATAGAAACTTCTCAATGAAACTGAGGTGTATGTGAAAAATTTTTTTTCTTGAAAATTTCGAAAATTTTTCTAAGTCCCAAAAATGAAAAATCAACTGAAAAATTTAATTTTCATAATAAATAAAGAAAAGTTGAAAGAAAAATGAAAAATCAACTGAAAAATTAAATTTTCATAATAAATAAAGAAAAGTTGAAAGAAAAATTTCGATATTTTTTTCAAAGTCAGAAATAGTCAGAAATAGTCAGAAATATAAAAAAATCAATTGGAAAAAATATAGTCCCGCTAGAATGCCATTTGCTGTTTGTGTGTTTAAAAGGTATATTATGAGAAGTGTAAAAATGAACAATTCCATAGAAGGTCAGATTATATGAGAAAAAAAATCGAAAATTTTTCTAAGTCCCAAAAATGAAGAATCAACTGAAAAATTTAATTTTCATAATAAATAAAGAAAAGTTGAAAGAAAAATGAAAAATCAACTGAAAAATTAAATTTTCATAATAAATAAAGAAAAGTTGAAAGAAAAATGAAAAATCAACTGAAAAATTAAATTTTCATAATAAATAAAGAAAAGTTGAAAGAAAAATTTCGATATTTTTTCAAAGTCAGAAATATAAAAAAATCAATTTTTTTGATTTTTAAGTGAAATGCATTTGAAATAGAAACTTCTCAATGAAACTGAGGTGTATGTGAAAAATTTTTTTTCTTGAAAATTTCGAAAATTTTTCTAAGTCCCAAAAATGAAAAATCAACTGAAAAATTTAATTTTCATAATAAATAAAGAAAAGTTGAAAGAAAAATGAAAAATCAACTGAAAAATTAAATTTTCATAATAAATAAAGAAAAGTTGAAAGAAAAATTTCGATATTTTTTTCAAAGTCAGAAATAGTCAGAAATAGTCAGAAATATAAAAAAATCAATTGGAAAAAATATAGTCCCGCTAGAATGCCATTTGCTGTTTGTGTGTTTAAAAGGTATATTATGAGAAGTGTAAAAATGAACAATTCCATAGAAGGTCAGATTATATGAGAAAAAAAATCGAAAATTTTTCTAAGTCCCAAAAATGAAAAATCAACTGAAAAATTTAATTTTCATAATAAATAAAGAAAAGTTGAAAGAAAAATGAAAAATCAACTGAAAAATTAAATTTTCATAATAAATAAAGAAAAGTTGAAAGAAAAATTTCGATATTTTTTTCAAAGTCAGAAATATAAAAAAATCAATTTTTTTGATTTTTAAGTGAAATGCATTTGAAATAGAAACTTCTCAATGAAACTGAGGTGTATGTGAAAAATTTTTTTTCTTGAAAATTTCGAAAATTTTTCTAAGTCCCAAAAATGAAAAATCAACTGAAAAATTTAATTTTCATAATAAATAAAGAAAAGTTGAAAGAAAAATGAAAAATCAACTGAAAAATTAAATTTTCATAATAAATAAAGAAAAGTTGAAAGAAAAATTTCGATATTTTTTTCAAAGTCAGAAATAGTCAGAAATAGTCAGAAATATAAAAAAATCAATTGGAAAAAATATAGTCCCGCTAGAATGCCATTTGCTGTTTGTGTGTTTAAAAGGTATATTATGAGAAGTGTAAAAATGAACAATTCCATAGAAGGTCAGATTATATGAGAAAAAAAATCGAAAATTTTTCTAAGTCCCAAAAATGAAAAATCAACTGAAAAATTTAATTTTCATAATAAATAAAGAAAAGTTGAAAGAAAAATGAAAAATCAACTGAAAAATTAAATTTTCATAATAAATAAAGAAAAGTTGAAAGAAAAATTTCGATATTTTTTTCAAAGTCAGAAATAGTCAGAAATATAAAAAAATCAATTGGAAAAAATATATATATGATTTTTAAGTGGAATTCATTTGAAATAGAGACTTCTCAATGAAACTGAGGTGTATGTCAAAAATTTTTTTTCTTGAAAATTTCGAAAATTTTTCTAAGTCCCGCTAGAATGCCATTTGCTGTTTGTGTGTTTAAAAGGTATATTATGAGAAGTGTAAAAATGAACAATTCCATAGAAGGTCAGATTATATGAGAAAAAAAATCGAAAATTTTTCTAAGTCCCAAAAATGAAAGATCAACTGAAAAATTTAATTTTCATAATAAATAAAGAAAAGTTGAAAGAAAAATGAAAAATCAACTGAAAAATTAAATTTTCATAATAAATAAAGAAAAGTTGAAAGAAAAATGAAAAATCAACTGAAAAATTAAATTTTCATAATAAATAAAGAAAAGTTGAAAGAAAAATTTCGATATTTTTTTCAAAGTCAGAAATATAAAAAAATCAATTTTTTTGATTTTTAAGTGAAATGCATTTGAAATAGAAACTTCTCAATGAAACTGAGGTGTATGTGAAAAATTTTTTTTCTTGAAAATTTCGAAAATTTTTCTAAGTCCCAAAAATGAAAAATCAACTGAAAAATTTAATTTTCATAATAAATAAAGAAAAGTTGAAAGAAAAATGAAAAATCAACTGAAAAATTAAATTTTCATAATAAATAAAGAAAAGTTGAAAGAAAAATTTCGATATTTTTTTCAAAGTCAGAAATAGTCAGAAATAGTCAGAAATATAAAAAAATCAATTGGAAAAAATATAGTCCCGCTAGAATGCCATTTGCTGTTTGTGTGTTTAAAAGGTATATTATGAGAAGTGTAAAAATGAACAATTCCATAGAAGGTCAGATTATATGAGAAAAAAAATCGAAAATTTTTCTAAGTCCCAAAAATGAAAAATCAACTGTAAAATTTAATTTTCATAATAAATAAAGAAAAGTTGAAAGAAAAATGAAAAATCAACTGAAAAATTAAATTTTCATAATAAATAAAGAAAAGTTGAAAGAAAAATTTCGATATTTTTTTCAAAGTCAGAAATAGTCAGAAATAGTCAGAAATATAAAAAAATCAATTGGAAAAAATATAGTCCCGCTAGAATGCCATTTGCTGTTTGTGTGTTTAAAAGGTATATTATGAGAAGTGTAAAAATGAACAATTCCATAGAAGGTCAGATTATATGAGAAAAAAAATCGAAAATTTTTCTAAGTCCCAAAAATGAAAAATCAACTGAAAAATTTAATTTTCATAATAAATAAAGAAAAGTTGAAAGAAAAATGAAAAATCAACTGAAAAATTAAATTTTCATAATAAATAAAGAAAAGTTGAAAGAAAAATTTCGATATTTTTTTCAAAGTCAGAAATATAAAAAAATCAATTTTTTTGATTTTTAAGTGAAATGCATTTGAAATAGAAACTTCTCAATGAAACTGAGGTGTATGTGAAAAATTTTTTTTCTTGAAAATTTCGAAAATTTTTCTAAGTCCCAAAAATGAAAAATCAACTGAAAAATTTAATTTTCATAATAAATAAAGAAAAGTTGAAAGAAAAATGAAAAATCAACTGAAAAATTAAATTTTCATAATAAATAAAGAAAAGTTGAAAGAAAAATTTCGATATTTTTTTCAAAGTCAGAAATAGTCAGAAATATAAAAAAATCAATTGGAAAAAATATATATATGATTTTTAAGTGGAATTCATTTGAAATAGAGACTTCTCAATGAAACTGAGGTGTATGTCAAAAATTTTTTTTCTTGAAAATTTCGAAAATTTTTCTAAGTCCCGCTAGAATGCCATTTGCTGTTTGTGTGTTTAAAAGGTATATTATGAGAAGTGTAAAAATGAACAATTCCATAGAAGGTCAGATTATATGAGAAAAAAAATCGAAAATTTTTCTAAGTCCCAAAAATGAAAGATCAACTGAAAAATTTAATTTTCATAATAAATAAAGAAAAGTTGAAAGAAAAATGAAAAATCAACTGAAAAATTAAATTTTCATAATAAATAAAGAAAAGTTGAAAGAAAAATGAAAAATCAACTGAAAAATTAAATTTTCATAATAAATAAAGAAAAGTTGAAAGAAAAATTTCGATATTTTTTTCAAAGTCAGAAATATAAAAAAATCAATTTTTTTGATTTTTAAGTGAAATGCATTTGAAATAGAAACTTCTCAATGAAACTGAGGTGTATGTGAAAAATTTTTTTTCTTGAAAATTTCGAAAATTTTTCTAAGTCCCAAAAATGAAAAATCAACTGAAAAATTTAATTTTCATAATAAATAAAGAAAAGTTGAAAGAAAAATGAAAAATCAACTGAAAAATTAAATTTTCATAATAAATAAAGAAAAGTTGAAAGAAAAATTTCGATATTTTTTTCAAAGTCAGAAATAGTCAGAAATAGTCAGAAATATAAAAAAATCAATTGGAAAAAATATAGTCCCGCTAGAATGCCATTTGCTGTTTGTGTGTTTAAAAGGTATATTATGAGAAGTGTAAAAATGAACAATTCCATAGAAGGTCAGATTATATGAGAAAAAAAATCGAAAATTTTTCTAAGTCCCAAAAATGAAAAATCAACTGAAAAATTTAATTTTCATAATAAATAAAGAAAAGTTGAAAGAAAAATGAAAAATCAACTGAAAAATTAAATTTTCATAATAAATAAAGAAAAGTTGAAAGAAAAATTTCGATATTTTTTTCAAAGTCAGAAATATAAAAAAATCAATTTTTTTGATTTTTAAGTGAAATGCATTTGAAATAGAAACTTCTCAATGAAACTGAGGTGTATGTGAAAAATTTTTTTTCTTGAAAATTTCGAAAATTTTTCTAAGTCCCAAAAATGAAAAATCAACTGAAAAATTTAATTTTCATAATAAATAAAGAAAAGTTGAAAGAAAAATGAAAAATCAACTGAAAAATTAAATTTTCATAATAAATAAAGAAAAGTTGAAAGAAAAATTTCGATATTTTTTTCAAAGTCAGAAATAGTCAGAAATAGTCAGAAATATAAAAAAATCAATTGGAAAAAATATAGTCCCGCTAGAATGCCATTTGCTGTTTGTGTGTTTAAAAGGTATATTATGAGAAGTGTAAAAATGAACAATTCCATAGAAGGTCAGATTATATGAGAAAAAAAATCGAAAATTTTTCTAAGTCCCAAAAATGAAGAATCAACTGAAAAATTTAATTTTCATAATAAATAAAGAAAAGTTGAAAGAAAAATGAAAAATCAACTGAAAAATTAAATTTTCATAATAAATAAAGAAAAGTTGAAAGAAAAATGAAAAATCAACTGAAAAATTAAATTTTCATAATAAATAAAGAAAAGTTGAAAGAAAAATTTCGATATTTTTTCAAAGTCAGAAATATAAAAAAATCAATTTTTTTGATTTTTAAGTGAAATGCATTTGAAATAGAAACTTCTCAATGAAACTGAGGTGTATGTGAAAAATTTTTTTTCTTGAAAATTTCGAAAATTTTTCTAAGTCCCAAAAATGAAAAATCAACTGAAAAATTTAATTTTCATAATAAATAAAGAAAAGTTGAAAGAAAAATGAAAAATCAACTGAAAAATTAAATTTTCATAATAAATAAAGAAAAGTTGAAAGAAAAATTTCGATATTTTTTTCAAAGTCAGAAATAGTCAGAAATAGTCAGAAATATAAAAAAATCAATTGGAAAAAATATAGTCCCGCTAGAATGCCATTTGCTGTTTGTGTGTTTAAAAGGTATATTATGAGAAGTGTAAAAATGAACAATTCCATAGAAGGTCAGATTATATGAGAAAAAAAATCGAAAATTTTTCTAAGTCCCAAAAATGAAAAATCAACTGAAAAATTTAATTTTCATAATAAATAAAGAAAAGTTGAAAGAAAAATGAAAAATCAACTGAAAAATTAAATTTTCATAATAAATAAAGAAAAGTTGAAAGAAAAATTTCGATATTTTTTTCAAAGTCAGAAATATAAAAAAATCAATTTTTTTGATTTTTAAGTGAAATGCATTTGAAATAGAAACTTCTCAATGAAACTGAGGTGTATGTGAAAAATTTTTTTTCTTGAAAATTTCGAAAATTTTTCTAAGTCCCAAAAATGAAAAATCAACTGAAAAATTTAATTTTCATAATAAATAAAGAAAAGTTGAAAGAAAAATGAAAAATCAACTGAAAAATTAAATTTTCATAATAAATAAAGAAAAGTTGAAAGAAAAATTTCGATATTTTTTTCAAAGTCAGAAATAGTCAGAAATAGTCAGAAATATAAAAAAATCAATTGGAAAAAATATAGTCCCGCTAGAATGCCATTTGCTGTTTGTGTGTTTAAAAGGTATATTATGAGAAGTGTAAAAATGAACAATTCCATAGAAGGTCAGATTATATGAGAAAAAAAATCGAAAATTTTTCTAAGTCCCAAAAATGAAAAATCAACTGAAAAATTTAATTTTCATAATAAATAAAGAAAAGTTGAAAGAAAAATGAAAAATCAACTGAAAAATTAAATTTTCATAATAAATAAAGAAAAGTTGAAAGAAAAATTTCGATATTTTTTTCAAAGTCAGAAATAGTCAGAAATATAAAAAAATCAATTGGAAAAAATATATATATGATTTTTAAGTGGAATTCATTTGAAATAGAGACTTCTCAATGAAACTGAGGTGTATGTCAAAAATTTTTTTTCTTGAAAATTTCGAAAATTTTTCTAAGTCCCGCTAGAATGCCATTTGCTGTTTGTGTGTTTAAAAGGTATATTATGAGAAGTGTAAAAATGAACAATTCCATAGAAGGTCAGATTATATGAGAAAAAAAATCGAAAATTTTTCTAAGTCCCAAAAATGAAAGATCAACTGAAAAATTTAATTTTCATAATAAATAAAGAAAAGTTGAAAGAAAAATGAAAAATCAACTGAAAAATTAAATTTTCATAATAAATAAAGAAAAGTTGAAAGAAAAATGAAAAATCAACTGAAAAATTAAATTTTCATAATAAATAAAGAAAAGTTGAAAGAAAAATTTCGATATTTTTTTCAAAGTCAGAAATATAAAAAAATCAATTTTTTTGATTTTTAAGTGAAATGCATTTGAAATAGAAACTTCTCAATGAAACTGAGGTGTATGTGAAAAATTTTTTTTCTTGAAAATTTCGAAAATTTTTCTAAGTCCCAAAAATGAAAAATCAACTGAAAAATTTAATTTTCATAATAAATAAAGAAAAGTTGAAAGAAAAATGAAAAATCAACTGAAAAATTAAATTTTCATAATAAATAAAGAAAAGTTGAAAGAAAAATTTCGATATTTTTTTCAAAGTCAGAAATAGTCAGAAATAGTCAGAAATATAAAAAAATCAATTGGAAAAAATATAGTCCCGCTAGAATGCCATTTGCTGTTTGTGTGTTTAAAAGGTATATTATGAGAAGTGTAAAAATGAACAATTCCATAGAAGGTCAGATTATATGAGAAAAAAAATCGAAAATTTTTCTAAGTCCCAAAAATGAAAAATCAACTGTAAAATTTAATTTTCATAATAAATAAAGAAAAGTTGAAAGAAAAATGAAAAATCAACTGAAAAATTAAATTTTCATAATAAATAAAGAAAAGTTGAAAGAAAAATTTCGATATTTTTTTCAAAGTCAGAAATAGTCAGAAATAGTCAGAAATATAAAAAAATCAATTGGAAAAAATATAGTCCCGCTAGAATGCCATTTGCTGTTTGTGTGTTTAAAAGGTATATTATGAGAAGTGTAAAAATGAACAATTCCATAGAAGGTCAGATTATATGAGAAAAAAAATCGAAAATTTTTCTAAGTCCCAAAAATGAAAAATCAACTGAAAAATTTAATTTTCATAATAAATAAAGAAAAGTTGAAAGAAAAATGAAAAATCAACTGAAAAATTAAATTTTCATAATAAATAAAGAAAAGTTGAAAGAAAAATTTCGATATTTTTTTCAAAGTCAGAAATATAAAAAAATCAATTTTTTTGATTTTTAAGTGAAATGCATTTGAAATAGAAACTTCTCAATGAAACTGAGGTGTATGTGAAAAATTTTTTTTCTTGAAAATTTCGAAAATTTTTCTAAGTCCCAAAAATGAAAAATCAACTGAAAAATTTAATTTTCATAATAAATAAAGAAAAGTTGAAAGAAAAATGAAAAATCAACTGAAAAATTAAATTTTCATAATAAATAAAGAAAAGTTGAAAGAAAAATTTCGATATTTTTTTCAAAGTCAGAAATAGTCAGAAATATAAAAAAATCAATTGGAAAAAATATATATATGATTTTTAAGTGGAATTCATTTGAAATAGAGACTTCTCAATGAAACTGAGGTGTATGTCAAAAATTTTTTTTCTTGAAAATTTCGAAAATTTTTCTAAGTCCCGCTAGAATGCCATTTGCTGTTTGTGTGTTTAAAAGGTATATTATGAGAAGTGTAAAAATGAACAATTCCATAGAAGGTCAGATTATATGAGAAAAAAAATCGAAAATTTTTCTAAGTCCCAAAAATGAAAGATCAACTGAAAAATTTAATTTTCATAATAAATAAAGAAAAGTTGAAAGAAAAATGAAAAATCAACTGAAAAATTAAATTTTCATAATAAATAAAGAAAAGTTGAAAGAAAAATGAAAAATCAACTGAAAAATTAAATTTTCATAATAAATAAAGAAAAGTTGAAAGAAAAATTTCGATATTTTTTTCAAAGTCAGAAATATAAAAAAATCAATTTTTTTGATTTTTAAGTGAAATGCATTTGAAATAGAAACTTCTCAATGAAACTGAGGTGTATGTGAAAAATTTTTTTTCTTGAAAATTTCGAAAATTTTTCTAAGTCCCAAAAATGAAAAATCAACTGAAAAATTTAATTTTCATAATAAATAAAGAAAAGTTGAAAGAAAAATGAAAAATCAACTGAAAAATTAAATTTTCATAATAAATAAAGAAAAGTTGAAAGAAAAATTTCGATATTTTTTTCAAAGTCAGAAATAGTCAGAAATAGTCAGAAATATAAAAAAATCAATTGGAAAAAATATAGTCCCGCTAGAATGCCATTTGCTGTTTGTGTGTTTAAAAGGTATATTATGAGAAGTGTAAAAATGAACAATTCCATAGAAGGTCAGATTATATGAGAAAAAAAATCGAAAATTTTTCTAAGTCCCAAAAATGAAAAATCAACTGAAAAATTTAATTTTCATAATAAATAAAGAAAAGTTGAAAGAAAAATGAAAAATCAACTGAAAAATTAAATTTTCATAATAAATAAAGAAAAGTTGAAAGAAAAATTTCGATATTTTTTTCAAAGTCAGAAATATAAAAAAATCAATTTTTTTGATTTTTAAGTGAAATGCATTTGAAATAGAAACTTCTCAATGAAACTGAGGTGTATGTGAAAAATTTTTTTTCTTGAAAATTTCGAAAATTTTTCTAAGTCCCAAAAATGAAAAATCAACTGAAAAATTTAATTTTCATAATAAATAAAGAAAAGTTGAAAGAAAAATGAAAAATCAACTGAAAAATTAAATTTTCATAATAAATAAAGAAAAGTTGAAAGAAAAATTTCGATATTTTTTTCAAAGTCAGAAATATAAAAAAATCAATTTTTTTGATTTTTAAGTGAAATGCATTTGAAATAGAAACTTCTCAATGAAACTGAGGTGTATGTGAAAAATTTTTTTTCTTGAAAATTTCGAAAATTTTTCTAAGTCCCAAAAATGAAAAATCAACTGAAAAATTTAATTTTCATAATAAATAAAGAAAAGTTGAAAGAAAAATGAAAAATCAACTGAAAAATTAAATTTTCATAATAAATAAAGAAAAGTTGAAAGAAAAATTTCGATATTTTTTTCAAAGTCAGAAATAGTCAGAAATAGTCAGAAATATAAAAAAATCAATTGGAAAAAATATAGTCCCGCTAGAATGCCATTTGCTGTTTGTGTGTTTAAAAGGTATATTATGAGAAGTGTAAAAATGAACAATTCCATAGAAGGTCAGATTATATGAGAAAAAAAATCGAAAATTTTTCTAAGTCCCAAAAATGAAAAATCAACTGAAAAATTAAATTTTCATAATAAATAAAGAAAAGTTGAAAGAAAAATGAAAAATCAACTGAAAAATTAAATTTTCATAATAAATAAAGAAAAGTTGAAAGAAAAATTTCGATATTTTTTTCAAAGTCAGAAATAGTCAGAAATATAAAAAAATCAATTGGAAAAAATATATATATGATTTTTAAGTGGAATTCATTTGAAATAGAGACTTCTCAATGAAACTGAGGTGTATGTCAAAAATTTTTTTTCTTGAAAATTTCGAAAATTTTTCTAAGTCCCGCTAGAATGCCATTTGCTGTTTGTGTGTTTAAAAGGTATATTATGAGAAGTGTAAAAATGAACAATTCCATAGAAGGTCAGATTATATGAGAAAAAAAATCGAAAATTTTTCTAAGTCCCAAAAATGAAAGATCAACTGAAAAATTTAATTTTCATAATAAATAAAGAAAAGTTGAAAGAAAAATGAAAAATCAACTGAAAAATTAAATTTTCATAATAAATAAAGAAAAGTTGAAAGAAAAATGAAAAATCAACTGAAAAATTAAATTTTCATAATATATAAAGAAAAGTTGAAAGAAAAATTTCGATATTTTTTTCAAAGTCAGAAATATAAAAAAATCAATTTTTTTGATTTTTAAGTGAAATGCATTTGAAATAGAAACTTCTCAATGAAACTGAGGTGTATGTGAAAAATTTTTTTTCTTGAAAATTTCGAAAATTTTTCTAAGTCCCAAAAATGAAAAATCAACTGAAAAATTTAATTTTCATAATAAATAAAGAAAAGTTGAAAGAAAAATGAAAAATCAACTGAAAAATTAAATTTTCATAATAAATAAAGAAAAGTTGAAAGAAAAATTTCGATATTTTTTTCAAAGTCAGAAATAGTCAGAAATAGTCAGAAATATAAAAAAATCAATTGGAAAAAATATAGTCCCGCTAGAATGCCATTTGCTGTTTGTGTGTTTAAAAGGTATATTATGAGAAGTGTAAAAATGAACAATTCCATAGAAGGTCAGATTATATGAGAAAAAAAATCGAAAATTTTTCTAAGTCCCAAAAATGAAAAATCAACTGTAAAATTTAATTTTCATAATAAATAAAGAAAAGTTGAAAGAAAAATGAAAAATCAACTGAAAAATTAAATTTTCATAATAAATAAAGAAAAGTTGAAAGAAAAATTTCGATATTTTTTTCAAAGTCAGAAATAGTCAGAAATAGTCAGAAATATAAAAAAATCAATTGGAAAAAATATAGTCCCGCTAGAATGCCATTTGCTGTTTGTGTGTTTAAAAGGTATATTATGAGAAGTGTAAAAATGAACAATTCCATAGAAGGTCAGATTATATGAGAAAAAAAATCGAAAATTTTTCTAAGTCCCAAAAATGAAAAATCAACTGAAAAATTTAATTTTCATAATAAATAAAGAAAAGTTGAAAGAAAAATGAAAAATCAACTGAAAAATTAAATTTTCATAATAAATAAAGAAAAGTTGAAAGAAAAATTTCGATATTTTTTTCAAAGTCAGAAATATAAAAAAATCAATTTTTTTGATTTTTAAGTGAAATGCATTTGAAATAGAAACTTCTCAATGAAACTGAGGTGTATGTGAAAAATTTTTTTTCTTGAAAATTTCGAAAATTTTTCTAAGTCCCAAAAATGAAAAATCAACTGAAAAATTTAATTTTCATAATAAATAAAGAAAAGTTGAAAGAAAAATGAAAAATCAACTGAAAAATTAAATTTTCATAATAAATAAAGAAAAGTTGAAAGAAAAATTTCGATATTTTTTTCAAAGTCAGAAATAGTCAGAAATATAAAAAAATCAATTGGAAAAAATATATATATGATTTTTAAGTGGAATTCATTTGAAATAGAGACTTCTCAATGAAACTGAGGTGTATGTCAAAAATTTTTTTTCTTGAAAATTTCGAAAATTTTTCTAAGTCCCGCTAGAATGCCATTTGCTGTTTGTGTGTTTAAAAGGTATATTATGAGAAGTGTAAAAATGAACAATTCCATAGAAGGTCAGATTATATGAGAAAAAAAATCGAAAATTTTTCTAAGTCCCAAAAATGAAAGATCAACTGAAAAATTTAATTTTCATAATAAATAAAGAAAAGTTGAAAGAAAAATGAAAAATCAACTGAAAAATTAAATTTTCATAATAAATAAAGAAAAGTTGAAAGAAAAATGAAAAATCAACTGAAAAATTAAATTTTCATAATAAATAAAGAAAAGTTGAAAGAAAAATTTCGATATTTTTTTCAAAGTCAGAAATATAAAAAAATCAATTTTTTTGATTTTTAAGTGAAATGCATTTGAAATAGAAACTTCTCAATGAAACTGAGGTGTATGTGAAAAATTTTTTTTCTTGAAAATTTCGAAAATTTTTCTAAGTCCCAAAAATGAAAAATCAACTGAAAAATTTAATTTTCATAATAAATAAAGAAAAGTTGAAAGAAAAATGAAAAATCAACTGAAAAATTAAATTTTCATAATAAATAAAGAAAAGTTGAAAGAAAAATTTCGATATTTTTTTCAAAGTCAGAAATAGTCAGAAATAGTCAGAAATATAAAAAAATCAATTGGAAAAAATATAGTCCCGCTAGAATGCCATTTGCTGTTTGTGTGTTTAAAAGGTATATTATGAGAAGTGTAAAAATGAACAATTCCATAGAAGGTCAGATTATATGAGAAAAAAAATCGAAAATTTTTCTAAGTCCCAAAAATGAAAAATCAACTGAAAAATTTAATTTTCATAATAAATAAAGAAAAGTTGAAAGAAAAATGAAAAATCAACTGAAAAATTTAATTTTCATAATAAATAAAGAAAAGTTGAAAGAAAAATTTCGATATTTTTTTCAAAGTCAGAAATAGTCAGAAATATAAAAAAATCAATTGGAAAAAATATAGTCCCGCTAGAATGCCATTTGCTGTTTGTGTGTTTAAAAGGTATATTATGAGAAGTGTAAAAATGAACAATTCCATAGAAGGTCAGATTATATGAGAAAAAAAATCGAAAATTTTTCTAAGTCCCAAAAATGAAGAATCAACTGAAAAATTTAATTTTCATAATAAATAAAGAAAAGTTGAAAGAAAAATGAAAAATCAACTGAAAAATTAAATTTTCATAATAAATAAAGAAAAGTTGAAAGAAAAATGAAAAATCAACTGAAAAATTAAATTTTCATAATAAATAAAGAAAAGTTGAAAGAAAAATTTCGATATTTTTTTCAAAGTCAGAAATATAAAAAAATCAATTTTTTTGATTTTTAAGTGAAATGCATTTGAAATAGAAACTTCTCAATGAAACTGAGGTGTATGTGAAAAATTTTTTTTCTTGAAAATTTCGAAAATTTTTCTAAGTCCCAAAAATGAAAAATCAACTGAAAAATTTAATTTTCATAATAAATAAAGAAAAGTTGAAAGAAAAATGAAAAATCAACTGAAAAATTAAATTTTCATAATAAATAAAGAAAAGTTGAAAGAAAAATTTCGATATTTTTTTCAAAGTCAGAAATAGTCAGAAATAGTCAGAAATATAAAAAAATCAATTGGAAAAAATATAGTCCCGCTAGAATGCCATTTGCTGTTTGTGTGTTTAAAAGGTATATTATGAGAAGTGTAAAAATGAACAATTCCATAGAAGGTCAGATTATATGAGAAAAAAAATCGAAAATTTTTCTAAGTCCCAAAAATGAAAAATCAACTGAAAAATTTAATTTTCATAATAAATAAAGAAAAGTTGAAAGAAAAATGAAAAATCAACTGAAAAATTAAATTTTCATAATAAATAAAGAAAAGTTGAAAGAAAAATTTCGATATTTTTTTCAAAGTCAGAAATATAAAAAAATCAATTTTTTTGATTTTTAAGTGAAATGCATTTGAAATAGAAACTTCTCAATGAAACTGAGGTGTATGTGAAAAATTTTTTTTCTTGAAAATTTCGAAAATTTTTCTAAGTCCCAAAAATGAAAAATCAACTGAAAAATTTAATTTTCATAATAAATAAAGAAAAGTTGAAAGAAAAATGAAAAATCAACTGAAAAATTAAATTTTCATAATAAATAAAGAAAAGTTGAAAGAAAAATTTCGATATTTTTTTCAAAGTCAGAAATAGTCAGAAATAGTCAGAAATATAAAAAAATCAATTGGAAAAAATATAGTCCCGCTAGAATGCCATTTGCTGTTTGTGTGTTTAAAAGGTATATTATGAGAAGTGTAAAAATGAACAATTCCATAGAAGGTCAGATTATATGAGAAAAAAAATCGAAAATTTTTCTAAGTCCCAAAAATGAAAAATCAACTGAAAAATTTAATTTTCATAATAAATAAAGAAAAGTTGAAAGAAAAATGAAAAATCAACTGAAAAATTAAATTTTCATAATAAATAAAGAAAAGTTGAAAGAAAAATTTCGATATTTTTTTCAAAGTCAGAAATAGTCAGAAATATAAAAAAATCAATTGGAAAAAATATATATATGATTTTTAAGTGGAATTCATTTGAAATAGAGACTTCTCAATGAAACTGAGGTGTATGTCAAAAATTTTTTTTCTTGAAAATTTCGAAAATTTTTCTAAGTCCCGCTAGAATGCCATTTGCTGTTTGTGTGTTTAAAAGGTATATTATGAGAAGTGTAAAAATGAACAATTCCATAGAAGGTCAGATTATATGAGAAAAAAAATCGAAAATTTTTCTAAGTCCCAAAAATGAAAGATCAACTGAAAAATTTAATTTTCATAATAAATAAAGAAAAGTTGAAAGAAAAATGAAAAATCAACTGAAAAATTAAATTTTCATAATAAATAAAGAAAAGTTGAAAGAAAAATGAAAAATCAACTGAAAAATTAAATTTTCATAATAAATAAAGAAAAGTTGAAAGAAAAATTTCGATATTTTTTTCAAAGTCAGAAATATAAAAAAATCAATTTTTTTGATTTTTAAGTGAAATGCATTTGAAATAGAAACTTCTCAATGAAACTGAGGTGTATGTGAAAAATTTTTTTTCTTGAAAATTTCGAAAATTTTTCTAAGTCCCAAAAATGAAAAATCAACTGAAAAATTTAATTTTCATAATAAATAAAGAAAAGTTGAAAGAAAAATGAAAAATCAACTGAAAAATTAAATTTTCATAATAAATAAAGAAAAGTTGAAAGAAAAATTTCGATATTTTTTTCAAAGTCAGAAATAGTCAGAAATAGTCAGAAATATAAAAAAATCAATTGGAAAAAATATAGTCCCGCTAGAATGCCATTTGCTGTTTGTGTGTTTAAAAGGTATATTATGAGAAGTGTAAAAATGAACAATTCCATAGAAGGTCAGATTATATGAGAAAAAAAATCGAAAATTTTTCTAAGTCCCAAAAATGAAAAATCAACTGAAAAATTTAATTTTCATAATAAATAAAGAAAAGTTGAAAGAAAAATGAAAAATCAACTGAAAAATTAAATTTTCATAATAAATAAAGAAAAGTTGAAAGAAAAATTTCGATATTTTTTTCAAAGTCAGAAATATAAAAAAATCAATTTTTTTGATTTTTAAGTGAAATGCATTTGAAATAGAAACTTCTCAATGAAACTGAGGTGTATGTGAAAAATTTTTTTTCTTGAAAATTTCGAAAATTTTTCTAAGTCCCAAAAATGAAAAATCAACTGAAAAATTTAATTTTCATAATAAATAAAGAAAAGTTGAAAGAAAAATGAAAAATCAACTGAAAAATTAAATTTTCATAATAAATAAAGAAAAGTTGAAAGAAAAATTTCGATATTTTTTTCAAAGTCAGAAATAGTCAGAAATAGTCAGAAATATAAAAAAATCAATTGGAAAAAATATAGTCCCGCTAGAATGCCATTTGCTGTTTGTGTGTTTAAAAGGTATATTATGAGAAGTGTAAAAATGAACAATTCCATAGAAGGTCAGATTATATGAGAAAAAAAATCGAAAATTTTTCTAAGTCCCAAAAATGAAAAATCAACTGAAAAATTTAATTTTCATAATAAATAAAGAAAAGTTGAAAGAAAAATGAAAAATCAACTGAAAAATTAAATTTTCATAATAAATAAAGAAAAGTTGAAAGAAAAATTTCGATATTTTTTTCAAAGTCAGAAATAGTCAGAAATATAAAAAAATCAATTGGAAAAAATATATATATGATTTTTAAGTGGAATTCATTTGAAATAGAGACTTCTCAATGAAACTGAGGTGTATGTCAAAAATTTTTTTTCTTGAAAATTTCGAAAATTTTTCTAAGTCCCGCTAGAATGCCATTTGCTGTTTGTGTGTTTAAAAGGTATATTATGAGAAGTGTAAAAATGAACAATTCCATAGAAGGTCAGATTATATGAGAAAAAAAATCGAAAATTTTTCTAAGTCCCAAAAATGAAAGATCAACTGAAAAATTTAATTTTCATAATAAATAAAGAAAAGTTGAAAGAAAAATGAAAAATCAACTGAAAAATTAAATTTTCATAATAAATAAAGAAAAGTTGAAAGAAAAATGAAAAATCAACTGAAAAATTAAATTTTCATAATAAATAAAGAAAAGTTGAAAGAAAAATTTCGATATTTTTTTCAAAGTCAGAAATATAAAAAAATCAATTTTTTTGATTTTTAAGTGAAATGCATTTGAAATAGAAACTTCTCAATGAAACTGAGGTGTATGTGAAAAATTTTTTTTCTTGAAAATTTCGAAAATTTTTCTAAGTCCCAAAAATGAAAAATCAACTGAAAAATTTAATTTTCATAATAAATAAAGAAAAGTTGAAAGAAAAATGAAAAATCAACTGAAAAATTAAATTTTCATAATAAATAAAGAAAAGTTGAAAGAAAAATTTCGATATTTTTTTCAAAGTCAGAAATAGTCAGAAATAGTCAGAAATATAAAAAAATCAATTGGAAAAAATATAGTCCCGCTAGAATGCCATTTGCTGTTTGTGTGTTTAAAAGGTATATTATGAGAAGTGTAAAAATGAACAATTCCATAGAAGGTCAGATTATATGAGAAAAAAAATCGAAAATTTTTCTAAGTCCCAAAAATGAAAAATCAACTGAAAAATTAAATTTTCATAATAAATAAAGAAAAGTTGAAAGAAAAATGAAAAATCAACTGAAAAATTAAATTTTCATAATAAATAAAGAAAAGTTGAAAGAAAAATTTCGATATTTTTTTCAAAGTCAGAAATAGTCAGAAATATAAAAAAATCAATTGGAAAAAATATAGTCCCGCTAGAATGCCATTTGCTGTTTGTGTGTTTAAAAGGTATATTATGAGAAGTGTAAAAATGAACAATTCAATAGAAGGTCAGATTATATGAGAAAAAAAATCGAAAATTTTTCTAAGTCCCAAAAATGAAGAATCAACTGAAAAATTTAATTTTCATAATAAATAAAGAAAAGTTGAAAGAAAAATGAAAAATCAACTGAAAAATTAAATTTTCATAATAAATAAAGAAAAGTTGAAAGAAAAATGAAAAATCAACTGAAAAATTAAATTTTCATAATAAATAAAGAAAAGTTGAAAGAAAAATTTCGATATTTTTTTCAAAGTCAGAAATATAAAAAAATCAATTTTTTTGATTTTTAAGTGAAATGCATTTGAAATAGAAACTTCTCAATGAAACTGAGGTGTATGTGAAAAATTTTTTTTCTTGAAAATTTCGAAAATTTTTCTAAGTCCCAAAAATGAAAAATCAACTGAAAAATTTAATTTTCATAATAAATAAAGAAAAGTTGAAAGAAAAATGAAAAATCAACTGAAAAATTAAATTTTCATAATAAATAAAGAAAAGTTGAAAGAAAAATTTCGATATTTTTTTCAAAGTCAGAAATAGTCAGAAATAGTCAGAAATATAAAAAAATCAATTGGAAAAAATATAGTCCCGCTAGAATGCCATTTGCTGTTTGTGTGTTTAAAAGGTATATTATGAGAAGTGTAAAAATGAACAATTCCATAGAAGGTCAGATTATATGAGAAAAAAAATCGAAAATTTTTCTAAGTCCCAAAAATGAAAAATCAACTGAAAAATTAAATTTTCATAATAAATAAAGAAAAGTTGAAAGAAAAATGAAAAATCAACTGAAAAATTAAATTTTCATAATAAATAAAGAAAAGTTGAAAGAAAAATTTCGATATTTTTTTCAAAGTCAGAAATAGTCAGAAATATAAAAAAATCAATTGGAAAAAATATAGTCCCGCTAGAATGCCATTTGCTGTTTGTGTGTTTAAAAGGTATATTATGAGAAGTGTAAAAATGAACAATTCCATAGAAGGTCAGATTATATGAGAAAAAAAATCGAAAATTTTTCTAAGTCCCAAAAATGAAGAATCAACTGAAAAATTTAATTTTCATAATAAATAAAGAAAAGTTGAAAGAAAAATGAAAAATCAACTGAAAAATTAAATTTTCATAATAAATAAAGAAAAGTTGAAAGAAAAATGAAAAATCAACTGAAAAATTAAATTTTCATAATAAATAAAGAAAAGTTGAAAGAAAAATTTCGATATTTTTTTCAAAGTCAGAAATATAAAAAAATCAATTTTTTTGATTTTTAAGTGAAATGCATTTGAAATAGAAACTTCTCAATGAAACTGAGGTGTATGTGAAAAATTTTTTTTCTTGAAAATTTCGAAAATTTTTCTAAGTCCCAAAAATGAAAAATCAACTGAAAAATTTAATTTTCATAATAAATAAAGAAAAGTTGAAAGAAAAATGAAAAATCAACTGAAAAATTAAATTTTCATAATAAATAAAGAAAAGTTGAAAGAAAAATTTCGATATTTTTTTCAAAGTCAGAAATAGTCAGAAATAGTCAGAAATATAAAAAAATCAATTGGAAAAAATATAGTCCCGCTAGAATGCCATTTGCTGTTTGTGTGTTTAAAAGGTATATTATGAGAAGTGTAAAAATGAACAATTCCATAGAAGGTCAGATTATATGAGAAAAAAAATCGAAAATTTTTCTAAGTCCCAAAAATGAAAAATCAACTGAAAAATTTAATTTTCATAATAAATAAAGAAAAGTTGAAAGAAAAATGAAAAATCAACTGAAAAATTAAATTTTCATAATAAATAAAGAAAAGTTGAAAGAAAAATTTCGATATTTTTTTCAAAGTCAGAAATATAAAAAAATCAATTTTTTTGATTTTTAAGTGAAATGCATTTGAAATAGAAACTTCTCAATGAAACTGAGGTGTATGTGAAAAATTTTTTTTCTTGAAAATTTCGAAAATTTTTCTAAGTCCCAAAAATGAAAAATCAACTGAAAAATTTAATTTTCATAATAAATAAAGAAAAGTTGAAAGAAAAATGAAAAATCAACTGAAAAATTAAATTTTCATAATAAATAAAGAAAAGTTGAAAGAAAAATTTCGATATTTTTTTCAAAGTCAGAAATAGTCAGAAATAGTCAGAAATATAAAAAAATCAATTGGAAAAAATATAGTCCCGCTAGAATGCCATTTGCTGTTTGTGTGTTTAAAAGGTATATTATGAGAAGTGTAAAAATGAACAATTCCATAGAAGGTCAGATTATATGAGAAAAAAAATCGAAAATTTTTCTAAGTCCCAAAAATGAAAAATCAACTGAAAAATTTAATTTTCATAATAAATAAAGAAAAGTTGAAAGAAAAATGAAAAATCAACTGAAAAATTAAATTTTCATAATAAATAAAGAAAAGTTGAAAGAAAAATTTCGATATTTTTTTCAAAGTCAGAAATATAAAAAAATCAATTTTTTTGATTTTTAAGTGAAATGCATTTGAAATAGAAACTTCTCAATGAAACTGAGGTGTATGTGAAAAATTTTTTTTCTTGAAAATTTCGAAAATTTTTCTAAGTCCCAAAAATGAAAAATCAACTGAAAAATTTAATTTTCATAATAAATAAAGAAAAGTTGAAAGAAAAATGAAAAATCAACTGAAAAATTAAATTTTCATAATAAATAAAGAAAAGTTGAAAGAAAAATTTCGATATTTTTTTCAAAGTCAGAAATAGTCAGAAATAGTCAGAAATATAAAAAAATCAATTGGGAAAAATATAGTCCCGCTAGAATGCCATTTGCTGTTTGTGTGTTTAAAAGGTATATTATGAGAAGTGTAAAAATGAACAATTCCATAGAAGGTCAGATTATATGAGAAAAAAAATCGAAAATTTTTCTAAGTCCCAAAAATGAAAAATCAACTGAAAAATTTAATTTTCATAATAAATAAAGAAAAGTTGAAAGAAAAATGAAAAATCAACTGAAAAATTAAATTTTCATAATAAATAAAGAAAAGTTGAAAGAAAAATTTCGATATTTTTTTCAAAGTCAGAAATAGTCAGAAATATAAAAAAATCAATTGGAAAAAATATATATATGATTTTTAAGTGGAATTCATTTGAAATAGAGACTTCTCAATGAAACTGAGGTGTATGTCAAAAATTTTTTTTCTTGAAAATTTCGAAAATTTTTCTAAGTCCCGCTAGAATGCCATTTGCTGTTTGTGTGTTTAAAAGGTATATTATGAGAAGTGTAAAAATGAACAATTCCATAGAAGGTCAGATTATATGAGAAAAAAAATCGAAAATTTTTCTAAGTCCCAAAAATGAAAGATCAACTGAAAAATTTAATTTTCATAATAAATAAAGAAAAGTTGAAAGAAAAATGAAAAATCAACTGAAAAATTAAATTTTCATAATAAATAAAGAAAAGTTGAAAGAAAAATGAAAAATCAACTGAAAAATTAAATTTTCATAATAAATAAAGAAAAGTTGAAAGAAAAATTTCGATATTTTTTTCAAAGTCAGAAATATAAAAAAATCAATTTTTTTGATTTTTAAGTGAAATGCATTTGAAATAGAAACTTCTCAATGAAACTGAGGTGTATGTGAAAAATTTTTTTTCTTGAAAATTTCGAAAATTTTTCTAAGTCCCAAAAATGAAAAATCAACTGAAAAATTTAATTTTCATAATAAATAAAGAAAAGTTGAAAGAAAAATGAAAAATCAACTGAAAAATTAAATTTTCATAATAAATAAAGAAAAGTTGAAAGAAAAATTTCGATATTTTTTTCAAAGTCAGAAATAGTCAGAAATAGTCAGAAATATAAAAAAATCAATTGGAAAAAATATAGTCCCGCTAGAATGCCATTTGCTGTTTGTGTGTTTAAAAGGTATATTATGAGAAGTGTAAAAATGAACAATTCCATAGAAGGTCAGATTATATGAGAAAAAAAATCGAAAATTTTTCTAAGTCCCAAAAATGAAAAATCAACTGAAAAATTAAATTTTCATAATAAATAAAGAAAAGTTGAAAGAAAAATGAAAAATCAACTGAAAAATTAAATTTTCATAATAAATAAAGAAAAGTTGAAAGAAAAATTTCGATATTTTTTTCAAAGTCAGAAATAGTCAGAAATATAAAAAAATCAATTGGAAAAAATATAGTCCCGCTAGAATGCCATTTGCTGTTTGTGTGTTTAAAAGGTATATTATGAGAAGTGTAAAAATGAACAATTCCATAGAAGGTCAGATTATATGAGAAAAAAAATCGAAAATTTTTCTAAGTCCCAAAAATGAAGAATCAACTGAAAAATTTAATTTTCATAATAAATAAAGAAAAGTTGAAAGAAAAATGAAAAATCAACTGAAAAATTAAATTTTCATAATAAATAAAGAAAAGTTGAAAGAAAAATGAAAAATCAACTGAAAAATTAAATTTTCATAATAAATAAAGAAAAGTTGAAAGAAAAATTTCGATATTTTTTTCAAAGTCAGAAATATAAAAAAATCAATTTTTTTGATTTTTAAGTGAAATGCATTTGAAATAGAAACTTCTCAATGAAACTGAGGTGTATGTGAAAAATTTTTTTTCTTGAAAATTTCGAAAATTTTTCTAAGTCCCAAAAATGAAAAATCAACTGAAAAATTTAATTTTCATAATAAATAAAGAAAAGTTGAAAGAAAAATGAAAAATCAACTGAAAAATTAAATTTTCATAATAAATAAAGAAAAGTTGAAAGAAAAATTTCGATATTTTTTTCAAAGTCAGAAATAGTCAGAAATAGTCAGAAATATAAAAAAATCAATTGGAAAAAATATAGTCCCGCTAGAATGCCATTTGCTGTTTGTGTGTTTAAAAGGTATATTATGAGAAGTGTAAAAATGAACAATTCCATAGAAGGTCAGATTATATGAGAAAAAAAATCGAAAATTTTTCTAAGTCCCAAAAATGAAAAATCAACTGAAAAATTTAATTTTCATAATAAATAAAGAAAAGTTGAAAGAAAAATGAAAAATCAACTGAAAAATTAAATTTTCATAATAAATAAAGAAAAGTTGAAAGAAAAATTTCGATATTTTTTTCAAAGTCAGAAATATAAAAAAATCAATTTTTTTGATTTTTAAGTGAAATGCATTTGAAATAGAAACTTCTCAATGAAACTGAGGTGTATGTGAAAAATTTTTTTTCTTGAAAATTTCGAAAATTTTTCTAAGTCCCAAAAATGAAAAATCAACTGAAAAATTTAATTTTCATAATAAATAAAGAAAAGTTGAAAGAAAAATGAAAAATCAACTGAAAAATTAAATTTTCATAATAAATAAAGAAAAGTTGAAAGAAAAATTTCGATATTTTTTTCAAAGTCAGAAATAGTCAGAAATATAAAAAAATCAATTGGAAAAAATATTGTCCCGCTAGAATGCCATTTGCTGTTTGTGTGTTTAAAAGGTATATTATGAGAAGTGTAAAAATGAACAATTCCATAGAAGGTCAGATTATATGAGAAAAAAAATCGAAAATTTTTCTAAGTCCCAAAAATGAAAAATCAACTGAAAAATTTAATTTTCATAATAAATAAAGAAAAGTTGAAAGAAAAATGAAAAATCAACTGAAAAATTAAATTTTCATAATAAATAAAGAAAAGTTGAAAGAAAAATTTCGATATTTTTTTCAAAGTCAGAAATAGTCAGAAATAGTCAGAAATATAAAAAAATCAATTGGAAAAAATATAGTCCCGCTAGAATGCCATTTGCTGTTTGTGTGTTTAAAAGGTATATTATGAGAAGTGTAAAAATGAACAATTCCATAGAAGGTCAGATTATATGAGAAAAAAAATCGAAAATTTTTCTAAGTCCCAAAAATGAAAAATCAACTGAAAAATTTAATTTTCATAATAAATAAAGAAAAGTTGAAAGAAAAATGAAAAATCAACTGAAAAATTAAATTTTCATAATAAATAAAGAAAAGTTGAAAGAAAAATTTCGATATTTTTTTCAAAGTCAGAAATAGTCAGAAATATAAAAAAATCAATTGGAAAAAATATATATATGATTTTTAAGTGGAATTCATTTGAAATAGAGACTTCTCAATGAAACTGAGGTGTATGTCAAAAATTTTTTTTCTTGAAAATTTCGAAAATTTTTCTAAGTCCCGCTAGAATGCCATTTGCTGTTTGTGTGTTTAAAAGGTATATTATGAGAAGTGTAAAAATGAACAATTCCATAGAAGGTCAGATTATATGAGAAAAAAAATCGAAAATTTTTCTAAGTCCCAAAAATGAAAGATCAACTGAAAAATTTAATTTTCATAATAAATAAAGAAAAGTTGAAAGAAAAATGAAAAATCAACTGAAAAATTAAATTTTCATAATAAATAAAGAAAAGTTGAAAGAAAAATGAAAAATCAACTGAAAAATTAAATTTTCATAATAAATAAAGAAAAGTTGAAAGAAAAATTTCGATATTTTTTTCAAAGTCAGAAATATAAAAAAATCAATTTTTTTGATTTTTAAGTGAAATGCATTTGAAATAGAAACTTCTCAATGAAACTGAGGTGTATGTGAAAAATTTTTTTTCTTGAAAATTTCGAAAATTTTTCTAAGTCCCAAAAATGAAAAATCAACTGAAAAATTTAATTTTCATAATAAATAAAGAAAAGTTGAAAGAAAAATGAAAAATCAACTGAAAAATTAAATTTTCATAATAAATAAAGAAAAGTTGAAAGAAAAATTTCGATATTTTTTTCAAAGTCAGAAATATAAAAAAATCAATTTTTTTGATTTTTAAGTGAAATGCATTTGAAATAGAAACTTCTCAATGAAACTGAGGTGTATGTGAAAAATTTTTTTTCTTGAAAATTTCGAAAATTTTTCTAAGTCCCAAAAATGAAAAATCAACTGAAAAATTTAATTTTCATAATAAATAAAGAAAAGTTGAAAGAAAAATGAAAAATCAACTGAAAAATTAAATTTTCATAATAAATAAAGAAAAGTTGAAAGAAAAATTTCGATATTTTTTTCAAAGTCAGAAATAGTCAGAAATAGTCAGAAATATAAAAAAATCAATTGGAAAAAATATAGTCCCGCTAGAATGCCATTTGCTGTTTGTGTGTTTAAAAGGTATATTATGAGAAGTGTAAAAATGAACAATTCCATAGAAGGTCAGATTATATGAGAAAAAAAATCGAAAATTTTTCTAAGTCCCAAAAATGAAAAATCAACTGAAAAATTTAATTTTCATAATAAATAAAGAAAAGTTGAAAGAAAAATGAAAAATCAACTGAAAAATTAAATTTTCATAATAAATAAAGAAAAGTTGAAAGAAAAATTTCGATATTTTTTTCAAAGTCAGAAATATAAAAAAATCAATTTTTTTGATTTTTAAGTGAAATGCATTTGAAATAGAAACTTCTCAATGAAACTGAGGTGTATGTGAAAAATTTTTTTTCTTGAAAATTTCGAAAATTTTTCTAAGTCCCAAAAATGAAAAATCAACTGAAAAATTTAATTTTCATAATAAATAAAGAAAAGTTGAAAGAAAAATGAAAAATCAACTGAAAAATTAAATTTTCATAATAAATAAAGAAAAGTTGAAAGAAAAATTTCGATATTTTTTTCAAAGTCAGAAATAGTCAGAAATAGTCAGAAATATAAAAAAATCAATTGGAAAAAATATAGTCCCGCTAGAATGCCATTTGCTGTTTGTGTGTTTAAAAGGTATATTATGAGAAGTGTAAAAATGAACAATTCCATAGAAGGTCAGATTATATGAGAAAAAAAATCGAAAATTTTTCTAAGTCCCAAAAATGAAAAATCAACTGAAAAATTTAATTTTCATAATAAATAAAGAAAAGTTGAAAGAAAAATGAAAAATCAACTGAAAAATTAAATTTTCATAATAAATAAAGAAAAGTTGAAAGAAAAATTTCGATATTTTTTTCAAAGTCAGAAATAGTCAGAAATAGTCAGAAATATAAAAAAATCAATTGGGAAAAATATAGTCCCGCTAGAATGCCATTTGCTGTTTGTGTGTTTAAAAGGTATATTATGAGAAGTGTAAAAATGAACAATTCCATAGAAGGTCAGATTATATGAGAAAAAAAATCGAAAATTTTTCTAAGTCCCAAAAATGAAAAATCAACTGAAAAATTTAATTTTCATAATAAATAAAGAAAAGTTGAAAGAAAAATGAAAAATCAACTGAAAAATTAAATTTTCATAATAAATAAAGAAAAGTTGAAAGAAAAATTTCGATATTTTTTTCAAAGTCAGAAATAGTCAGAAATATAAAAAAATCAATTGGAAAAAATATATATATGATTTTTAAGTGGAATTCATTTGAAATAGAGACTTCTCAATGAAACTGAGGTGTATGTCAAAAATTTTTTTTCTTGAAAATTTCGAAAATTTTTCTAAGTCCCGCTAGAATGCCATTTGCTGTTTGTGTGTTTAAAAGGTATATTATGAGAAGTGTAAAAATGAACAATTCCATAGAAGGTCAGATTATATGAGAAAAAAAATCGAAAATTTTTCTAAGTCCCAAAAATGAAAGATCAACTGAAAAATTTAATTTTCATAATAAATAAAGAAAAGTTGAAAGAAAAATGAAAAATCAACTGAAAAATTAAATTTTCATAATAAATAAAGAAAAGTTGAAAGAAAAATGAAAAATCAACTGAAAAATTAAATTTTCATAATAAATAAAGAAAAGTTGAAAGAAAAATTTCGATATTTTTTTCAAAGTCAGAAATATAAAAAAATCAATTTTTTTGATTTTTAAGTGAAATGCATTTGAAATAGAAACTTCTCAATGAAACTGAGGTGTATGTGAAAAATTTTTTTTCTTGAAAATTTCGAAAATTTTTCTAAGTCCCAAAAATGAAAAATCAACTGAAAAATTTAATTTTCATAATAAATAAAGAAAAGTTGAAAGAAAAATGAAAAATCAACTGAAAAATTAAATTTTCATAATAAATAAAGAAAAGTTGAAAGAAAAATTTCGATATTTTTTTCAAAGTCAGAAATAGTCAGAAATAGTCAGAAATATAAAAAAATCAATTGGAAAAAATATAGTCCCGCTAGAATGCCATTTGCTGTTTGTGTGTTTAAAAGGTATATTATGAGAAGTGTAAAAATGAACAATTCCATAGAAGGTCAGATTATATGAGAAAAAAAATCGAAAATTTTTCTAAGTCCCAAAAATGAAAAATCAACTGAAAAATTAAATTTTCATAATAAATAAAGAAAAGTTGAAAGAAAAATGAAAAATCAACTGAAAAATTAAATTTTCATAATAAATAAAGAAAAGTTGAAAGAAAAATTTCGATATTTTTTTCAAAGTCAGAAATAGTCAGAAATATAAAAAAATCAATTGGAAAAAATATAGTCCCGCTAGAATGCCATTTGCTGTTTGTGTGTTTAAAAGGTATATTATGAGAAGTGTAAAAATGAACAATTCCATAGAAGGTCAGATTATATGAGAAAAAAAATCGAAAATTTTTCTAAGTCCCAAAAATGAAGAATCAACTGAAAAATTTAATTTTCATAATAAATAAAGAAAAGTTGAAAGAAAAATGAAAAATCAACTGAAAAATTAAATTTTCATAATAAATAAAGAAAAGTTGAAAGAAAAATGAAAAATCAACTGAAAAATTAAATTTTCATAATAAATAAAGAAAAGTTGAAAGAAAAATTTCGATATTTTTTTCAAAGTCAGAAATATAAAAAAATCAATTTTTTTGATTTTTAAGTGAAATGCATTTGAAATAGAAACTTCTCAATGAAACTGAGGTGTATGTGAAAAATTTTTTTTCTTGAAAATTTCGAAAATTTTTCTAAGTCCCAAAAATGAAAAATCAACTGAAAAATTTAATTTTCATAATAAATAAAGAAAAGTTGAAAGAAAAATGAAAAATCAACTGAAAAATTAAATTTTCATAATAAATAAAGAAAAGTTGAAAGAAAAATTTCGATATTTTTTTCAAAGTCAGAAATAGTCAGAAATAGTCAGAAATATAAAAAAATCAATTGGAAAAAATATAGTCCCGCTAGAATGCCATTTGCTGTTTGTGTGTTTAAAAGGTATATTATGAGAAGTGTAAAAATGAACAATTCCATAGAAGGTCAGATTATATGAGAAAAAAAATCGAAAATTTTTCTAAGTCCCAAAAATGAAAAATCAACTGAAAAATTTAATTTTCATAATAAATAAAGAAAAGTTGAAAGAAAAATGAAAAATCAACTGAAAAATTAAATTTTCATAATAAATAAAGAAAAGTTGAAAGAAAAATTTCGATATTTTTTTCAAAGTCAGAAATATAAAAAAATCAATTTTTTTGATTTTTAAGTGAAATGCATTTGAAATAGAAACTTCTCAATGAAACTGAGGTGTATGTGAAAAATTTTTTTTCTTGAAAATTTCGAAAATTTTTCTAAGTCCCAAAAATGAAAAATCAACTGAAAAATTTAATTTTCATAATAAATAAAGAAAAGTTGAAAGAAAAATGAAAAATCAACTGAAAAATTAAATTTTCATAATAAATAAAGAAAAGTTGAAAGAAAAATTTCGATATTTTTTTCAAAGTCAGAAATAGTCAGAAATATAAAAAAATCAATTGGAAAAAATATTGTCCCGCTAGAATGCCATTTGCTGTTTGTGTGTTTAAAAGGTATATTATGAGAAGTGTAAAAATGAACAATTCCATAGAAGGTCAGATTATATGAGAAAAAAAATCGAAAATTTTTCTAAGTCCCAAAAATGAAAAATCAACTGAAAAATTTAATTTTCATAATAAATAAAGAAAAGTTGAAAGAAAAATGAAAAATCAACTGAAAAATTAAATTTTCATAATAAATAAAGAAAAGTTGAAAGAAAAATTTCGATATTTTTTTCAAAGTCAGAAATATAAAAAAATCAATTTTTTTGATTTTTAAGTGAAATGCATTTGAAATAGAAACTTCTCAATGAAACTGAGGTGTATGTGAAAAATTTTTTTTCTTGAAAATTTCGAAAATTTTTCTAAGTCCCAAAAATGAAAAATCAACTGAAAAATTTAATTTTCATAATAAATAAAGAAAAGTTGAAAGAAAAATGAAAAATCAACTGAAAAATTAAATTTTCATAATAAATAAAGAAAAGTTGAAAGAAAAATTTCGATATTTTTTTCAAAGTCAGAAATAGTCAGAAATAGTCAGAAATATAAAAAAATCAATTGGAAAAAATATAGTCCCGCTAGAATGCCATTTGCTGTTTGTGTGTTTAAAAGGTATATTATGAGAAGTGTAAAAATGAACAATTCCATAGAAGGTCAGATTATATGAGAAAAAAAATCGAAAATTTTTCTAAGTCCCAAAAATGAAAAATCAACTGAAAAATTTAATTTTCATAATAAATAAAGAAAAGTTGAAAGAAAAATGAAAAATCAACTGAAAAATTAAATTTTCATAATAAATAAAGAAAAGTTGAAAGAAAAATTTCGATATTTTTTTCAAAGTCAGAAATATAAAAAAATCAATTTTTTTGATTTTTAAGTGAAATGCATTTGAAATAGAAACTTCTCAATGAAACTGAGGTGTATGTGAAAAATTTTTTTTCTTGAAAATTTCGAAAATTTTTCTAAGTCCCAAAAATGAAAAATCAACTGAAAAATTTAATTTTCATAATAAATAAAGAAAAGTTGAAAGAAAAATGAAAAATCAACTGAAAAATTAAATTTTCATAATAAATAAAGAAAAGTTGAAAGAAAAATTTCGATATTTTTTTCAAAGTCAGAAATAGTCAGAAATAGTCAGAAATATAAAAAAATCAATTGGAAAAAATATAGTCCCGCTAGAATGCCATTTGCTGTTTGTGTGTTTAAAAGGTATATTATGAGAAGTGTAAAAATGAACAATTCCATAGAAGGTCAGATTATATGAGAAAAAAAATCGAAAATTTTTCTAAGTCCCAAAAATGAAAAATCAACTGAAAAATTTAATTTTCATAATAAATAAAGAAAAGTTGAAAGAAAAATGAAAAATCAACTGAAAAATTAAATTTTCATAATAAATAAAGAAAAGTTGAAAGAAAAATTTCGATATTTTTTTCAAAGTCAGAAATATAAAAAAATCAATTTTTTTGATTTTTAAGTGAAATGCATTTGAAATAGAAACTTCTCAATGAAACTGAGGTGTATGTGAAAAATTTTTTTTCTTGAAAATTTCGAAAATTTTTCTAAGTCCCAAAAATGAAAAATCAACTGAAAAATTAAATTTTCATAATAAATAAAGAAAAGTTGAAAGAAAAATGAAAAATCAACTGAAAAATTAAATTTTCATAATAAATAAAGAAAAGTTGAAAGAAAAATTTCGATATTTTTTTCAAAGTCAGAAATAGTCAGAAATAGTCAGAAATATAAAAAAATCAATTGGAAAAAATATAGTCCCGCTAGAATGCCATTTGCTGTTTGTGTGTTTAAAAGGTATATTATGAGAAGTGTAAAAATGAACAATTCCATAGAAGGTCAGATTATATGAGAAAAAAAATCGAAAATTTTTCTAAGTCCCAAAAATGAAAAATCAACTGAAAAATTTAATTTTCATAATAAATAAAGAAAAGTTGAAAGAAAAATGAAAAATCAACTGAAAAATTAAATTTTCATAATAAATAAAGAAAAGTTGAAAGAAAAATTTCGATATTTTTTTCAAAGTCAGAAATAGTCAGAAATAGTCAGAAATATAAAAAAATCAATTGGGAAAAATATAGTCCCGCTAGAATGCCATTTGCTGTTTGTGTGTTTAAAAGGTATATTATGAGAAGTGTAAAAATGAACAATTCCATAGAAGGTCAGATTATATGAGAAAAAAAATCGAAAATTTTTCTAAGTCCCAAAAATGAAAAATCAACTGAAAAATTTAATTTTCATAATAAATAAAGAAAAGTTGAAAGAAAAATGAAAAATCAACTGAAAAATTAAATTTTCATAATAAATAAAGAAAAGTTGAAAGAAAAATTTCGATATTTTTTTCAAAGTCAGAAATAGTCAGAAATAGTCAGAAATATAAAAAAATCAATTGGGAAAAATATAGTCCCGCTAGAATGCCATTTGCTGTTTGTGTGTTTAAAAGGTATATTATGAGAAGTGTAAAAATGAACAATTCCATAGAAGGTCAGATTATATGAGAAAAAAAATCGAAAATTTTTCTAAGTCCCAAAAATGAAAAATCAACTGAAAAATTTAATTTTCATAATAAATAAAGAAAAGTTGAAAGAAAAATGAAAAATCAACTGAAAAATTAAATTTTCATAATAAATAAAGAAAAGTTGAAAGAAAAATTTCGATATTTTTTTCAAAGTCAGAAATAGTCAGAAATATAAAAAAATCAATTGGAAAAAATATATATATGATTTTTAAGTGGAATTCATTTGAAATAGAGACTTCTCAATGAAACTGAGGTGTATGTCAAAAATTTTTTTTCTTGAAAATTTCGAAAATTTTTCTAAGTCCCGCTAGAATGCCATTTGCTGTTTGTGTGTTTAAAAGGTATATTATGAGAAGTGTAAAAATGAACAATTCCATAGAAGGTCAGATTATATGAGAAAAAAAATCGAAAATTTTTCTAAGTCCCAAAAATGAAAGATCAACTGAAAAATTTAATTTTCATAATAAATAAAGAAAAGTTGAAAGAAAAATGAAAAATCAACTGAAAAATTAAATTTTCATAATAAATAAAGAAAAGTTGAAAGAAAAATGAAAAATCAACTGAAAAATTAAATTTTCATAATAAATAAAGAAAAGTTGAAAGAAAAATTTCGATATTTTTTTCAAAGTCAGAAATATAAAAAAATCAATTTTTTTGATTTTTAAGTGAAATGCATTTGAAATAGAAACTTCTCAATGAAACTGAGGTGTATGTGAAAAATTTTTTTTCTTGAAAATTTCGAAAATTTTTCTAAGTCCCAAAAATGAAAAATCAACTGAAAAATTTAATTTTCATAATAAATAAAGAAAAGTTGAAAGAAAAATGAAAAATCAACTGAAAAATTAAATTTTCATAATAAATAAAGAAAAGTTGAAAGAAAAATTTCGATATTTTTTTCAAAGTCAGAAATAGTCAGAAATAGTCAGAAATATAAAAAAATCAATTGGAAAAAATATAGTCCCGCTAGAATGCCATTTGCTGTTTGTGTGTTTAAAAGGTATATTATGAGAAGTGTAAAAATGAACAATTCCATAGAAGGTCAGATTATATGAGAAAAAAAATCGAAAATTTTTCTAAGTCCCAAAAATGAAAAATCAACTGAAAAATTAAATTTTCATAATAAATAAAGAAAAGTTGAAAGAAAAATGAAAAATCAACTGAAAAATTAAATTTTCATAATAAATAAAGAAAAGTTGAAAGAAAAATTTCGATATTTTTTTCAAAGTCAGAAATAGTCAGAAATATAAAAAAATCAATTGGAAAAAATATAGTCCCGCTAGAATGCCATTTGCTGTTTGTGTGTTTAAAAGGTATATTATGAGAAGTGTAAAAATGAACAATTCCATAGAAGGTCAGATTATATGAGAAAAAAAATCGAAAATTTTTCTAAGTCCCAAAAATGAAGAATCAACTGAAAAATTTAATTTTCATAATAAATAAAGAAAAGTTGAAAGAAAAATGAAAAATCAACTGAAAAATTAAATTTTCATAATAAATAAAGAAAAGTTGAAAGAAAAATGAAAAATCAACTGAAAAATTAAATTTTCATAATAAATAAAGAAAAGTTGAAAGAAAAATTTCGATATTTTTTTCAAAGTCAGAAATATAAAAAAATCAATTTTTTTGATTTTTAAGTGAAATGCATTTGAAATAGAAACTTCTCAATGAAACTGAGGTGTATGTGAAAAATTTTTTTTCTTGAAAATTTCGAAAATTTTTCTAAGTCCCAAAAATGAAAAATCAACTGAAAAATTTAATTTTCATAATAAATAAAGAAAAGTTGAAAGAAAAATGAAAAATCAACTGAAAAATTAAATTTTCATAATAAATAAAGAAAAGTTGAAAGAAAAATTTCGATATTTTTTTCAAAGTCAGAAATAGTCAGAAATAGTCAGAAATATAAAAAAATCAATTGGAAAAAATATAGTCCCGCTAGAATGCCATTTGCTGTTTGTGTGTTTAAAAGGTATATTATGAGAAGTGTAAAAATGAACAATTCCATAGAAGGTCAGATTATATGAGAAAAAAAATCGAAAATTTTTCTAAGTCCCAAAAATGAAAAATCAACTGAAAAATTTAATTTTCATAATAAATAAAGAAAAGTTGAAAGAAAAATGAAAAATCAACTGAAAAATTAAATTTTCATAATAAATAAAGAAAAGTTGAAAGAAAAATTTCGATATTTTTTTCAAAGTCAGAAATATAAAAAAATCAATTTTTTTGATTTTTAAGTGAAATGCATTTGAAATAGAAACTTCTCAATGAAACTGAGGTGTATGTGAAAAATTTTTTTTCTTGAAAATTTCGAAAATTTTTCTAAGTCCCAAAAATGAAAAATCAACTGAAAAATTTAATTTTCATAATAAATAAAGAAAAGTTGAAAGAAAAATGAAAAATCAACTGAAAAATTAAATTTTCATAATAAATAAAGAAAAGTTGAAAGAAAAATTTCGATATTTTTTTCAAAGTCAGAAATAGTCAGAAATATAAAAAAATCAATTGGAAAAAATATTGTCCCGCTAGAATGCCATTTGCTGTTTGTGTGTTTAAAAGGTATATTATGAGAAGTGTAAAAATGAACAATTCCATAGAAGGTCAGATTATATGAGAAAAAAAATCGAAAATTTTTCTAAGTCCCAAAAATGAAAAATCAACTGAAAAATTTAATTTTCATAATAAATAAAGAAAAGTTGAAAGAAAAATGAAAAATCAACTGAAAAATTTAATTTTCATAATAAATAAAGAAAAGTTGAAAGAAAAATTTCGATATTTTTTTCAAAGTCAGAAATAGTCAGAAATATAAAAAAATCAATTGGAAAAAATATTGTCCCGCTAGAATGCCATTTGCTGTTTGTGTGTTTAAAAGGTATATTATGAGAAGTGTAAAAATGAACAATTCCATAGAAGGTCAGATTATATGAGAAAAAAAATCGAAAATTTTTCTAAGTCCCAAAAATGAAGAATCAACTGAAAAATTTAATTTTCATAATAAATAAAGAAAAGTTGAAAGAAAAATGAAAAATCAACTGAAAAATTAAATTTTCATAATAAATAAAGAAAAGTTGAAAGAAAAATGAAAAATCAACTGAAAAATTAAATTTTCATAATAAATAAAGAAAAGTTGAAAGAAAAATTTCGATATTTTTTTCAAAGTCAGAAATATAAAAAAATCAATTTTTTTGATTTTTAAGTGAAATGCATTTGAAATAGAAACTTCTCAATGAAACTGAGGTGTATGTGAAAAATTTTTTTTCTTGAAAATTTCGAAAATTTTTCTAAGTCCCAAAAATGAAAAATCAACTGAAAAATTTAATTTTCATAATAAATAAAGAAAAGTTGAAAGAAAAATGAAAAATCAACTGAAAAATTAAATTTTCATAATAAATAAAGAAAAGTTGAAAGAAAAATTTCGATATTTTTTTCAAAGTCAGAAATAGTCAGAAATAGTCAGAAATATAAAAAAATCAATTGGAAAAAATATAGTCCCGCTAGAATGCCATTTGCTGTTTGTGTGTTTAAAAGGTATATTATGAGAAGTGTAAAAATGAACAATTCCATAGAAGGTCAGATTATATGAGAAAAAAAATCGAAAATTTTTCTAAGTCCCAAAAATGAAAAATCAACTGAAAAATTTAATTTTCATAATAAATAAAGAAAAGTTGAAAGAAAAATGAAAAATCAACTGAAAAATTAAATTTTCATAATAAATAAAGAAAAGTTGAAAGAAAAATTTCGATATTTTTTTCAAAGTCAGAAATATAAAAAAATCAATTTTTTTGATTTTTAAGTGAAATGCATTTGAAATAGAAACTTCTCAATGAAACTGAGGTGTATGTGAAAAATTTTTTTTCTTGAAAATTTCGAAAATTTTTCTAAGTCCCAAAAATGAAAAATCAACTGAAAAATTTAATTTTCATAATAAATAAAGAAAAGTTGAAAGAAAAATGAAAAATCAACTGAAAAATTAAATTTTCATAATAAATAAAGAAAAGTTGAAAGAAAAATTTCGATATTTTTTTCAAAGTCAGAAATAGTCAGAAATAGTCAGAAATATAAAAAAATCAATTGGAAAAAATATAGTCCCGCTAGAATGCCATTTGCTGTTTGTGTGTTTAAAAGGTATATTATGAGAAGTGTAAAAATGAACAATTCCATAGAAGGTCAGATTATATGAGAAAAAAAATCGAAAATTTTTCTAAGTCCCAAAAATGAAAAATCAACTGAAAAATTTAATTTTCATAATAAATAAAGAAAAGTTGAAAGAAAAATGAAAAATCAACTGAAAAATTAAATTTTCATAATAAATAAAGAAAAGTTGAAAGAAAAATTTCGATATTTTTTTCAAAGTCAGAAATAGTCAGAAATAGTCAGAAATATAAAAAAATCAATTGGGAAAAATATAGTCCCGCTAGAATGCCATTTGCTGTTTGTGTGTTTAAAAGGTATATTATGAGAAGTGTAAAAATGAACAATTCCATAGAAGGTCAGATTATATGAGAAAAAAAATCGAAAATTTTTCTAAGTCCCAAAAATGAAAAATCAACTGAAAAATTTAATTTTCATAATAAATAAAGAAAAGTTGAAAGAAAAATGAAAAATCAACTGAAAAATTAAATTTTCATAATAAATAAAGAAAAGTTGAAAGAAAAATTTCGATATTTTTTTCAAAGTCAGAAATAGTCAGAAATATAAAAAAATCAATTGGAAAAAATATATATATGATTTTTAAGTGGAATTCATTTGAAATAGAGACTTCTCAATGAAACTGAGGTGTATGTCAAAAATTTTTTTTCTTGAAAATTTCGAAAATTTTTCTAAGTCCCGCTAGAATGCCATTTGCTGTTTGTGTGTTTAAAAGGTATATTATGAGAAGTGTAAAAATGAACAATTCCATAGAAGGTCAGATTATATGAGAAAAAAAATCGAAAATTTTTCTAAGTCCCAAAAATGAAAGATCAACTGAAAAATTTAATTTTCATAATAAATAAAGAAAAGTTGAAAGAAAAATGAAAAATCAACTGAAAAATTAAATTTTCATAATAAATAAAGAAAAGTTGAAAGAAAAATGAAAAATCAACTGAAAAATTAAATTTTCATAATAAATAAAGAAAAGTTGAAAGAAAAATTTCGATATTTTTTTCAAAGTCAGAAATATAAAAAAATCAATTTTTTTGATTTTTAAGTGAAATGCATTTGAAATAGAAACTTCTCAATGAAACTGAGGTGTATGTGAAAAATTTTTTTTCTTGAAAATTTCGAAAATTTTTCTAAGTCCCAAAAATGAAAAATCAACTGAAAAATTTAATTTTCATAATAAATAAAGAAAAGTTGAAAGAAAAATGAAAAATCAACTGAAAAATTAAATTTTCATAATAAATAAAGAAAAGTTGAAAGAAAAATTTCGATATTTTTTTCAAAGTCAGAAATAGTCAGAAATAGTCAGAAATATAAAAAAATCAATTGGAAAAAATATAGTCCCGCTAGAATGCCATTTGCTGTTTGTGTGTTTAAAAGGTATATTATGAGAAGTGTAAAAATGAACAATTCCATAGAAGGTCAGATTATATGAGAAAAAAAATCGAAAATTTTTCTAAGTCCCAAAAATGAAAAATCAACTGAAAAATTAAATTTTCATAATAAATAAAGAAAAGTTGAAAGAAAAATGAAAAATCAACTGAAAAATTAAATTTTCATAATAAATAAAGAAAAGTTGAAAGAAAAATTTCGATATTTTTTTCAAAGTCAGAAATAGTCAGAAATATAAAAAAATCAATTGGAAAAAATATAGTCCCGCTAGAATGCCATTTGCTGTTTGTGTGTTTAAAAGGTATATTATGAGAAGTGTAAAAATGAACAATTCCATAGAAGGTCAGATTATATGAGAAAAAAAATCGAAAATTTTTCTAAGTCCCAAAAATGAAGAATCAACTGAAAAATTTAATTTTCATAATAAATAAAGAAAAGTTGAAAGAAAAATGAAAAATCAACTGAAAAATTAAATTTTCATAATAAATAAAGAAAAGTTGAAAGAAAAATGAAAAATCAACTGAAAAATTAAATTTTCATAATAAATAAAGAAAAGTTGAAAGAAAAATTTCGATATTTTTTTCAAAGTCAGAAATATAAAAAAATCAATTTTTTTGATTTTTAAGTGAAATGCATTTGAAATAGAAACTTCTCAATGAAACTGAGGTGTATGTGAAAAATTTTTTTTCTTGAAAATTTCGAAAATTTTTCTAAGTCCCAAAAATGAAAAATCAACTGAAAAATTTAATTTTCATAATAAATAAAGAAAAGTTGAAAGAAAAATGAAAAATCAACTGAAAAATTAAATTTTCATAATAAATAAAGAAAAGTTGAAAGAAAAATTTCGATATTTTTTTCAAAGTCAGAAATAGTCAGAAATAGTCAGAAATATAAAAAAATCAATTGGAAAAAATATAGTCCCGCTAGAATGCCATTTGCTGTTTGTGTGTTTAAAAGGTATATTATGAGAAGTGTAAAAATGAACAATTCCATAGAAGGTCAGATTATATGAGAAAAAAAATCGAAAATTTTTCTAAGTCCCAAAAATGAAAAATCAACTGAAAAATTTAATTTTCATAATAAATAAAGAAAAGTTGAAAGAAAAATGAAAAATCAACTGAAAAATTAAATTTTCATAATAAATAAAGAAAAGTTGAAAGAAAAATTTCGATATTTTTTTCAAAGTCAGAAATATAAAAAAATCAATTTTTTTGATTTTTAAGTGAAATGCATTTGAAATAGAAACTTCTCAATGAAACTGAGGTGTATGTGAAAAATTTTTTTTCTTGAAAATTTCGAAAATTTTTCTAAGTCCCAAAAATGAAAAATCAACTGAAAAATTTAATTTTCATAATAAATAAAGAAAAGTTGAAAGAAAAATGAAAAATCAACTGAAAAATTAAATTTTCATAATAAATAAAGAAAAGTTGAAAGAAAAATTTCGATATTTTTTTCAAAGTCAGAAATAGTCAGAAATATAAAAAAATCAATTGGAAAAAATATTGTCCCGCTAGAATGCCATTTGCTGTTTGTGTGTTTAAAAGGTATATTATGAGAAGTGTAAAAATGAACAATTCCATAGAAGGTCAGATTATATGAGAAAAAAAATCGAAAATTTTTCTAAGTCCCAAAAATGAAAAATCAACTGAAAAATTTAATTTTCATAATAAATAAAGAAAAGTTGAAAGAAAAATGAAAAATCAACTGAAAAATTAAATTTTCATAATAAATAAAGAAAAGTTGAAAGAAAAATTTCGATATTTTTTTCAAAGTCAGAAATATAAAAAAATCAATTTTTTTGATTTTTAAGTGAAATGCATTTGAAATAGAAACTTCTCAATGAAACTGAGGTGTATGTGAAAAATTTTTTTTCTTGAAAATTTCGAAAATTTTTCTAAGTCCCAAAAATGAAAAATCAACTGAAAAATTTAATTTTCATAATAAATAAAGAAAAGTTGAAAGAAAAATGAAAAATCAACTGAAAAATTAAATTTTCATAATAAATAAAGAAAAGTTGAAAGAAAAATTTCGATATTTTTTTCAAAGTCAGAAATAGTCAGAAATAGTCAGAAATATAAAAAAATCAATTGGAAAAAATATAGTCCCGCTAGAATGCCATTTGCTGTTTGTGTGTTTAAAAGGTATATTATGAGAAGTGTAAAAATGAACAATTCCATAGAAGGTCAGATTATATGAGAAAAAAAATCGAAAATTTTTCTAAGTCCCAAAAATGAAAAATCAACTGAAAAATTTAATTTTCATAATAAATAAAGAAAAGTTGAAAGAAAAATGAAAAATCAACTGAAAAATTAAATTTTCATAATAAATAAAGAAAAGTTGAAAGAAAAATTTCGATATTTTTTTCAAAGTCAGAAATATAAAAAAATCAATTTTTTTGATTTTTAAGTGAAATGCATTTGAAATAGAAACTTCTCAATGAAACTGAGGTGTATGTGAAAAATTTTTTTTCTTGAAAATTTCGAAAATTTTTCTAAGTCCCAAAAATGAAAAATCAACTGAAAAATTTAATTTTCATAATAAATAAAGAAAAGTTGAAAGAAAAATGAAAAATCAACTGAAAAATTAAATTTTCATAATAAATAAAGAAAAGTTGAAAGAAAAATTTCGATATTTTTTTCAAAGTCAGAAATAGTCAGAAATAGTCAGAAATATAAAAAAATCAATTGGAAAAAATATAGTCCCGCTAGAATGCCATTTGCTGTTTGTGTGTTTAAAAGGTATATTATGAGAAGTGTAAAAATGAACAATTCCATAGAAGGTCAGATTATATGAGAAAAAAAATCGAAAATTTTTCTAAGTCCCAAAAATGAAAAATCAACTGAAAAATTTAATTTTCATAATAAATAAAGAAAAGTTGAAAGAAAAATGAAAAATCAACTGAAAAATTAAATTTTCATAATAAATAAAGAAAAGTTGAAAGAAAAATTTCGATATTTTTTTCAAAGTCAGAAATATAAAAAAATCAATTTTTTTGATTTTTAAGTGAAATGCATTTGAAATAGAAACTTCTCAATGAAACTGAGGTGTATGTGAAAAATTTTTTTTCTTGAAAATTTCGAAAATTTTTCTAAGTCCCAAAAATGAAAAATCAACTGAAAAATTAAATTTTCATAATAAATAAAGAAAAGTTGAAAGAAAAATGAAAAATCAACTGAAAAATTAAATTTTCATAATAAATAAAGAAAAGTTGAAAGAAAAATTTCGATATTTTTTTCAAAGTCAGAAATAGTCAGAAATAGTCAGAAATATAAAAAAATCAATTGGAAAAAATATAGTCCCGCTAGAATGCCATTTGCTGTTTGTGTGTTTAAAAGGTATATTATGAGAAGTGTAAAAATGAACAATTCCATAGAAGGTCAGATTATATGAGAAAAAAAATCGAAAATTTTTCTAAGTCCCAAAAATGAAAAATCAACTGAAAAATTTAATTTTCATAATAAATAAAGAAAAGTTGAAAGAAAAATGAAAAATCAACTGAAAAATTAAATTTTCATAATAAATAAAGAAAAGTTGAAAGAAAAATTTCGATATTTTTTTCAAAGTCAGAAATAGTCAGAAATAGTCAGAAATATAAAAAAATCAATTGGGAAAAATATAGTCCCGCTAGAATGCCATTTGCTGTTTGTGTGTTTAAAAGGTATATTATGAGAAGTGTAAAAATGAACAATTCCATAGAAGGTCAGATTATATGAGAAAAAAAATCGAAAATTTTTCTAAGTCCCAAAAATGAAAAATCAACTGAAAAATTTAATTTTCATAATAAATAAAGAAAAGTTGAAAGAAAAATGAAAAATCAACTGAAAAATTAAATTTTCATAATAAATAAAGAAAAGTTGAAAGAAAAATTTCGATATTTTTTTCAAAGTCAGAAATAGTCAGAAATAGTCAGAAATATAAAAAAATCAATTGGGAAAAATATAGTCCCGCTAGAATGCCATTTGCTGTTTGTGTGTTTAAAAGGTATATTATGAGAAGTGTAAAAATGAACAATTCCATAGAAGGTCAGATTATATGAGAAAAAAAATCGAAAATTTTTCTAAGTCCCAAAAATGAAAAATCAACTGAAAAATTTAATTTTCATAATAAATAAAGAAAAGTTGAAAGAAAAATGAAAAATCAACTGAAAAATTAAATTTTCATAATAAATAAAGAAAAGTTGAAAGAAAAATTTCGATATTTTTTTCAAAGTCAGAAATAGTCAGAAATATAAAAAAATCAATTGGAAAAAATATATATATGATTTTTAAGTGGAATTCATTTGAAATAGAGACTTCTCAATGAAACTGAGGTGTATGTCAAAAATTTTTTTTCTTGAAAATTTCGAAAATTTTTCTAAGTCCCGCTAGAATGCCATTTGCTGTTTGTGTGTTTAAAAGGTATATTATGAGAAGTGTAAAAATGAACAATTCCATAGAAGGTCAGATTATATGAGAAAAAAAATCGAAAATTTTTCTAAGTCCCAAAAATGAAAGATCAACTGAAAAATTTAATTTTCATAATAAATAAAGAAAAGTTGAAAGAAAAATGAAAAATCAACTGAAAAATTAAATTTTCATAATAAATAAAGAAAAGTTGAAAGAAAAATGAAAAATCAACTGAAAAATTAAATTTTCATAATAAATAAAGAAAAGTTGAAAGAAAAATTTCGATATTTTTTTCAAAGTCAGAAATATAAAAAAATCAATTTTTTTGATTTTTAAGTGAAATGCATTTGAAATAGAAACTTCTCAATGAAACTGAGGTGTATGTGAAAAATTTTTTTTCTTGAAAATTTCGAAAATTTTTCTAAGTCCCAAAAATGAAAAATCAACTGAAAAATTTAATTTTCATAATAAATAAAGAAAAGTTGAAAGAAAAATGAAAAATCAACTGAAAAATTAAATTTTCATAATAAATAAAGAAAAGTTGAAAGAAAAATTTCGATATTTTTTTCAAAGTCAGAAATAGTCAGAAATAGTCAGAAATATAAAAAAATCAATTGGAAAAAATATAGTCCCGCTAGAATGCCATTTGCTGTTTGTGTGTTTAAAAGGTATATTATGAGAAGTGTAAAAATGAACAATTCCATAGAAGGTCAGATTATATGAGAAAAAAAATCGAAAATTTTTCTAAGTCCCAAAAATGAAAAATCAACTGAAAAATTAAATTTTCATAATAAATAAAGAAAAGTTGAAAGAAAAATGAAAAATCAACTGAAAAATTAAATTTTCATAATAAATAAAGAAAAGTTGAAAGAAAAATTTCGATATTTTTTTCAAAGTCAGAAATAGTCAGAAATATAAAAAAATCAATTGGAAAAAATATAGTCCCGCTAGAATGCCATTTGCTGTTTGTGTGTTTAAAAGGTATATTATGAGAAGTGTAAAAATGAACAATTCCATAGAAGGTCAGATTATATGAGAAAAAAAATCGAAAATTTTTCTAAGTCCCAAAAATGAAGAATCAACTGAAAAATTTAATTTTCATAATAAATAAAGAAAAGTTGAAAGAAAAATGAAAAATCAACTGAAAAATTAAATTTTCATAATAAATAAAGAAAAGTTGAAAGAAAAATGAAAAATCAACTGAAAAATTAAATTTTCATAATAAATAAAGAAAAGTTGAAAGAAAAATTTCGATATTTTTTTCAAAGTCAGAAATATAAAAAAATCAATTTTTTTGATTTTTAAGTGAAATGCATTTGAAATAGAAACTTCTCAATGAAACTGAGGTGTATGTGAAAAATTTTTTTTCTTGAAAATTTCGAAAATTTTTCTAAGTCCCAAAAATGAAAAATCAACTGAAAAATTTAATTTTCATAATAAATAAAGAAAAGTTGAAAGAAAAATGAAAAATCAACTGAAAAATTAAATTTTCATAATAAATAAAGAAAAGTTGAAAGAAAAATTTCGATATTTTTTTCAAAGTCAGAAATAGTCAGAAATAGTCAGAAATATAAAAAAATCAATTGGAAAAAATATAGTCCCGCTAGAATGCCATTTGCTGTTTGTGTGTTTAAAAGGTATATTATGAGAAGTGTAAAAATGAACAATTCCATAGAAGGTCAGATTATATGAGAAAAAAAATCGAAAATTTTTCTAAGTCCCAAAAATGAAAAATCAACTGAAAAATTTAATTTTCATAATAAATAAAGAAAAGTTGAAAGAAAAATGAAAAATCAACTGAAAAATTAAATTTTCATAATAAATAAAGAAAAGTTGAAAGAAAAATTTCGATATTTTTTTCAAAGTCAGAAATATAAAAAAATCAATTTTTTTGATTTTTAAGTGAAATGCATTTGAAATAGAAACTTCTCAATGAAACTGAGGTGTATGTGAAAAATTTTTTTTCTTGAAAATTTCGAAAATTTTTCTAAGTCCCAAAAATGAAAAATCAACTGAAAAATTTAATTTTCATAATAAATAAAGAAAAGTTGAAAGAAAAATGAAAAATCAACTGAAAAATTAAATTTTCATAATAAATAAAGAAAAGTTGAAAGAAAAATTTCGATATTTTTTTCAAAGTCAGAAATAGTCAGAAATATAAAAAAATCAATTGGAAAAAATATTGTCCCGCTAGAATGCCATTTGCTGTTTGTGTGTTTAAAAGGTATATTATGAGAAGTGTAAAAATGAACAATTCCATAGAAGGTCAGATTATATGAGAAAAAAAATCGAAAATTTTTCTAAGTCCCAAAAATGAAAAATCAACTGAAAAATTTAATTTTCATAATAAATAAAGAAAAGTTGAAAGAAAAATGAAAAATCAACTGAAAAATTTAATTTTCATAATAAATAAAGAAAAGTTGAAAGAAAAATTTCGATATTTTTTTCAAAGTCAGAAATAGTCAGAAATATAAAAAAATCAATTGGAAAAAATATTGTCCCGCTAGAATGCCATTTGCTGTTTGTGTGTTTAAAAGGTATATTATGAGAAGTGTAAAAATGAACAATTCCATAGAAGGTCAGATTATATGAGAAAAAAAATCGAAAATTTTTCTAAGTCCCAAAAATGAAGAATCAACTGAAAAATTTAATTTTCATAATAAATAAAGAAAAGTTGAAAGAAAAATGAAAAATCAACTGAAAAATTAAATTTTCATAATAAATAAAGAAAAGTTGAAAGAAAAATGAAAAATCAACTGAAAAATTAAATTTTCATAATAAATAAAGAAAAGTTGAAAGAAAAATTTCGATATTTTTTTCAAAGTCAGAAATATAAAAAAATCAATTTTTTTGATTTTTAAGTGAAATGCATTTGAAATAGAAACTTCTCAATGAAACTGAGGTGTATGTGAAAAATTTTTTTTCTTGAAAATTTCGAAAATTTTTCTAAGTCCCAAAAATGAAAAATCAACTGAAAAATTTAATTTTCATAATAAATAAAGAAAAGTTGAAAGAAAAATGAAAAATCAACTGAAAAATTAAATTTTCATAATAAATAAAGAAAAGTTGAAAGAAAAATTTCGATATTTTTTTCAAAGTCAGAAATAGTCAGAAATAGTCAGAAATATAAAAAAATCAATTGGAAAAAATATAGTCCCGCTAGAATGCCATTTGCTGTTTGTGTGTTTAAAAGGTATATTATGAGAAGTGTAAAAATGAACAATTCCATAGAAGGTCAGATTATATGAGAAAAAAAATCGAAAATTTTTCTAAGTCCCAAAAATGAAAAATCAACTGAAAAATTTAATTTTCATAATAAATAAAGAAAAGTTGAAAGAAAAATGAAAAATCAACTGAAAAATTAAATTTTCATAATAAATAAAGAAAAGTTGAAAGAAAAATTTCGATATTTTTTTCAAAGTCAGAAATAGTCAGAAATATAAAAAAATCAATTGGAAAAAATATATATATGATTTTTAAGTGGAATTCATTTGAAATAGAGACTTCTCAATGAAACTGAGGTGTATGTCAAAAATTTTTTTTCTTGAAAATTTCGAAAATTTTTCTAAGTCCCGCTAGAATGCCATTTGCTGTTTGTGTGTTTAAAAGGTATATTATGAGAAGTGTAAAAATGAACAATTCCATAGAAGGTCAGATTATATGAGAAAAAAAATCGAAAATTTTTCTAAGTCCCAAAAATGAAAGATCAACTGAAAAATTTAATTTTCATAATAAATAAAGAAAAGTTGAAAGAAAAATGAAAAATCAACTGAAAAATTAAATTTTCATAATAAATAAAGAAAAGTTGAAAGAAAAATGAAAAATCAACTGAAAAATTAAATTTTCATAATAAATAAAGAAAAGTTGAAAGAAAAATTTCGATATTTTTTTCAAAGTCAGAAATATAAAAAAATCAATTTTTTTGATTTTTAAGTGAAATGCATTTGAAATAGAAACTTCTCAATGAAACTGAGGTGTATGTGAAAAATTTTTTTTCTTGAAAATTTCGAAAATTTTTCTAAGTCCCAAAAATGAAAAATCAACTGAAAAATTTAATTTTCATAATAAATAAAGAAAAGTTGAAAGAAAAATGAAAAATCAACTGAAAAATTAAATTTTCATAATAAATAAAGAAAAGTTGAAAGAAAAATTTCGATATTTTTTTCAAAGTCAGAAATATAAAAAAATCAATTTTTTTGATTTTTAAGTGAAATGCATTTGAAATAGAAACTTCTCAATGAAACTGAGGTGTATGTGAAAAATTTTTTTTCTTGAAAATTTCGAAAATTTTTCTAAGTCCCAAAAATGAAAAATCAACTGAAAAATTTAATTTTCATAATAAATAAAGAAAAGTTGAAAGAAAAATGAAAAATCAACTGAAAAATTAAATTTTCATAATAAATAAAGAAAAGTTGAAAGAAAAATTTCGATATTTTTTTCAAAGTCAGAAATAGTCAGAAATAGTCAGAAATATAAAAAAATCAATTGGAAAAAATATAGTCCCGCTAGAATGCCATTTGCTGTTTGTGTGTTTAAAAGGTATATTATGAGAAGTGTAAAAATGAACAATTCCATAGAAGGTCAGATTATATGAGAAAAAAAATCGAAAATTTTTCTAAGTCCCAAAAATGAAAAATCAACTGAAAAATTTAATTTTCATAATAAATAAAGAAAAGTTGAAAGAAAAATGAAAAATCAACTGAAAAATTAAATTTTCATAATAAATAAAGAAAAGTTGAAAGAAAAATTTCGATATTTTTTTCAAAGTCAGAAATATAAAAAAATCAATTTTTTTGATTTTTAAGTGAAATGCATTTGAAATAGAAACTTCTCAATGAAACTGAGGTGTATGTGAAAAATTTTTTTTCTTGAAAATTTCGAAAATTTTTCTAAGTCCCAAAAATGAAAAATCAACTGAAAAATTTAATTTTCATAATAAATAAAGAAAAGTTGAAAGAAAAATGAAAAATCAACTGAAAAATTAAATTTTCATAATAAATAAAGAAAAGTTGAAAGAAAAATTTCGATATTTTTTTCAAAGTCAGAAATAGTCAGAAATAGTCAGAAATATAAAAAAATCAATTGGAAAAAATATAGTCCCGCTAGAATGCCATTTGCTGTTTGTGTGTTTAAAAGGTATATTATGAGAAGTGTAAAAATGAACAATTCCATAGAAGGTCAGATTATATGAGAAAAAAAATCGAAAATTTTTCTAAGTCCCAAAAATGAAAAATCAACTGAAAAATTTAATTTTCATAATAAATAAAGAAAAGTTGAAAGAAAAATGAAAAATCAACTGAAAAATTAAATTTTCATAATAAATAAAGAAAAGTTGAAAGAAAAATTTCGATATTTTTTTCAAAATCAGAAATAGTCAGAAATAGTCAGAAATATAAAAAAATCAATTGGAAAAAATATAGTCCCGCTAGAATGCCATTTGCTGTTTGTGTGTTTAAAAGGTATATTATGAGAAGTGTAAAAATGAACAATTCCATAGAAGGTCAGATTATATGAGAAAAAAAATCGAAAATTTTTCTAAGTCCCAAAAATGAAAAATCAACTGAAAAATTTAATTTTCATAATAAATAAAGAAAAGTTGAAAGAAAAATGAAAAATCAACTGAAAAATTAAATTTTCATAATAAATAAAGAAAAGTTGAAAGAAAAATTTCGATATTTTTTTCAAAGTCAGAAATATAAAAAAATCAATTTTTTTGATTTTTAAGTGAAATGCATTTGAAATAGAAACTTCTCAATGAAACTGAGGTGTATGTGAAAAATTTTTTTTCTTGAAAATTTCGAAAATTTTTCTAAGTCCCAAAAATGAAAAATCAACTGAAAAATTTAATTTTCATAATAAATAAAGAAAAGTTGAAAGAAAAATGAAAAATCAACTGAAAAATTAAATTTTCATAATAAATAAAGAAAAGTTGAAAGAAAAATTTCGATATTTTTTTCAAAGTCAGAAATAGTCAGAAATAGTCAGAAATATAAAAAAATCAATTGGAAAAAATATAGTCCCGCTAGAATGCCATTTGCTGTTTGTGTGTTTAAAAGGTATATTATGAGAAGTGTAAAAATGAACAATTCCATAGAAGGTCAGATTATATGAGAAAAAAAATCGAAAATTTTTCTAAGTCCCAAAAATGAAAAATCAACTGAAAAATTTAATTTTCATAATAAATAAAGAAAAGTTGAAAGAAAAATGAAAAATCAACTGAAAAATTAAATTTTCATAATAAATAAAGAAAAGTTGAAAGAAAAATTTCGATATTTTTTTCAAAGTCAGAAATAGTCAGAAATATAAAAAAATCAATTGGAAAAAATATATATATGATTTTTAAGTGGAATTCATTTGAAATAGAGACTTCTCAATGAAACTGAGGTGTATGTCAAAAATTTTTTTTCTTGAAAATTTCGAAAATTTTTCTAAGTCCCGCTAGAATGCCATTTGCTGTTTGTGTGTTTAAAAGGTATATTATGAGAAGTGTAAAAATGAACAATTCCATAGAAGGTCAGATTATATGAGAAAAAAAATCGAAAATTTTTCTAAGTCCCAAAAATGAAAGATCAACTGAAAAATTTAATTTTCATAATAAATAAAGAAAAGTTGAAAGAAAAATGAAAAATCAACTGAAAAATTAAATTTTCATAATAAATAAAGAAAAGTTGAAAGAAAAATGAAAAATCAACTGAAAAATTAAATTTTCATAATAAATAAAGAAAAGTTGAAAGAAAAATTTCGATATTTTTTTCAAAGTCAGAAATATAAAAAAATCAATTTTTTTGATTTTTAAGTGAAATGCATTTGAAATAGAAACTTCTCAATGAAACTGAGGTGTATGTGAAAAATTTTTTTTCTTGAAAATTTCGAAAATTTTTCTAAGTCCCAAAAATGAAAAATCAACTGAAAAATTTAATTTTCATAATAAATAAAGAAAAGTTGAAAGAAAAATGAAAAATCAACTGAAAAATTAAATTTTCATAATAAATAAAGAAAAGTTGAAAGAAAAATTTCGATATTTTTTTCAAAGTCAGAAATATAAAAAAATCAATTTTTTTGATTTTTAAGTGAAATGCATTTGAAATAGAAACTTCTCAATGAAACTGAGGTGTATGTGAAAAATTTTTTTTCTTGAAAATTTCGAAAATTTTTCTAAGTCCCAAAAATGAAAAATCAACTGAAAAATTTAATTTTCATAATAAATAAAGAAAAGTTGAAAGAAAAATGAAAAATCAACTGAAAAATTAAATTTTCATAATAAATAAAGAAAAGTTGAAAGAAAAATTTCGATATTTTTTTCAAAGTCAGAAATAGTCAGAAATAGTCAGAAATATAAAAAAATCAATTGGAAAAAATATAGTCCCGCTAGAATGCCATTTGCTGTTTGTGTGTTTAAAAGGTATATTATGAGAAGTGTAAAAATGAACAATTCCATAGAAGGTCAGATTATATGAGAAAAAAAATCGAAAATTTTTCTAAGTCCCAAAAATGAAAAATCAACTGAAAAATTTAATTTTCATAATAAATAAAGAAAAGTTGAAAGAAAAATGAAAAATCAACTGAAAAATTAAATTTTCATAATAAATAAAGAAAAGTTGAAAGAAAAATTTCGATATTTTTTTCAAAGTCAGAAATATAAAAAAATCAATTTTTTTGATTTTTAAGTGAAATGCATTTGAAATAGAAACTTCTCAATGAAACTGAGGTGTATGTGAAAAATTTTTTTTCTTGAAAATTTCGAAAATTTTTCTAAGTCCCAAAAATGAAAAATCAACTGAAAAATTTAATTTTCATAATAAATAAAGAAAAGTTGAAAGAAAAATGAAAAATCAACTGAAAAATTAAATTTTCATAATAAATAAAGAAAAGTTGAAAGAAAAATTTCGATATTTTTTTCAAAGTCAGAAATAGTCAGAAATAGTCAGAAATATAAAAAAATCAATTGGAAAAAATATAGTCCCGCTAGAATGCCATTTGCTGTTTGTGTGTTTAAAAGGTATATTATGAGAAGTGTAAAAATGAACAATTCCATAGAAGGTCAGATTATATGAGAAAAAAAATCGAAAATTTTTCTAAGTCCCAAAAATGAAAAATCAACTGAAAAATTTAATTTTCATAATAAATAAAGAAAAGTTGAAAGAAAAATGAAAAATCAACTGAAAAATTAAATTTTCATAATAAATAAAGAAAAGTTGAAAGAAAAATTTCGATATTTTTTTCAAAGTCAGAAATAGTCAGAAATATAAAAAAATCAATTGGAAAAAATATATATATGATTTTTAAGTGGAATTCATTTGAAATAGAGACTTCTCAATGAAACTGAGGTGTATGTGAAAAATTTTTTTTCTTGAAAATTTCGAAAATTTTTCTAAGTCCCGCTAGAATGCCATTTGCTGTTTGTGTGTTTAAAAGGTATATTATGAGAAGTGTAAAAATGAACAATTCCATAGAAGGTCAGATTATATGAGAAAAAAAATCGAAAATTTTTCTAAGTCCCAAAAATGAAAAATCAACTGAAAAATTTAATTTTCATAATAAATAAAGAAAAGTTGAAAGAAAAATGAAAAATCAACTGAAAAATTAAATTTTCATAATAAATAAAGAAAAGTTGAAAGAAAAATGAAAAATCAACTGAAAAATTAAATTTTCATAATAAATAAAGAAAAGTTGAAAGAAAAATTTCGATATTTTTTTCAAAGTCAGAAATATAAAAAAATCAATTTTTTTGATTTTTAAGTGAAATGCATTTGAAATAGAAACTTCTCAATGAAACTGAGGTGTATGTGAAAAATTTTTTTTCTTGAAAATTTCGAAAATTTTTCTAAGTCCCAAAAATGAAAAATCAACTGAAAAATTTAATTTTCATAATAAATAAAGAAAAGTTGAAAGAAAAATGAAAAATCAACTGAAAAATTAAATTTTCATAATAAATAAAGAAAAGTTGAAAGAAAAATTTCGATATTTTTTTCAAAGTCAGAAATAGTCAGAAATAGTCAGAAATATAAAAAAATCAATTGGAAAAAATATAGTCCCGCTAGAATGCCATTTGCTGTTTGTGTGTTTAAAAGGTATATTATGAGAAGTGTAAAAATGAACAATTCCATAGAAGGTCAGATTATATGAGAAAAAAAATCGAAAATTTTTCTAAGTCCCAAAAATGAAAAATCAACTGAAAAATTTAATTTTCATAATAAATAAAGAAAAGTTGAAAGAAAAATGAAAAATCAACTGAAAAATTAAATTTTCATAATAAATAAAGAAAAGTTGAAAGAAAAATTTCGATATTTTTTTCAAAGTCAGAAATAGTCAGAAATATAAAAAAATCAATTGGAAAAAATATATATATGATTTTTAAGTGGAATTCATTTGAAATAGAGACTTCTCAATGAAACTGAGGTGTATGTGAAAAATTTTTTTTCTTGAAAATTTCGAAAATTTTTCTAAGTCCCGCTAGAATGCCATTTGCTGTTTGTGTGTTTAAAAGGTATATTATGAGAAGTGTAAAAATGAACAATTCCATAGAAGGTCAGATTATATGAGAAAAAAAATCGAAAATTTTTCTAAGTCCCAAAAATGAAAAATCAACTGAAAAATTTAATTTTCATAATAAATAAAGAAAAGTTGAAAGAAAAATGAAAAATCAACTGAAAAATTAAATTTTCATAATAAATAAAGAAAAGTTGAAAGAAAAATGAAAAATCAACTGAAAAATTAAATTTTCATAATAAATAAAGAAAAGTTGAAAGAAAAATTTCGATATTTTTTTCAAAGTCAGAAATATAAAAAAATCAATTTTTTTGATTTTTAAGTGAAATGCATTTGAAATAGAAACTTCTCAATGAAACTGAGGTGTATGTGAAAAATTTTTTTTCTTGAAAATTTCGAAAATTTTTCTAAGTCCCAAAAATGAAAAATCAACTGAAAAATTTAATTTTCATAATAAATAAAGAAAAGTTGAAAGAAAAATGAAAAATCAACTGAAAAATTAAATTTTCATAATAAATAAAGAAAAGTTGAAAGAAAAATTTCGATATTTTTTTCAAAGTCAGAAATAGTCAGAAATATAAAAAAATCAATTGGAAAAAATATAGTCCCGCTAGAATGCCATTTGCTGTTTGTGTGTTTAAAAGGTATATTATGAGAAGTGTAAAAATGAACAATTCCATAGAAGGTCAGATTATATGAGAAAAAAAATCGAAAATTTTTCTAAGCCCCAAAAATGAAAAATCAACTGAAAAATTAAATTTTCATAATAAATAAAGAAAAGTTGAAAGAAAAATGAAAAATCAACTGAAAAATTAAATTTTCATAATAAATAAAGAAAAGTTGAAAGAAAAATTTCGATATTTTTTTCAAAGTCAGAAATAGTCAGAAATATAAAAAAATCAATTGGAAAAAATATATATATGATTTTTAAGTGGAATTCATTTGAAATAGAGACTTCTCAATGAAACTGAGGTGTATGTCAAAAATTTTTTTTCTTGAAAATTTCGAAAATTTTTCTAAGTCCCGCTAGAATGCCATTTGCTGTTTGTGTGTTTAAAAGGTATATTATGAGAAGTGTAAAAATGAACAATTCCATAGAAGGTCAGATTATATGAGAAAAAAAATCGAAAATTTTTCTAAGCCCCAAAAATGAAAAATCAACTGAAAAATTTAATTTTCATAATAAATAAAGAAAAGTTGAAAGAAAAATGAAAAATCAACTGAAAAATTAAATTTTCATAATAAATAAAGAAAAGTTGAAAGAAAAATGAAAAATCAACTGAAAAATTAAATTTTCATAATAAATTAAGAAAAGTTGAAAGAAAAATTTCGATATTTTTTTCAAAGTCAGAAATATAAAAAAATCAATTTTTTTTGATTTTTAAGTGAAATGCATTTGAAATAGAAACTTCTCAATGAAACTGAGGTGTATGTGAAAAATTTTTTTTCTTGAAAATTTCGAAAATTTTTCTAAGTCCCAAAAATGAAAAATCAACTGAAAAATTAAATTTTCATAATAAATAAAGAAAAGTTGAAAGAAAAATGAAAAATCAACTGAAAAATTAAATTTTCATAATAAATAAAGAAAAGTTGAAAGAAAAATTTCGATATTTTTTTCAAAGTCAGAAATATAAAAAAATCAATTTTTTTGATTTTTAAGTGAAATGCATTTGAAATAGAAACTTCTCAATGAAACTGAGGTGTATGTGAAAAATTTTTTTTCTTGAAAATTTCGAAAATTTTTCTAAGTCCCAAAAATGAAAAATCAACTGAAAAATTTAATTTTCATAATAAATAAAGAAAAGTTGAAAGAAAAATGAAAAATCAACTGAAAAATTAAATTTTCATAATAAATAAAGAAAAGTTGAAAGAAAAATTTCGATATTTTTTTCAAAGTCAGAAATAGTCAGAAATAGTCAGAAATATAAAAAAATCAATTGGAAAAAATATAGTCCCGCTAGAATGCCATTTGCTGTTTGTGTGTTTAAAAGGTATATTATGAGAAGTGTAAAAATGAACAATTCCATAGAAGGTCAGATTATATGAGAAAAAAAATCGAAAATTTTTCTAAGTCCCAAAAATGAAGAATCAACTGAAAAATTTAATTTTCATAATAAATAAAGAAAAGTTGAAAGAAAAATGAAAAATCAACTGAAAAATTAAATTTTCATAATAAATAAAGAAAAGTTGAAAGAAAAATGAAAAATCAACTGAAAAATTAAATTTTCATAATAAATAAAGAAAAGTTGAAAGAAAAATTTCGATATTTTTTTCAAAGTCAGAAATAGTCAGAAATATAAAAAAATCAATTGGAAAAAATATATATATGATTTTTAAGTGGAATTCATTTGAAATAGAGACTTCTCAATGAAACTGAGGTGTATGTCAAAAATTTTTTTTCTTGAAAATTTCGAAAATTTTTCTAAGTCCCGCTAGAATGCCATTTGCTGTTTGTGTGTTTAAAAGGTATATTATGAGAAGTGTAAAAATGAACAATTCCATAGAAGGTCAGATTATATGAGAAAAAAAATCGAAAATTTTTCTAAGTCCCAAAAATGAAAAATCAACTGAAAAATTTAATTTTCATAATAAATAAAGAAAAGTTGAAAGAAAAATGAAAAATCAACTGAAAAATTAAATTTTCATAATAAATAAAGAAAAGTTGAAAGAAAAATGAAAAATCAACTGAAAAATTAAATTTTCATAATAAATAAAGAAAAGTTGAAAGAAAAATTTCGATATTTTTTTCAAAGTCAGAAATATAAAAAAATCAATTTTTTTGATTTTTAAGTGAAATGCATTTGAAATAGAAACTTCTCAATGAAACTGAGGTGTATGTGAAAAATTTTTTTTCTTGAAAATTTCGAAAATTTTTCTAAGTCCCAAAAATGAAAAATCAACTGAAAAATTTAATTTTCATAATAAATAAAGAAAAGTTGAAAGAAAAATGAAAAATCAACTGAAAAATTAAATTTTCATAATAAATAAAGAAAAGTTGAAAGAAAAATTTCGATATTTTTTTCAAAGTCAGAAATAGTCAGAAATAGTCAGAAATATAAAAAAATCAATTGGAAAAAATATAGTCCCGCTAGAATGCCATTTGCTGTTTGTGTGTTTAAAAGGTATATTATGAGAAGTGTAAAAATGAACAATTCCATAGAAGGTCAGATTATATGAGAAAAAAAATCGAAAATTTTTCTAAGCCCCAAAAATGAAAAATCAACTGAAAAATTAAATTTTCATAATAAATAAAGAAAAGTTGAAAGAAAAATGAAAAATCAACTGAAAAATTAAATTTTCATAATAAATAAAGAAAAGTTGAAAGAAAAATTTCGATATTTTTTTCAAAGTCAGAAATAGTCAGAAATATAAAAAAATCAATTGGAAAAAATATATATATGATTTTTAAGTGGAATTCATTTGAAATAGAGACTTCTCAATGAAACTGAGGTGTATGTCAAAAATTTTTTTTCTTGAAAATTTCGAAAATTTTTCTAAGTCCCGCTAGAATGCCATTTGCTGTTTGTGTGTTTAAAAGGTATATTATGAGAAGTGTAAAAATGAACAATTCCATAGAAGGTCAGATTATATGAGAAAAAAAATCGAAAATTTTTCTAAGTCCCAAAAATGAAAAATCAACTGAAAAATTTAATTTTCATAATAAATAAAGAAAAGTTGAAAGAAAAATGAAAAATCAACTGAAAAATTAAATTTTCATAATAAATAAAGAAAAGTTGAAAGAAAAATGAAAAATCAACTGAAAAATTAAATTTTCATAATAAATTAAGAAAAGTTGAAAGAAAAATTTCGATATTTTTTTCAAAGTCAGAAATATAAAAAAATCAATTTTTTTGATTTTTAAGTGAAATGCATTTGAAATAGAAACTTCTCAATGAAACTGAGGTGTATGTGAAAAATTTTTTTTCTTGAAAATTTCGAAAATTTTTCTAAGTCCCAAAAATGAAAAATCAACTGAAAAATTAAATTTTCATAATAAATAAAGAAAAGTTGAAAGAAAAATGAAAAATCAACTGAAAAATTAAATTTTCATAATAAATAAAGAAAAGTTGAAAGAAAAATTTCGATATTTTTTTCAAAGTCAGAAATATAAAAAAATCAATTTTTTTGATTTTTAAGTGAAATGCATTTGAAATAGAAACTTCTCAATGAAACTGAGGTGTATGTGAAAAATTTTTTTTCTTGAAAATTTCGAAAATTTTTCTAAGTCCCAAAAATGAAAAATCAACTGAAAAATTTAATTTTCATAATAAATAAAGAAAAGTTGAAAGAAAAATGAAAAATCAACTGAAAAATTAAATTTTCATAATAAATAAAGAAAAGTTGAAAGAAAAATTTCGATATTTTTTTCAAAGTCAGAAATAGTCAGAAATATAAAAAAATCAATTGGAAAAAATATAGTCCCGCTAGAATGCCATTTGCTGTTTGTGTGTTTAAAAGGTATATTATGAGAAGTGTAAAAATGAACAATTCCATAGAAGGTCAGATTATATGAGAAAAAAAATCGAAAATTTTTCTAAGCCCCAAAAATGAAAAATCAACTGAAAAATTAAATTTTCATAATAAATAAAGAAAAGTTGAAAGAAAAATGAAAAATCAACTGAAAAATTAAATTTTCATAATAAATAAAGAAAAGTTGAAAGAAAAATTTCGATATTTTTTTCAAAGTCAGAAATAGTCAGAAATATAAAAAAATCAATTGGAAAAAATATATATATGATTTTTAAGTGGAATTCATTTGAAATAGAGACTTCTCAATGAAACTGAGGTGTATGTCAAAAATTTTTTTTCTTGAAAATTTCGAAAATTTTTCTAAGTCCCGCTAGAATGCCATTTGCTGTTTGTGTGTTTAAAAGGTATATTATGAGAAGTGTAAAAATGAACAATTCCATAGAAGGTCAGATTATATGAGAAAAAAAATCGAAAATTTTTCTAAGCCCCAAAAATGAAAAATCAACTGAAAAATTTAATTTTCATAATAAATAAAGAAAAGTTGAAAGAAAAATGAAAAATCAACTGAAAAATTAAATTTTCATAATAAATAAAGAAAAGTTGAAAGAAAAATGAAAAATCAACTGAAAAATTAAATTTTCATAATAAATTAAGAAAAGTTGAAAGAAAAATTTCGATATTTTTTTCAAAGTCAGAAATATAAAAAAATCAATTTTTTTTGATTTTTAAGTGAAATGCATTTGAAATAGAAACTTCTCAATGAAACTGAGGTGTATGTGAAAAATTTTTTTTCTTGAAAATTTCGAAAATTTTTCTAAGTCCCAAAAATGAAAAATCAACTGAAAAATTAAATTTTCATAATAAATAAAGAAAAGTTGAAAGAAAAATGAAAAATCAACTGAAAAATTAAATTTTCATAATAAATAAAGAAAAGTTGAAAGAAAAATTTCGATATTTTTTTCAAAGTCAGAAATATAAAAAAATCAATTTTTTTGATTTTTAAGTGAAATGCATTTGAAATAGAAACTTCTCAATGAAACTGAGGTGTATGTGAAAAATTTTTTTTCTTGAAAATTTCGAAAATTTTTCTAAGTCCCAAAAATGAAAAATCAACTGAAAAATTTAATTTTCATAATAAATAAAGAAAAGTTGAAAGAAAAATGAAAAATCAACTGAAAAATTAAATTTTCATAATAAATAAAGAAAAGTTGAAAGAAAAATTTCGATATTTTTTTCAAAGTCAGAAATAGTCAGAAATAGTCAGAAATATAAAAAAATCAATTGGAAAAAATATAGTCCCGCTAGAATGCCATTTGCTGTTTGTGTGTTTAAAAGGTATATTATGAGAAGTGTAAAAATGAACAATTCCATAGAAGGTCAGATTATATGAGAAAAAAAATCGAAAATTTTTCTAAGTCCCAAAAATGAAGAATCAACTGAAAAATTTAATTTTCATAATAAATAAAGAAAAGTTGAAAGAAAAATGAAAAATCAACTGAAAAATTAAATTTTCATAATAAATAAAGAAAAGTTGAAAGAAAAATGAAAAATCAACTGAAAAATTAAATTTTCATAATAAATAAAGAAAAGTTGAAAGAAAAATTTCGATATTTTTTTCAAAGTCAGAAATAGTCAGAAATATAAAAAAATCAATTGGAAAAAATATATATATGATTTTTAAGTGGAATTCATTTGAAATAGAGACTTCTCAATGAAACTGAGGTGTATGTCAAAAATTTTTTTTCTTGAAAATTTCGAAAATTTTTCTAAGTCCCGCTAGAATGCCATTTGCTGTTTGTGTGTTTAAAAGGTATATTATGAGAAGTGTAAAAATGAACAATTCCATAGAAGGTCAGATTATATGAGAAAAAAAATCGAAAATTTTTCTAAGTCCCAAAAATGAAAAATCAACTGAAAAATTTAATTTTCATAATAAATAAAGAAAAGTTGAAAGAAAAATGAAAAATCAACTGAAAAATTAAATTTTCATAATAAATAAAGAAAAGTTGAAAGAAAAATGAAAAATCAACTGAAAAATTAAATTTTCATAATAAATAAAGAAAAGTTGAAAGAAAAATTTCGATATTTTTTTCAAAGTCAGAAATATAAAAAAATCAATTTTTTTGATTTTTAAGTGAAATGCATTTGAAATAGAAACTTCTCAATGAAACTGAGGTGTATGTGAAAAATTTTTTTTCTTGAAAATTTCGAAAATTTTTCTAAGTCCCAAAAATGAAAAATCAACTGAAAAATTTAATTTTCATAATAAATAAAGAAAAGTTGAAAGAAAAATGAAAAATCAACTGAAAAATTAAATTTTCATAATAAATAAAGAAAAGTTGAAAGAAAAATTTCGATATTTTTTTCAAAGTCAGAAATAGTCAGAAATAGTCAGAAATATAAAAAAATCAATTGGAAAAAATATAGTCCCGCTAGAATGCCATTTGCTGTTTGTGTGTTTAAAAGGTATATTATGAGAAGTGTAAAAATGAACAATTCCATAGAAGGTCAGATTATATGAGAAAAAAAATCGAAAATTTTTCTAAGCCCCAAAAATGAAAAATCAACTGAAAAATTAAATTTTCATAATAAATAAAGAAAAGTTGAAAGAAAAATGAAAAATCAACTGAAAAATTAAATTTTCATAATAAATAAAGAAAAGTTGAAAGAAAAATTTCGATATTTTTTTCAAAGTCAGAAATAGTCAGAAATATAAAAAAATCAATTGGAAAAAATATATATATGATTTTTAAGTGGAATTCATTTGAAATAGAGACTTCTCAATGAAACTGAGGTGTATGTCAAAAATTTTTTTTCTTGAAAATTTCGAAAATTTTTCTAAGTCCCGCTAGAATGCCATTTGCTGTTTGTGTGTTTAAAAGGTATATTATGAGAAGTGTAAAAATGAACAATTCCATAGAAGGTCAGATTATATGAGAAAAAAAATCGAAAATTTTTCTAAGTCCCAAAAATGAAAAATCAACTGAAAAATTTAATTTTCATAATAAATAAAGAAAAGTTGAAAGAAAAATGAAAAATCAACTGAAAAATTAAATTTTCATAATAAATAAAGAAAAGTTGAAAGAAAAATGAAAAATCAACTGAAAAATTAAATTTTCATAATAAATTAAGAAAAGTTGAAAGAAAAATTTCGATATTTTTTTCAAAGTCAGAAATATAAAAAAATCAATTTTTTTGATTTTTAAGTGAAATGCATTTGAAATAGAAACTTCTCAATGAAACTGAGGTGTATGTGAAAAATTTTTTTTCTTGAAAATTTCGAAAATTTTTCTAAGTCCCAAAAATGAAAAATCAACTGAAAAATTAAATTTTCATAATAAATAAAGAAAAGTTGAAAGAAAAATGAAAAATCAACTGAAAAATTAAATTTTCATAATAAATAAAGAAAAGTTGAAAGAAAAATTTCGATATTTTTTTCAAAGTCAGAAATATAAAAAAATCAATTTTTTTGATTTTTAAGTGAAATGCATTTGAAATAGAAACTTCTCAATGAAACTGAGGTGTATGTGAAAAATTTTTTTTCTTGAAAATTTCGAAAATTTTTCTAAGTCCCAAAAATGAAAAATCAACTGAAAAATTTAATTTTCATAATAAATAAAGAAAAGTTGAAAGAAAAATGAAAAATCAACTGAAAAATTAAATTTTCATAATAAATAAAGAAAAGTTGAAAGAAAAATTTCGATATTTTTTTCAAAGTCAGAAATAGTCAGAAATAGTCAGAAATATAAAAAAATCAATTGGAAAAAATATAGTCCCGCTAGAATGCCATTTGCTGTTTGTGTGTTTAAAAGGTATATTATGAGAAGTGTAAAAATGAACAATTCCATAGAAGGTCAGATTATATGAGAAAAAAAATCGAAAATTTTTCTAAGCCCCAAAAATGAAAAATTAACTGAAAAATTAAATTTTCATAATAAATAAAGAAAAGTTGAAAGAAAAATGAAAAATCAACTGAAAAATTAAATTTTCATAATAAATAAAGAAAAGTTGAAAGAAAAATTTCGATATTTTTTTCAAAGTCAGAAATAGTCAGAAATATAAAAAAATCAATTGGAAAAAATATATATATGATTTTTAAGTGGAATTCATTTGAAATAGAGACTTCTCAATGAAACTGAGGTGTATGTCAAAAATTTTTTTTCTTGAAAATTTCGAAAATTTTTCTAAGTCCCGCTAGAATGCCATTTGCTGTTTGTGTGTTTAAAAGGTATATTATGAGAAGTGTAAAAATGAACAATTCCATAGAAGGTCAGATTATATGAGAAAAAAAATCGAAAATTTTTCTAAGTCCCAAAAATGAAAAATCAACTGAAAAATTTAATTTTCATAATAAATAAAGAAAAGTTGAAAGAAAAATGAAAAATCAACTGAAAAATTAAATTTTCATAATAAATAAAGAAAAGTTGAAAGAAAAATGAAAAATCAACTGAAAAATTAAATTTTCATAATAAATTAAGAAAAGTTGAAAGAAAAATTTCGATATTTTTTTCAAAGTCAGAAATATAAAAAAATCTATTTTTTTGATTTTTAAGTGAAATGCATTTGAAATAGAAACTTCTCAATGAAACTGAGGTGTATGTGAAAAATTTTTTTTCTTGAAAATTTCGAAAATTTTTCTAAGTCCCAAAAATGAAAAATCAACTGAAAAATTAAATTTTCATAATAAATAAAGAAAAGTTGAAAGAAAAATGAAAAATCAACTGAAAAATTAAATTTTCATAATAAATAAAGAAAAGTTGAAAGAAAAATTTCGATATTTTTTTCAAAGTCAGAAATATAAAAAAATCAATTTTTTTGATTTTTAAGTGAAATGCATTTGAAATAGAAACTTCTCAATGAAACTGAGGTGTATGTGAAAAATTTTTTTTCTTGAAAATTTCGAAAATTTTTCTAAGTCCCAAAAATGAAAAATCAACTGAAAAATTTAATTTTCATAATAAATAAAGAAAAGTTGAAAGAAAAATGAAAAATCAACTGAAAAATTAAATTTTCATAATAAATAAAGAAAAGTTGAAAGAAAAATTTCGATATTTTTTTCAAAGTCAGAAATAGTCAGAAATAGTCAGAAATATAAAAAAATCAATTGGAAAAAATATAGTCCCGCTAGAATGCCATTTGCTGTTTGTGTGTTTAAAAGGTATATTATGAGAAGTGTAAAAATGAACAATTCCATAGAAGGTCAGATTATATGAGAAAAAAAATCGAAAATTTTTCTAAGCCCCAAAAATGAAAAATTAACTGAAAAATTAAATTTTCATAATAAATAAAGAAAAGTTGAAAGAAAAATGAAAAATCAACTGAAAAATTAAATTTTCATAATAAATAAAGAAAAGTTGAAAGAAAAATTTCGATATTTTTTTCAAAGTCAGAAATAGTCAGAAATATAAAAAAATCAATTGGAAAAAATATATATATGATTTTTAAGTGGAATTCATTTGAAATAGAGACTTCTCAATGAAACTGAGGTGTATGTCAAAAATTTTTTTTCTTGAAAATTTCGAAAATTTTTCTAAGTCCCGCTAGAATGCCATTTGCTGTTTGTGTGTTTAAAAGGTATATTATGAGAAGTGTAAAAATGAACAATTCCATAGAAGGTCAGATTATATGAGAAAAAAAATCGAAAATTTTTCTAAGTCCCAAAAATGAAAAATCAACTGAAAAATTTAATTTTCATAATAAATAAAGAAAAGTTGAAAGAAAAATGAAAAATCAACTGAAAAATTAAATTTTCATAATAAATAAAGAAAAGTTGAAAGAAAAATGAAAAATCAACTGAAAAATTAAATTTTCATAATAAATTAAGAAAAGTTGAAAGAAAAATTTCGATATTTTTTTCAAAGTCAGAAATATAAAAAAATCAATTTTTTTGATTTTTAAGTGAAATGCATTTGAAATAGAAACTTCTCAATGAAACTGAGGTGTATGTGAAAAATTTTTTTTCTTGAAAATTTCGAAAATTTTTCTAAGTCCCAAAAATGAAAAATCAACTGAAAAATTAAATTTTCATAATAAATAAAGAAAAGTTGAAAGAAAAATGAAAAATCAACTGAAAAATTAAATTTTCATAATAAATAAAGAAAAGTTGAAAGAAAAATTTCGATATTTTTTTCAAAGTCAGAAATATAAAAAAATCAATTTTTTTGATTTTTAAGTGAAATGCATTTGAAATAGAAACTTCTCAATGAAACTGAGGTGTATGTGAAAAATTTTTTTTCTTGAAAATTTCGAAAATTTTTCTAAGTCCCAAAAATGAAAAATCAACTGAAAAATTTAATTTTCATAATAAATAAAGAAAAGTTGAAAGAAAAATGAAAAATCAACTGAAAAATTAAATTTTCATAATAAATAAAGAAAAGTTGAAAGAAAAATTTCGATATTTTTTTCAAAGTCAGAAATAGTCAGAAATAGTCAGAAATATAAAAAAATCAATTGGAAAAAATATAGTCTCGCTAGAATGCCATTTGCTGTTTGTGTGTTTAAAAGGTATATTATGAGAAGTGTAAAAATGAACAATTCCATAGAAGGTCAGATTATATGAGAAAAAAAATCGAAAATTTTTCTAAGTCCCAAAAATGAAAAATCAACTGAAAAATTTAATTTTCATAATAAATAAAGAAAAGTTGAAAGAAAAATGAAAAATCAACTGAAAAATTAAATTTTCATAATAAATAAAGAAAAGTTGAAAGAAAAATGAAAAATCAACTGAAAAATTAAATTTTCATAATAAATAAAGAAAAGTTGAAAGAAAAATTTCGATATTTTTTTCAAAGTCAGAAATAGTCAGAAATATAAAAAAATCAATTGGAAAAAATATATATATGATTTTTAAGTGGAATTCATTTGAAATAGAGACTTCTCAATGAAACTGAGGTGTATGTCAAAAATTTTTTTTCTTGAAAATTTCGAAAATTTTTCTAAGTCCCGCTAGAATGCCATTTGCTGTTTGTGTGTTTAAAAGGTATATTATGAGAAGTGTAAAAATGAACAATTCCATAGAAGGTCAGATTATATGAGAAAAAAAATCGAAAATTTTTCTAAGCCCCAAAAATGAAAAATCAACTGAAAAATTAAATTTTCATAATAAATAAAGAAAAGTTGAAAGAAAAATGAAAAATCAACTGAAAAATTAAATTTTCATAATAAATAAAGAAAAGTTGAAAGAAAAATTTCGATATTTTTTTCAAAGTCAGAAATAGTCAGAAATATAAAAAAATCAATTGGAAAAAATATATATATGATTTTTAAGTGGAATTCATTTGAAATAGAGACTTCTCAATGAAACTGAGGTGTATGTCAAAAATTTTTTTTCTTGAAAATTTCGAAAATTTTTCTAAGTCCCGCTAGAATGCCATTTGCTGTTTGTGTGTTTAAAAGGTATATTATGAGAAGTGTAAAAATGAACAATTCCATAGAAGGTCAGATTATATGAGAAAAAAAATCGAAAATTTTTCTAAGTCCCAAAAATGAAAAATCAACTGAAAAATTTAATTTTCATAATAAATAAAGAAAAGTTGAAAGAAAAATGAAAAATCAACTGAAAAATTAAATTTTCATAATAAATAAAGAAAAGTTGAAAGAAAAATGAAAAATCAACTGAAAAATTAAATTTTCATAATAAATTAAGAAAAGTTGAAAGAAAAATTTCGATATTTTTTTCAAAGTCAGAAATATAAAAAAATCAATTTTTTTGATTTTTAAGTGAAATGCATTTGAAATAGAAACTTCTCAATGAAACTGAGGTGTATGTGAAAAATTTTTTTTCTTGAAAATTTCGAAAATTTTTCTAAGTCCCAAAAATGAAAAATCAACTGAAAAATTAAATTTTCATAATAAATAAAGAAAAGTTGAAAGAAAAATGAAAAATCAACTGAAAAATTAAATTTTCATAATAAATAAAGAAAAGTTGAAAGAAAAATTTCGATATTTTTTTCAAAGTCAGAAATATAAAAAAATCAATTTTTTTGATTTTTAAGTGAAATGCATTTGAAATAGAAACTTCTCAATGAAACTGAGGTGTATGTGAAAAATTTTTTTTCTTGAAAATTTCGAAAATTTTTCTAAGTCCCAAAAATGAAAAATCAACTGAAAAATTTAATTTTCATAATAAATAAAGAAAAGTTGAAAGAAAAATGAAAAATCAACTGAAAAATTAAATTTTCATAATAAATAAAGAAAAGTTGAAAGAAAAATTTCGATATTTTTTTCAAAGTCAGAAATAGTCAGAAATAGTCAGAAATATAAAAAAATCAATTGGAAAAAATATAGTCTCGCTAGAATGCCATTTGCTGTTTGTGTGTTTAAAAGGTATATTATGAGAAGTGTAAAAATGAACAATTCCATAGAAGGTCAGATTATATGAGAAAAAAAATCGAAAATTTTTCTAAGTCCCAAAAATGAAAAATCAACTGAAAAATTTAATTTTCATAATAAATAAAGAAAAGTTGAAAGAAAAATGAAAAATCAACTGAAAAATTAAATTTTCATAATAAATAAAGAAAAGTTGAAAGAAAAATGAAAAATCAACTGAAAAATTAAATTTTCATAGTAAATAAAGAAAAGTTGAAAGAAAAATTTCGATATTTTTTTCAAAGTCAGAAATAGTCAGAAATATAAAAAAATCAATTGGAAAAAATATATATATGATTTTTAAGTGGAATTCATTTGAAATAGAGACTTCTCAATGAAACTGAGGTGTATGTCAAAAATTTTTTTTCTTGAAAATTTCGAAAATTTTTCTAAGTCCCGCTAGAATGCCATTTGCTGTTTGTGTGTTTAAAAGGTATATTATGAGAAGTGTAAAAATGAACAATTCCATAGAAGGTCAGATTATATGAGAAAAAAAATCGAAAATTTTTCTAAGTCCCAAAAATGAAAAATCAACTGAAAAATTTAATTTTCATAATAAATAAAGAAAAGTTGAAAGAAAAATGAAAAATCAACTGAAAAATTAAATTTTCATAATAAATAAAGAAAAGTTGAAAGAAAAATGAAAAATCAACTGAAAAATTAAATTTTCATAATAAATAAAGAAAAGTTGAAAGAAAAATTTCGATATTTTTTTCAAAGTCAGAAATATAAAAAAATCAATTTTTTTGATTTTTAAGTGAAATGCATTTGAAATAGAAACTTCTCAATGAAACTGAGGTGTATGTGAAAAATTTTTTTTCTTGAAAATTTCGAAAATTTTTCTAAGTCCCAAAAATGAAAAATCAACTGAAAAATTTAATTTTCATAATAAATAAAGAAAAGTTGAAAGAAAAATGAAAAATCAACTGAAAAATTAAATTTTCATAATAAATAAAGAAAAGTTGAAAGAAAAATTTCGATATTTTTTTCAAAGTCAGAAATATAAAAAAATCAATTTTTTTGATTTTTAAGTGAAATGCATTTGAAATAGAAACTTCTCAATGAAACTGAGGTGTATGTGAAAAATTTTTTTTCTTGAAAATTTCGAAAATTTTTCTAAGTCCCAAAAATGAAAAATCAACTGAAAAATTTAATTTTCATAATAAATAAAGAAAAGTTGAAAGAAAAATGAAAAATCAACTGAAAAATTAAATTTTCATAATAAATAAAGAAAAGTTGAAAGAAAAATTTCGATATTTTTTTCAAAGTCAGAAATAGTCAGAAATAGTCAGAAATATAAAAAAATCAATTGGAGAAAATATAGTCCCGCTAGAATGCCATTTGCTGTTTGTGTGTTTAAAAGGTATATTATGAGAAGTGTAAAAATGAACAATTCCATAGAAGGTCAGATTATATGAGAAAAAAAATCGAAAATTTTTCTAAGTCCCAAAAATGAAGAATCAACTGAAAAATTTAATTTTCATAATAAATAAAGAAAAGTTGAAAGAAAAATGAAAAATCAACTGAAAAATTAAATTTTCATAATAAATAAAGAAAAGTTGAAAGAAAAATGAAAAATCAACTGAAAAATTAAATTTTCATAATAAATAAAGAAAAGTTGAAAGAAAAATTTCGATATTTTTTTCAAAGTCAGAAATATAAAAAAATCAATTTTTTTGATTTTTAAGTGAAATGCATTTGAAATAGAAACTTCTCAATGAAACTGAGGTGTATGTGAAAAATTTTTTTTCTTGAAAATTTCGAAAATTTTTCTAAGTCCCAAAAATGAAAAATCAACTGAAAAATTTAATTTTCATAATAAATAAAGAAAAGTTGAAAGAAAAATGAAAAATCAACTGAAAAATTAAATTTTCATAATAAATAAAGAAAAGTTGAAAGAAAAATTTCGATATTTTTTTCAAAGTCAGAAATATAAAAAAATCAATTTTTTTGATTTTTAAGTGAAATGCATTTGAAATAGAAACTTCTCAATGAAACTGAGGTGTATGTGAAAAATTTTTTTTCTTGAAAATTTCGAAAATTTTTCTAAGTCCCAAAAATGAAAAATCAACTGAAAAATTTAATTTTCATAATAAATAAAGAAAAGTTGAAAGAAAAATGAAAAATCAACTGAAAAATTAAATTTTCATAATAAATAAAGAAAAGTTGAAAGAAAAATTTCGATATTTTTTTCAAAGTCAGAAATAGTCAGAAATATAAAAAAATCAATTGGAAAAAATATAGTCCCGCTAGAATGCCATTTGCTGTTTGTGTGTTTAAAAGGTATATTATGAGAAGTGTAAAAATGAACAATTCCATAGAAGGTCAGATTATATGAGAAAAAAAATCGAAAATTTTTCTAAGTCCCAAAAATGAAAAATCAACTGAAAAATTTAATTTTCATAATAAATAAAGAAAAGTTGAAAGAAAAATGAAAAATCAACTGAAAAATTAAATTTTCATAATAAATAAAGAAAAGTTGAAAGAAAAATTTCGATATTTTTTTCAAAGTCAGAAATATAAAAAAATCAATTTTTTTGATTTTTAAGTGAAATGCATTTGAAATAGAAACTTCTCAATGAAACTGAGGTGTATGTGAAAAATTTTTTTTCTTGAAAATTTCGAAAATTTTTCTAAGTCCCAAAAATGAAAAATCAACTGAAAAATTTAATTTTCATAATAAATAAAGAAAAGTTGAAAGAAAAATGAAAAATCAACTGAAAAATTAAATTTTCATAATAAATAAAGAAAAGTTGAAAGAAAAATTTCGATATTTTTTTCAAAGTCAGAAATAGTCAGAAATAGTCAGAAATATAAAAAAATCAATTGGAAAAAATATAGTCCCGCTAGAATGCCATTTGCTGTTTGTGTGTTTAAAAGGTATATTATGAGAAGTGTAAAAATGAACAATTCCATAGAAGGTCAGATTATATGAGAAAAAAAATCGAAAATTTTTCTAAGTCCCAAAAATGAAAAATCAACTGAAAAATTTAATTTTCATAATAAATAAAGAAAAGTTGAAAGAAAAATGAAAAATCAACTGAAAAATTAAATTTTCATAATAAATAAAGAAAAGTTGAAAGAAAAATTTCGATATTTTTTTCAAAGACAGAAATAGTCAGAAATATAAAAAAATCAATTGGAAAAAATATATATATGATTTTTAAGTGGAATTCATTTGAAATAGAGACTTCTCAATGAAACTGAGGTGTATGTCAAAAATTTTTTTTCTTGAAAATTTCGAAAATTTTTCTAAGTCCCGCTAGAATGCCATTTGCTGTTTGTGTGTTTAAAAGGTATATTATGAGAAGTGTAAAAATGAACAATTCCATAGAAGGTCAGATTATATGAGAAAAAAAATCGAAAATTTTTCTAAGTCCCAAAAATGAAAAATCAACTGAAAAATTTAATTTTCATAATAAATAAAGAAAAGTTGAAAGAAAAATGAAAAATCAACTGAAAAATTTAATTTTCATAATAAATAAAGAAAAGTTGAAAGAAAAATGAAAAATCAACTGAAAAATTAAATTTTCATAATAAATAAAGAAAAGTTGAAAGAAAAATTTCGATATTTTTTTCAAAGTCAGAAATATAAAAAAATCAATTTTTTTGATTTTTAAGTGAAATGCATTTGAAATAGAAACTTCTCAATGAAACTGAGGTGTATGTGAAAAATTTTTTTTCTTGAAAATTTCGAAAATTTTTCTAAGTCCCAAAAATGAAAAATCAACTGAAAAATTTAATTTTCATAATAAATAAAGAAAAGTTGAAAGAAAAATGAAAAATCAACTGAAAAATTAAATTTTCATAATAAATAAAGAAAAGTTGAAAGAAAAATTTCGATATTTTTTTCAAAGTCAGAAATAGTCAGAAATAGTCAGAAATATAAAAAAATCAATTGGAAAAAATATAGTCCCGCTAGAATGCCATTTGCTGTTTGTGTGTTTAAAAGGTATATTATGAGAAGTGTAAAAATGAACAATTCCATAGAAGGTCAGATTATATGAGAAAAAAAATCGAAAATTTTTCTAAGTCCCAAAAATGAAAAATCAACTGAAAAATTAAATTTTCATAATAAATAAAGAAAAGTTGAAAGAAAAATGAAAAATCAACTGAAAAATTAAATTTTCATAATAAATAAAGAAAAGTTGAAAGAAAAATTTCGATATTTTTTTCAAAGTCAGAAATAGTCAGAAATATAAAAAAATCAATTGGAAAAAATATATATATGATTTTTAAGTGGAATTCATTTGAAATAGAGACTTCTCAATGAAACTGAGGTGTATGTCAAAAGTTTTTTTTCTTGAAAATTTCGAAAATTTTTCTAAGTCCCGCTAGAATGCCATTTGCTGTTTGTGTGTTTAAAAGGTATATTATGAGAAGTGTAAAAATGAACAATTCCATAGAAGGTCAGATTATATGAGAAAAAAAATCGAAAATTTTTCTAAGTCCCAAAAATGAAAAATCAACTGAAAAATTTAATTTTCATAATAAATAAAGAAAAGTTGAAAGAAAAATGAAAAATCAACTGAAAAATTAAATTTTCATAATAAATAAAGAAAAGTTGAAAGAAAAATTTCGATATTTTTTTCAAAGTCAGAAATAGTCAGAAATATAAAAAAATCAATTGGAAAAAATATAGTCCCGCTAGAATGCCATTTGCTGTTTGTGTGTTTAAAAGGTATATTATGAGAAGTGTAAAAATGAACAATTCCATAGAAGGTCAGATTATATGAGAAAAAAAATCGAAAATTTTTCTAAGTCCCAAAAATGAAAAATCAACTGAAAAATTTAATTTTCATAATAAATAAAGAAAAGTTGAAAGAAAAATGAAAAATCAACTGAAAAATTAAATTTTCATAATAAATAAAGAAAAGTTGAAAGAAAAATTTCGATATTTTTTTCAAAGTCAGAAATAGTCAGAAATAGTCAGAAATATAAAAAAATCAATTGGAAAAAATATAGTCCCGCTAGAATGCCATTTGCTGTTTGTGTGTTTAAAAGGTATATTATGAGAAGTGTAAAAATGAACAATTCCATAGAAGGTCAGATTATATGAGAAAAAAAATCGAAAATTTTTCTAAGTCCCAAAAATGAAAAATCAACTGAAAAATTTAATTTTCATAATAAATAAAGAAAAGTTGAAAGAAAAATGAAAAATCAACTGAAAAATTAAATTTTCATAATAAATAAAGAAAAGTTGAAAGAAAAATTTCGATATTTTTTTCAAAGTCAGAAATAGTCAGAAATATAAAAAAATCAATTGGAAAAAATATATATATGATTTTTAAGTGGAATTCATTTGAAATAGAGACTTCTCAATGAAACTGAGGTGTATGTCAAAAATTTTTTTTCTTGAAAATTTCGAAAATTTTTCTAAGTCCCGCTAGAATGCCATTTGCTGTTTGTGTGTTTAAAAGGTATATTATGAGAAGTGTAAAAATGAACAATTCCATAGAAGGTCAGATTATATGAGAAAAAAAATCGAAAATTTTTCTAAGTCCCAAAAATGAAAAATCAACTGAAAAATTTAATTTTCATAATAAATAAAGAAAAGTTGAAAGAAAAATGAAAAATCAACTGAAAAATTTAATTTTCATAATAAATAAAGAAAAGTTGAAAGAAAAATGAAAAATCAACTGAAAAATTAAATTTTCATAATAAATAAAGAAAAGTTGAAAGAAAAATTTCGATATTTTTTTCAAAGTCAGAAATATAAAAAAATCAATTTTTTTGATTTTTAAGTGAAATGCATTTGAAATAGAAACTTCTCAATGAAACTGAGGTGTATGTGAAAAATTTTTTTTCTTGAAAATTTCGAAAATTTTTCTAAGTCCCAAAAATGAAAAATCAACTGAAAAATTTAATTTTCATAATAAATAAAGAAAAGTTGAAAGAAAAATGAAAAATCAACTGAAAAATTAAATTTTCATAATAAATAAAGAAAAGTTGAAAGAAAAATTTCGATATTTTTTTCAAAGTCAGAAATAGTCAGAAATAGTCAGAAATATAAAAAAATCAATTGGAAAAAATATAGTCCCGCTAGAATGCCATTTGCTGTTTGTGTGTTTAAAAGGTATATTATGAGAAGTGTAAAAATGAACAATTCCATAGAAGGTCAGATTATATGAGAAAAAAAATCGAAAATTTTTCTAAGTCCCAAAAATGAAAAATCAACTGAAAAATTAAATTTTCATAATAAATAAAGAAAAGTTGAAAGAAAAATGAAAAATCAACTGAAAAATTAAATTTTCATAATAAATAAAGAAAAGTTGAAAGAAAAATTTCGATATTTTTTTCAAAGTCAGAAATAGTCAGAAATATAAAAAAATCAATTGGAAAAAATATATATATGATTTTTAAGTGGAATTCATTTGAAATAGAGACTTCTCAATGAAACTGAGGTGTATGTCAAAAGTTTTTTTTCTTGAAAATTTCGAAAATTTTTCTAAGTCCCGCTAGAATGCCATTTGCTGTTTGTGTGTTTAAAAGGTATATTATGAGAAGTGTAAAAATGAACAATTCCATAGAAGGTCAGATTATATGAGAAAAAAAATCGAAAATTTTTCTAAGTCCCAAAAATGAAAAATCAACTGAAAAATTTAATTTTCATAATAAATAAAGAAAAGTTGAAAGAAAAATGAAAAATCAACTGAAAAATTAAATTTTCATAATAAATAAAGAAAAGTTGAAAGAAAAATTTCGATATTTTTTTCAAAGTCAGAAATAGTCAGAAATATAAAAAAATCAATTGGAAAAAATATAGTCCCGCTAGAATGCCATTTGCTGTTTGTGTGTTTAAAAGGTATATTATGAGAAGTGTAAAAATGAACAATTCCATAGAAGGTCAGATTATATGAGAAAAAAAATCGAAAATTTTTCTAAGTCCCAAAAATGAAAAATCAACTGAAAAATTTAATTTTCATAATAAATAAAGAAAAGTTGAAAGAAAAATGAAAAATCAACTGAAAAATTAAATTTTCATAATAAATAAAGAAAAGTTGAAAGAAAAATTTCGATATTTTTTTCAAAGTCAGAAATAGTCAGAAATAGTCAGAAATATAAAAAAATCAATTGGAAAAAATATAGTCCCGCTAGAATGCCATTTGCTGTTTGTGTGTTTAAAAGGTATATTATGAGAAGTGTAAAAATGAACAATTCCATAGAAGGTCAGATTATATGAGAAAAAAAATCGAAAATTTTTCTAAGTCCCAAAAATGAAAAATCAACTGAAAAATTTAATTTTCATAATAAATAAAGAAAAGTTGAAAGAAAAATGAAAAATCAACTGAAAAATTAAATTTTCATAATAAATAAAGAAAAGTTGAAAGAAAAATTTCGATATTTTTTTCAAAGTCAGAAATAGTCAGAAATATAAAAAAATCAATTGGAAAAAATATATATATGATTTTTAAGTGGAATTCATTTGAAATAGAGACTTCTCAATGAAACTGAGGTGTATGTCAAAAATTTTTTTTCTTGAAAATTTCGAAAATTTTTCTAAGTCCCGCTAGAATGCCATTTGCTGTTTGTGTGTTTAAAAGGTATATTATGAGAAGTGTAAAAATGAACAATTCCATAGAAGGTCAGATTATATGAGAAAAAAAATCGAAAATTTTTCTAAGTCCCAAAAATGAAAAATCAACTGAAAAATTTAATTTTCATAATAAATAAAGAAAAGTTGAAAGAAAAATGAAAAATCAACTGAAAAATTAAATTTTCATAATAAATAAAGAAAAGTTGAAAGAAAAATGAAAAATCAACTGAAAAATTAAATTTTCATAATAAATAAAGAAAAGTTGAAAGAAAAATTTCGATATTTTTTTCAAAGTCAGAAATATAAAAAAATCAATTTTTTTGATTTTTAAGTGAAATGCATTTGAAATAGAAACTTCTCAATGAAACTGAGGTGTATGTGAAAAATTTTTTTTCTTGAAAATTTCGAAAATTTTTCTAAGTCCCAAAAATGAAAAATCAACTGAAAAATTTAATTTTCATAATAAATAAAGAAAAGTTGAAAGAAAAATGAAAAATCAACTGAAAAATTAAATTTTCATAATAAATAAAGAAAAGTTGAAAGAAAAATTTCGATATTTTTTTCAAAGTCAGAAATAGTCAGAAATAGTCAGAAATATAAAAAAATCAATTGGAAAAAATATAGTCCCGCTAGAATGCCATTTGCTGTTTGTGTGTTTAAAAGGTATATTATGAGAAGTGTAAAAATGAACAATTCCATAGAAGGTCAGATTATATGAGAAAAAAAATCGAAAATTTTTCTAAGTCCCAAAAATGAAAAATCAACTGAAAAATTAAATTTTCATAATAAATAAAGAAAAGTTGAAAGAAAAATGAAAAATCAACTGAAAAATTAAATTTTCATAATAAATAAAGAAAAGTTGAAAGAAAAATTTCGATATTTTTTTCAAAGTCAGAAATAGTCAGAAATATAAAAAAATCAATTGGAAAAAATATATATATGATTTTTAAGTGGAATTCATTTGAAATAGAGACTTCTCAATGAAACTGAGGTGTATGTCAAAAGTTTTTTTTCTTGAAAATTTCGAAAATTTTTCTAAGTCCCGCTAGAATGCCATTTGCTGTTTGTGTGTTTAAAAGGTATATTATGAGAAGTGTAAAAATGAACAATTCCATAGAAGGTCAGATTATATGAGAAAAAAAATCGAAAATTTTTCTAAGTCCCAAAAATGAAAAATCAACTGAAAAATTTAATTTTCATAATAAATAAAGAAAAGTTGAAAGAAAAATGAAAAATCAACTGAAAAATTAAATTTTCATAATAAATAAAGAAAAGTTGAAAGAAAAATGAAAAATCAACTGAAAAATTAAATTTTCATAATAAATAAAGAAAAGTTGAAAGAAAAATTTCGATATTTTTTTCAAAGTCAGAAATATAAAAAAATCAATTTTTTTGATTTTTAAGTGAAATGCATTTGAAATAGAAACTTCTCAATGAAACTGAGGTGTATGTGAAAAATTTTTTTTCTTGAAAATTTCGAAAATTTTTCTAAGTCCCAAAAATGAAAAATCAACTGAAAAATTTAATTTTCATAATAAATAAAGAAAAGTTGAAAGAAAAATGAAAAATCAACTGAAAAATTAAATTTTCATAATAAATAAAGAAAAGTTGAAAGAAAAATTTCGATATTTTTTTCAAAGTCAGAAATATAAAAAAATCAATTTTTTTGATTTTTAAGTGAAATGCATTTGAAATAGAAACTTCTCAATGAAACTGAGGTGTATGTGAAAAATTTTTTTTCTTGAAAATTTCGAAAATTTTTCTAAGTCCCAAAAATGAAAAATCAACTGAAAAATTTAATTTTCATAATAAATAAAGAAAAGTTGAAAGAAAAATGAAAAATCAACTGAAAAATTAAATTTTCATAATAAATAAAGAAAAGTTGAAAGAAAAATTTCGATATTTTTTTCAAAGTCAGAAATAGTCAGAAATAGTCAGAAATATAAAAAAATCAATTGGAAAAAATATAGTCCCGCTAGAATGCCATTTGCTGTTTGTGTGTTTAAAAGGTATATTATGAGAAGTGTAAAAATGAACAATTCCATAGAAGGTCAGATTATATGAGAAAAAAAATCGAAAATTTTTCTAAGTCCCAAAAATGAAAAATCAACTGAAAAATTAAATTTTCATAATAAATAAAGAAAAGTTGAAAGAAAAATGAAAAATCAACTGAAAAATTAAATTTTCATAATAAATAAAGAAAAGTTGAAAGAAAAATTTCGATATTTTTTTCAAAGTCAGAAATAGTCAGAAATATAAAAAAATCAATTGGAAAAAATATATATATGATTTTTAAGTGGAATTCATTTGAAATAGAGACTTCTCAATGAAACTGAGGTGTATGTCAAAAGTTTTTTTTCTTGAAAATTTCGAAAATTTTTCTAAGTCCCGCTAGAATGCCATTTGCTGTTTGTGTGTTTAAAAGGTATATTATGAGAAGTGTAAAAATGAACAATTCCATAGAAGGTCAGATTATATGAGAAAAAAAATCGAAAATTTTTCTAAGTCCCAAAAATGAAAAATCAACTGAAAAATTTAATTTTCATAATAAATAAAGAAAAGTTGAAAGAAAAATGAAAAATCAACTGAAAAATTAAATTTTCATAATAAATAAAGAAAAGTTGAAAGAAAAATTTCGATATTTTTTTCAAAGTCAGAAATAGTCAGAAATATAAAAAAATCAATTGGAAAAAATATATATATGATTTTTAAGTGGAATTCATTTGAAATAGAGACTTCTCAATGAAACTGAGGTGTATGTCAAAAATTTTTTTTCTTGAAAATTTCGAAAATTTTTCTAAGTCCCGCTAGAATGCCATTTGCTGTTTGTGTGTTTAAAAGGTATATTATGAGAAGTGTAAAAATGAACAATTCCATAGAAGGTCAGATTATATGAGAAAAAAAATCGAAAATTTTTCTAAGTCCCAAAAATGAAAAATCAACTGAAAAATTTAATTTTCATAATAAATAAAGAAAAGTTGAAAGAAAAATGAAAAATCAACTGAAAAATTTAATTTTCATAATAAATAAAGAAAAGTTGAAAGAAAAATGAAAAATCAACTGAAAAATTAAATTTTCATAATAAATAAAGAAAAGTTGAAAGAAAAATTTCGATATTTTTTTCAAAGTCAGAAATATAAAAAAATCAATTTTTTTGATTTTTAAGTGAAATGCATTTGAAATAGAAACTTCTCAATGAAACTGAGGTGTATGTGAAAAATTTTTTTTCTTGAAAATTTCGAAAATTTTTCTAAGTCCCAAAAATGAAAAATCAACTGAAAAATTTAATTTTCATAATAAATAAAGAAAAGTTGAAAGAAAAATGAAAAATCAACTGAAAAATTAAATTTTCATAATAAATAAAGAAAAGTTGAAAGAAAAATTTCGATATTTTTTTCAAAGTCAGAAATAGTCAGAAATAGTCAGAAATATAAAAAAATCAATTGGAAAAAATATAGTCCCGCTAGAATGCCATTTGCTGTTTGTGTGTTTAAAAGGTATATTATGAGAAGTGTAAAAATGAACAATTCCATAGAAGGTCAGATTATATGAGAAAAAAAATCGAAAATTTTTCTAAGTCCCAAAAATGAAAAATCAACTGAAAAATTAAATTTTCATAATAAATAAAGAAAAGTTGAAAGAAAAATGAAAAATCAACTGAAAAATTAAATTTTCATAATAAATAAAGAAAAGTTGAAAGAAAAATTTCGATATTTTTTTCAAAGTCAGAAATAGTCAGAAATATAAAAAAATCAATTGGAAAAAATATATATATGATTTTTAAGTGGAATTCATTTGAAATAGAGACTTCTCAATGAAACTGAGGTGTATGTCAAAAGTTTTTTTTCTTGAAAATTTCGAAAATTTTTCTAAGTCCCGCTAGAATGCCATTTGCTGTTTGTGTGTTTAAAAGGTATATTATGAGAAGTGTAAAAATGAACAATTCCATAGAAGGTCAGATTATATGAGAAAAAAAATCGAAAATTTTTCTAAGTCCCAAAAATGAAAAATCAACTGAAAAATTTAATTTTCATAATAAATAAAGAAAAGTTGAAAGAAAAATGAAAAATCAACTGAAAAATTAAATTTTCATAATAAATAAAGAAAAGTTGAAAGAAAAATTTCGATATTTTTTTCAAAGTCAGAAATAGTCAGAAATATAAAAAAATCAATTGGAAAAAATATAGTCCCGCTAGAATGCCATTTGCTGTTTGTGTGTTTAAAAGGTATATTATGAGAAGTGTAAAAATGAACAATTCCATAGAAGGTCAGATTATATGAGAAAAAAAATCGAAAATTTTTCTAAGTCCCAAAAATGAAAAATCAACTGAAAAATTTAATTTTCATAATAAATAAAGAAAAGTTGAAAGAAAAATGAAAAATCAACTGAAAAATTAAATTTTCATAATAAATAAAGAAAAGTTGAAAGAAAAATTTCGATATTTTTTTCAAAGTCAGAAATAGTCAGAAATAGTCAGAAATATAAAAAAATCAATTGGAAAAAATATAGTCCCGCTAGAATGCCATTTGCTGTTTGTGTGTTTAAAAGGTATATTATGAGAAGTGTAAAAATGAACAATTCCATAGAAGGTCAGATTATATGAGAAAAAAAATCGAAAATTTTTCTAAGTCCCAAAAATGAAAAATCAACTGAAAAATTTAATTTTCATAATAAATAAAGAAAAGTTGAAAGAAAAATGAAAAATCAACTGAAAAATTAAATTTTCATAATAAATAAAGAAAAGTTGAAAGAAAAATTTCGATATTTTTTTCAAAGTCAGAAATAGTCAGAAATATAAAAAAATCAATTGGAAAAAATATATATATGATTTTTAAGTGGAATTCATTTGAAATAGAGACTTCTCAATGAAACTGAGGTGTATGTCAAAAATTTTTTTTCTTGAAAATTTCGAAAATTTTTCTAAGTCCCGCTAGAATGCCATTTGCTGTTTGTGTGTTTAAAAGGTATATTATGAGAAGTGTAAAAATGAACAATTCCATAGAAGGTCAGATTATATGAGAAAAAAAATCGAAAATTTTTCTAAGTCCCAAAAATGAAAAATCAACTGAAAAATTTAATTTTCATAATAAATAAAGAAAAGTTGAAAGAAAAATGAAAAATCAACTGAAAAATTTAATTTTCATAATAAATAAAGAAAAGTTGAAAGAAAAATGAAAAATCAACTGAAAAATTAAATTTTCATAATAAATAAAGAAAAGTTGAAAGAAAAATTTCGATATTTTTTTCAAAGTCAGAAATATAAAAAAATCAATTTTTTTGATTTTTAAGTGAAATGCATTTGAAATAGAAACTTCTCAATGAAACTGAGGTGTATGTGAAAAATTTTTTTTCTTGAAAATTTCGAAAATTTTTCTAAGTCCCAAAAATGAAAAATCAACTGAAAAATTTAATTTTCATAATAAATAAAGAAAAGTTGAAAGAAAAATGAAAAATCAACTGAAAAATTAAATTTTCATAATAAATAAAGAAAAGTTGAAAGAAAAATTTCGATATTTTTTTCAAAGTCAGAAATAGTCAGAAATAGTCAGAAATATAAAAAAATCAATTGGAAAAAATATAGTCCCGCTAGAATGCCATTTGCTGTTTGTGTGTTTAAAAGGTATATTATGAGAAGTGTAAAAATGAACAATTCCATAGAAGGTCAGATTATATGAGAAAAAAAATCGAAAATTTTTCTAAGTCCCAAAAATGAAAAATCAACTGAAAAATTAAATTTTCATAATAAATAAAGAAAAGTTGAAAGAAAAATGAAAAATCAACTGAAAAATTAAATTTTCATAATAAATAAAGAAAAGTTGAAAGAAAAATTTCGATATTTTTTTCAAAGTCAGAAATAGTCAGAAATATAAAAAAATCAATTGGAAAAAATATATATATGATTTTTAAGTGGAATTCATTTGAAATAGAGACTTCTCAATGAAACTGAGGTGTATGTCAAAAGTTTTTTTTCTTGAAAATTTCGAAAATTTTTCTAAGTCCCGCTAGAATGCCATTTGCTGTTTGTGTGTTTAAAAGGTATATTATGAGAAGTGTAAAAATGAACAATTCCATAGAAGGTCAGATTATATGAGAAAAAAAATCGAAAATTTTTCTAAGTCCCAAAAATGAAAAATCAACTGAAAAATTTAATTTTCATAATAAATAAAGAAAAGTTGAAAGAAAAATGAAAAATCAACTGAAAAATTAAATTTTCATAATAAATAAAGAAAAGTTGAAAGAAAAATTTCGATATTTTTTTCAAAGTCAGAAATAGTCAGAAATATAAAAAAATCAATTGGAAAAAATATAGTCCCGCTAGAATGCCATTTGCTGTTTGTGTGTTTAAAAGGTATATTATGAGAAGTGTAAAAATGAACAATTCCATAGAAGGTCAGATTATATGAGAAAAAAAATCGAAAATTTTTCTAAGTCCCAAAAATGAAAAATCAACTGAAAAATTTAATTTTCATAATAAATAAAGAAAAGTTGAAAGAAAAATGAAAAATCAACTGAAAAATTAAATTTTCATAATAAATAAAGAAAAGTTGAAAGAAAAATTTCGATATTTTTTTCAAAGTCAGAAATAGTCAGAAATAGTCAGAAATATAAAAAAATCAATTGGAAAAAATATAGTCCCGCTAGAATGCCATTTGCTGTTTGTGTGTTTAAAAGGTATATTATGAGAAGTGTAAAAATGAACAATTCCATAGAAGGTCAGATTATATGAGAAAAAAAATCGAAAATTTTTCTAAGTCCCAAAAATGAAAAATCAACTGAAAAATTTAATTTTCATAATAAATAAAGAAAAGTTGAAAGAAAAATGAAAAATCAACTGAAAAATTAAATTTTCATAATAAATAAAGAAAAGTTGAAAGAAAAATTTCGATATTTTTTTCAAAGTCAGAAATAGTCAGAAATATAAAAAAATCAATTGGAAAAAATATATATATGATTTTTAAGTGGAATTCATTTGAAATAGAGACTTCTCAATGAAACTGAGGTGTATGTCAAAAATTTTTTTTCTTGAAAATTTCGAAAATTTTTCTAAGTCCCGCTAGAATGCCATTTGCTGTTTGTGTGTTTAAAAGGTATATTATGAGAAGTGTAAAAATGAACAATTCCATAGAAGGTCAGATTATATGAGAAAAAAAATCGAAAATTTTTCTAAGTCCCAAAAATGAAAAATCAACTGAAAAATTTAATTTTCATAATAAATAAAGAAAAGTTGAAAGAAAAATGAAAAATCAACTGAAAAATTAAATTTTCATAATAAATAAAGAAAAGTTGAAAGAAAAATGAAAAATCAACTGAAAAATTAAATTTTCATAATAAATAAAGAAAAGTTGAAAGAAAAATTTCGATATTTTTTTCAAAGTCAGAAATATAAAAAAATCAATTTTTTTGATTTTTAAGTGAAATGCATTTGAAATAGAAACTTCTCAATGAAACTGAGGTGTATGTGAAAAATTTTTTTTCTTGAAAATTTCGAAAATTTTTCTAAGTCCCAAAAATGAAAAATCAACTGAAAAATTTAATTTTCATAATAAATAAAGAAAAGTTGAAAGAAAAATGAAAAATCAACTGAAAAATTAAATTTTCATAATAAATAAAGAAAAGTTGAAAGAAAAATTTCGATATTTTTTTCAAAGTCAGAAATAGTCAGAAATAGTCAGAAATATAAAAAAATCAATTGGAAAAAATATAGTCCCGCTAGAATGCCATTTGCTGTTTGTGTGTTTAAAAGGTATATTATGAGAAGTGTAAAAATGAACAATTCCATAGAAGGTCAGATTATATGAGAAAAAAAATCGAAAATTTTTCTAAGTCCCAAAAATGAAAAATCAACTGAAAAATTAAATTTTCATAATAAATAAAGAAAAGTTGAAAGAAAAATGAAAAATCAACTGAAAAATTAAATTTTCATAATAAATAAAGAAAAGTTGAAAGAAAAATTTCGATATTTTTTTCAAAGTCAGAAATAGTCAGAAATATAAAAAAATCAATTGGAAAAAATATATATATGATTTTTAAGTGGAATTCATTTGAAATAGAGACTTCTCAATGAAACTGAGGTGTATGTCAAAAGTTTTTTTTCTTGAAAATTTCGAAAATTTTTCTAAGTCCCGCTAGAATGCCATTTGCTGTTTGTGTGTTTAAAAGGTATATTATGAGAAGTGTAAAAATGAACAATTCCATAGAAGGTCAGATTATATGAGAAAAAAAATCGAAAATTTTTCTAAGTCCCAAAAATGAAAAATCAACTGAAAAATTTAATTTTCATAATAAATAAAGAAAAGTTGAAAGAAAAATGAAAAATCAACTGAAAAATTAAATTTTCATAATAAATAAAGAAAAGTTGAAAGAAAAATGAAAAATCAACTGAAAAATTAAATTTTCATAATAAATAAAGAAAAGTTGAAAGAAAAATTTCGATATTTTTTTCAAAGTCAGAAATATAAAAAAATCAATTTTTTTGATTTTTAAGTGAAATGCATTTGAAATAGAAACTTCTCAATGAAACTGAGGTGTATGTGAAAAATTTTTTTTCTTGAAAATTTCGAAAATTTTTCTAAGTCCCAAAAATGAAAAATCAACTGAAAAATTTAATTTTCATAATAAATAAAGAAAAGTTGAAAGAAAAATGAAAAATCAACTGAAAAATTAAATTTTCATAATAAATAAAGAAAAGTTGAAAGAAAAATTTCGATATTTTTTTCAAAGTCAGAAATATAAAAAAATCAATTTTTTTGATTTTTAAGTGAAATGCATTTGAAATAGAAACTTCTCAATGAAACTGAGGTGTATGTGAAAAATTTTTTTTCTTGAAAATTTCGAAAATTTTTCTAAGTCCCAAAAATGAAAAATCAACTGAAAAATTTAATTTTCATAATAAATAAAGAAAAGTTGAAAGAAAAATGAAAAATCAACTGAAAAATTAAATTTTCATAATAAATAAAGAAAAGTTGAAAGAAAAATTTCGATATTTTTTTCAAAGTCAGAAATAGTCAGAAATAGTCAGAAATATAAAAAAATCAATTGGAAAAAATATAGTCCCGCTAGAATGCCATTTGCTGTTTGTGTGTTTAAAAGGTATATTATGAGAAGTGTAAAAATGAACAATTCCATAGAAGGTCAGATTATATGAGAAAAAAAATCGAAAATTTTTCTAAGTCCCAAAAATGAAGAATCAACTGAAAAATTTAATTTTCATAATAAATAAAGAAAAGTTGAAAGAAAAATGAAAAATCAACTGAAAAATTAAATTTTCATAATAAATAAAGAAAAGTTGAAAGAAAAATGAAAAATCAACTGAAAAATTAAATTTTCATAATAAATAAAGAAAAGTTGAAAGAAAAATTTCGATATTTTTTTCAAAGTCAGAAATATAAAAAAATCAATTTTTTTGATTTTTAAGTGAAATGCATTTGAAATAGAAACTTCTCAATGAAACTGAGGTGTATGTGAAAAATTTTTTTTCTTGAAAATTTCGAAAATTTTTCTAAGTCCCAAAAATGAAAAATCAACTGAAAAATTTAATTTTCATAATAAATAAAGAAAAGTTGAAAGAAAAATGAAAAATCAACTGAAAAATTAAATTTTCATAATAAATAAAGAAAAGTTGAAAGAAAAATTTCGATATTTTTTTCAAAGTCAGAAATAGTCAGAAATAGTCAGAAATATAAAAAAATCAATTGGAAAAAATATAGTCCCGCTAGAATGCCATTTGCTGTTTGTGTGTTTAAAAGGTATATTATGAGAAGTGTAAAAATGAACAATTCCATAGAAGGTCAGATTATATGAGAAAAAAAATCGAAAATTTTTCTAAGTCCCAAAAATGAAAAATCAACTGAAAAATTAAATTTTCATAATAAATAAAGAAAAGTTGAAAGAAAAATGAAAAATCAACTGAAAAATTAAATTTTCATAATAAATAAAGAAAAGTTGAAAGAAAAATTTCGATATTTTTTTCAAAGTCAGAAATAGTCAGAAATATAAAAAAATCAATTGGAAAAAATATATATATGATTTTTAAGTGGAATTCATTTGAAATAGAGACTTCTCAATGAAACTGAGGTGTATGTCAAAAGTTTTTTTTCTTGAAAATTTCGAAAATTTTTCTAAGTCCCGCTAGAATGCCATTTGCTGTTTGTGTGTTTAAAAGGTATATTATGAGAAGTGTAAAAATGAACAATTCCATAGAAGGTCAGATTATATGAGAAAAAAAATCGAAAATTTTTCTAAGTCCCAAAAATGAAAAATCAACTGAAAAATTAAATTTTCATAATAAATAAAGAAAAGTTGAAAGAAAAATGAAAAATCAACTGAAAAATTAAATTTTCATAATAAATAAAGAAAAGTTGAAAGAAAAATTTCGATATTTTTTTCAAAGTCAGAAATAGTCAGAAATATAAAAAAATCAATTGGAAAAAATATATATATGATTTTTAAGTGGAATTCATTTGAAATAGAGACTTCTCAATGAAACTGAGGTGTATGTCAAAAGTTTTTTTTCTTGAAAATTTCGAAAATTTTTCTAAGTCCCGCTAGAATGCCATTTGCTGTTTGTGTGTTTAAAAGGTATATTATGAGAAGTGTAAAAATGAACAATTCCATAGAAGGTCAGATTATATGAGAAAAAAAATCGAAAATTTTTCTAAGTCCCAAAAATGAAAAATCAACTGAAAAATTTAATTTTCATAATAAATAAAGAAAAGTTGAAAGAAAAATGAAAAATCAACTGAAAAATTAAATTTTCATAATAAATAAAGAAAAGTTGAAAGAAAAATGAAAAATCAACTGAAAAATTAAATTTTCATAATAAATAAAGAAAAGTTGAAAGAAAAATTTCGATATTTTTTTCAAAGTCAGAAATATAAAAAAATCAATTTTTTTGATTTTTAAGTGAAATGCATTTGAAATAGAAACTTCTCAATGAAACTGAGGTGTATGTGAAAAATTTTTTTTCTTGAAAATTTCGAAAATTTTTCTAAGTCCCAAAAATGAAAAATCAACTGAAAAATTTAATTTTCATAATAAATAAAGAAAAGTTGAAAGAAAAATGAAAAATCAACTGAAAAATTAAATTTTCATAATAAATAAAGAAAAGTTGAAAGAAAAATTTCGATATTTTTTTCAAAGTCAGAAATAGTCAGAAATAGTCAGAAATATAAAAAAATCAATTGGAAAAAATATAGTCCCGCTAGAATGCCATTTGCTGTTTGTGTGTTTAAAAGGTATATTATGAGAAGTGTAAAAATGAACAATTCCATAGAAGGTCAGATTATATGAGAAAAAAAATCGAAAATTTTTCTAAGTCCCAAAAATGAAGAATCAACTGAAAAATTTAATTTTCATAATAAATAAAGAAAAGTTGAAAGAAAAATGAAAAATCAACTGAAAAATTAAATTTTCATAATAAATAAAGAAAAGTTGAAAGAAAAATGAAAAATCAACTGAAAAATTAAATTTTCATAATAAATAAAGAAAAGTTGAAAGAAAAATTTCGATATTTTTTTCAAAGTCAGAAATATAAAAAAATCAATTTTTTTGATTTTTAAGTGAAATGCATTTGAAATAGAAACTTCTCAATGAAACTGAGGTGTATGTGAAAAATTTTTTTTCTTGAAAATTTCGAAAATTTTTCTAAGTCCCAAAAATGAAAAATCAACTGAAAAATTTAATTTTCATAATAAATAAAGAAAAGTTGAAAGAAAAATGAAAAATCAACTGAAAAATTAAATTTTCATAATAAATAAAGAAAAGTTGAAAGAAAAATTTCGATATTTTTTTCAAAGTCAGAAATAGTCAGAAATAGTCAGAAATATAAAAAAATCAATTGGAAAAAATATAGTCCCGCTAGAATGCCATTTGCTGTTTGTGTGTTTAAAAGGTATATTATGAGAAGTGTAAAAATGAACAATTCCATAGAAGGTCAGATTATATGAGAAAAAAAATCGAAAATTTTTCTAAGTCCCAAAAATGAAAAATCAACTGAAAAATTAAATTTTCATAATAAATAAAGAAAAGTTGAAAGAAAAATGAAAAATTAACTGAAAAATTAAATTTTCATAATAAATAAAGAAAAGTTGAAAGAAAAATTTCGATATTTTTTTCAAAGTCAGAAATAGTCAGAAATATAAAAAAATCAATTGGAAAAAATATATATATGATTTTTAAGTGGAATTCATTTGAAATAGAGACTTCTCAATGAAACTGAGGTGTATGTCAAAAGTTTTTTTTCTTGAAAATTTCGAAAATTTTTCTAAGTCCCGCTAGAATGCCATTTGCTGTTTGTGTGTTTAAAAGGTATATTATGAGAAGTGTAAAAATGAACAATTCCATAGAAGGTCAGATTATATGAGAAAAAAAATCGAAAATTTTTCTAAGTCCCAAAAATGAAAAATCAACTGAAAAATTTAATTTTCATAATAAATAAAGAAAAGTTGAAAGAAAAATGAAAAATCAACTGAAAAATTAAATTTTCATAATAAATAAAGAAAAGTTGAAAGAAAAATGAAAAATCAACTGAAAAATTAAATTTTCATAATAAATAAAGAAAAGTTGAAAGAAAAATTTCGATATTTTTTTCAAAGTCAGAAATATAAAAAAATCAATTTTTTTGATTTTTAAGTGAAATGCATTTGAAATAGAAACTTCTCAATGAAACTGAGGTGTATGTGAAAAATTTTTTTTCTTGAAAATTTCGAAAATTTTTCTAAGTCCCAAAAATGAAAAATCAACTGAAAAATTTAATTTTCATAATAAATAAAGAAAAGTTGAAAGAAAAATGAAAAATCAACTGAAAAATTAAATTTTCATAATAAATAAAGAAAAGTTGAAAGAAAAATTTCGATATTTTTTTCAAAGTCAGAAATAGTCAGAAATAGTCAGAAATATAAAAAAATCAATTGGAAAAAATATAGTCCCGCTAGAATGCCATTTGCTGTTTGTGTGTTTAAAAGGTATATTATGAGAAGTGTAAAAATGAACAATTCCATAGAAGGTCAGATTATATGAGAAAAAAAATCGAAAATTTTTCTAAGTCCCAAAAATGAAAAATCAACTGAAAAATTAAATTTTCATAATAAATAAAGAAAAGTTGAAAGAAAAATGAAAAATCAACTGAAAAATTAAATTTTCATAATAAATAAAGAAAAGTTGAAAGAAAAATTTCGATATTTTTTTCAAAGTCAGAAATAGTCAGAAATATAAAAAAATCAATTGGAAAAAATATATATATGATTTTTAAGTGGAATTCATTTGAAATAGAGACTTCTCAATGAAACTGAGGTGTATGTCAAAAGTTTTTTTTCTTGAAAATTTCGAAAATTTTTCTAAGTCCCGCTAGAATGCCATTTGCTGTTTGTGTGTTTAAAAGGTATATTATGAGAAGTGTAAAAATGAACAATTCCATAGAAGGTCAGATTATATGAGAAAAAAAATCGAAAATTTTTCTAAGTCCCAAAAATGAAAAATCAACTGAAAAATTTAATTTTCATAATAAATAAAGAAAAGTTGAAAGAAAAATGAAAAATCAACTGAAAAATTAAATTTTCATAATAAATAAAGAAAAGTTGAAAGAAAAATGAAAAATCAACTGAAAAATTAAATTTTCATAATAAATAAAGAAAAGTTGAAAGAAAAATTTCGATATTTTTTTCAAAGTCAGAAATATAAAAAAATCAATTTTTTTGATTTTTAAGTGAAATGCATTTGAAATAGAAACTTCTCAATGAAACTGAGGTGTATGTGAAAAATTTTTTTTCTTGAAAATTTCGAAAATTTTTCTAAGTCCCAAAAATGAAAAATCAACTGAAAAATTTAATTTTCATAATAAATAAAGAAAAGTTGAAAGAAAAATGAAAAATCAACTGAAAAATTAAATTTTCATAATAAATAAAGAAAAGTTGAAAGAAAAATTTCGATATTTTTTTCAAAGTCAGAAATAGTCAGAAATAGTCAGAAATATAAAAAAATCAATTGGAAAAAATATAGTCCCGCTAGAATGCCATTTGCTGTTTGTGTGTTTAAAAGGTATATTATGAGAAGTGTAAAAATGAACAATTCCATAGAAGGTCAGATTATATGAGAAAAAAAATCGAAAATTTTTCTAAGTCCCAAAAATGAAAAATCAACTGAAAAATTAAATTTTCATAATAAATAAAGAAAAGTTGAAAGAAAAATGAAAAATCAACTGAAAAATTAAATTTTCATAATAAATAAAGAAAAGTTGAAAGAAAAATTTCGATATTTTTTTCAAAGTCAGAAATAGTCAGAAATATAAAAAAATCAATTGGAAAAAATATATATATGATTTTTAAGTGGAATTCATTTGAAATAGAGACTTCTCAATGAAACTGAGGTGTATGTCAAAAGTTTTTTTTCTTGAAAATTTCGAAAATTTTTCTAAGTCCCGCTAGAATGCCATTTGCTGTTTGTGTGTTTAAAAGGTATATTATGAGAAGTGTAAAAATGAACAATTCCATAGAAGGTCAGATTATATGAGAAAAAAAATCGAAAATTTTTCTAAGTCCCAAAAATGAAAAATCAACTGAAAAATTTAATTTTCATAATAAATAAAGAAAAGTTGAAAGAAAAATGAAAAATCAACTGAAAAATTAAATTTTCATAATAAATAAAGAAAAGTTGAAAGAAAAATTTCGATATTTTTTTCAAAGTCAGAAATAGTCAGAAATATAAAAAAATCAATTGGAAAAAATATAGTCCCGCTAGAATGCCATTTGCTGTTTGTGTGTTTAAAAGGTATATTATGAGAAGTGTAAAAATGAACAATTCCATAGAAGGTCAGATTATATGAGAAAAAAAATCGAAAATTTTTCTAAGTCCCAAAAATGAAAAATCAACTGAAAAATTTAATTTTCATAATAAATAAAGAAAAGTTGAAAGAAAAATGAAAAATCAACTGAAAAATTAAATTTTCATAATAAATAAAGAAAAGTTGAAAGAAAAATTTCGATATTTTTTTCAAAGTCAGAAATAGTCAGAAATAGTCAGAAATATAAAAAAATCAATTGGAAAAAATATAGTCCCGCTAGAATGCCATTTGCTGTTTGTGTGTTTAAAAGGTATATTATGAGAAGTGTAAAAATGAACAATTCCATAGAAGGTCAGATTATATGAGAAAAAAAATCGAAAATTTTTCTAAGTCCCAAAAATGAAAAATCAACTGAAAAATTTAATTTTCATAATAAATAAAGAAAAGTTGAAAGAAAAATGAAAAATCAACTGAAAAATTAAATTTTCATAATAAATAAAGAAAAGTTGAAAGAAAAATGAAAAATCAACTGAAAAATTAAATTTTCATAATAAATAAAGAAAAGTTGAAAGAAAAATTTCGATATTTTTTTCAAAGTCAGAAATATAAAAAAATCAATTTTTTTGATTTTTAAGTGAAATGCATTTGAAATAGAAACTTCTCAATGAAACTGAGGTGTATGTGAAAAATTTTTTTTCTTGAAAATTTCGAAAATTTTTCTAAGTCCCAAAAATGAAAAATCAACTGAAAAATTTAATTTTCATAATAAATAAAGAAAAGTTGAAAGAAAAATGAAAAATCAACTGAAAAATTAAATTTTCATAATAAATAAAGAAAAGTTGAAAGAAAAATTTCGATATTTTTTTCAAAGTCAGAAATAGTCAGAAATAGTCAGAAATATAAAAAAATCAATTGGAAAAAATATAGTCCCGCTAGAATGCCATTTGCTGTTTGTGTGTTTAAAAGGTATATTATGAGAAGTGTAAAAATGAACAATTCCATAGAAGGTCAGATTATATGAGAAAAAAAATCGAAAATTTTTCTAAGTCCCAAAAATGAAAAATCAACTGAAAAATTAAATTTTCATAATAAATAAAGAAAAGTTGAAAGAAAAATGAAAAATCAACTGAAAAATTAAATTTTCATAATAAATAAAGAAAAGTTGAAAGAAAAATTTCGATATTTTTTTCAAAGTCAGAAATAGTCAGAAATATAAAAAAATCAATTGGAAAAAATATATATATGATTTTTAAGTGGAATTCATTTGAAATAGAGACTTCTCAATGAAACTGAGGTGTATGTCAAAAGTTTTTTTTCTTGAAAATTTCGAAAATTTTTCTAAGTCCCGCTAGAATGCCATTTGCTGTTTGTGTGTTTAAAAGGTATATTATGAGAAGTGTAAAAATGAACAATTCCATAGAAGGTCAGATTATATGAGAAAAAAAATCGAAAATTTTTCTAAGTCCCAAAAATGAAAAATCAACTGAAAAATTTAATTTTCATAATAAATAAAGAAAAGTTGAAAGAAAAATGAAAAATCAACTGAAAAATTAAATTTTCATAATAAATAAAGAAAAGTTGAAAGAAAAATGAAAAATCAACTGAAAAATTAAATTTTCATAATAAATAAAGAAAAGTTGAAAGAAAAATTTCGATATTTTTTTCAAAGTCAGAAATATAAAAAAATCAATTTTTTTGATTTTTAAGTGAAATGCATTTGAAATAGAAACTTCTCAATGAAACTGAGGTGTATGTGAAAAATTTTTTTTCTTGAAAATTTCGAAAATTTTTCTAAGTCCCAAAAATGAAAAATCAACTGAAAAATTTAATTTTCATAATAAATAAAGAAAAGTTGAAAGAAAAATGAAAAATCAACTGAAAAATTAAATTTTCATAATAAATAAAGAAAAGTTGAAAGAAAAATTTCGATATTTTTTTCAAAGTCAGAAATATAAAAAAATCAATTTTTTTGATTTTTAAGTGAAATGCATTTGAAATAGAAACTTCTCAATGAAACTGAGGTGTATGTGAAAAATTTTTTTTCTTGAAAATTTCGAAAATTTTTCTAAGTCCCAAAAATGAAAAATCAACTGAAAAATTTAATTTTCATAATAAATAAAGAAAAGTTGAAAGAAAAATGAAAAATCAACTGAAAAATTAAATTTTCATAATAAATAAAGAAAAGTTGAAAGAAAAATTTCGATATTTTTTTCAAAGTCAGAAATAGTCAGAAATAGTCAGAAATATAAAAAAATCAATTGGAAAAAATATAGTCCCGCTAGAATGCCATTTGCTGTTTGTGTGTTTAAAAGGTATATTATGAGAAGTGTAAAAATGAACAATTCCATAGAAGGTCAGATTATATGAGAAAAAAAATCGAAAATTTTTCTAAGTCCCAAAAATGAAAAATCAACTGAAAAATTTAATTTTCATAATAAATAAAGAAAAGTTGAAAGAAAAATGAAAAATCAACTGAAAAATTAAATTTTCATAATAAATAAAGAAAAGTTGAAAGAAAAATTTCGATATTTTTTTCAAAGTCAGAAATAGTCAGAAATAGTCAGAAATATAAAAAAATCAATTGGAAAAAATATAGTCCCGCTAGAATGCCATTTGCTGTTTGTGTGTTTAAAAGGTATATTATGAGAAGTGTAAAAATGAACAATTCCATAGAAGGTCAGATTATATGAGAAAAAAAATCGAAAATTTTTCTAAGTCCCAAAAATGAAAAATCAACTGAAAAATTTAATTTTCATAATAAATAAAGAAAAGTTGAAAGAAAAATGAAAAATCAACTGAAAAATTAAATTTTCATAATAAATAAAGAAAAGTTGAAAGAAAAATGAAAAATCAACTGAAAAATTAAATTTTCATAATAAATAAAGAAAAGTTGAAAGAAAAATTTCGATATTTTTTTCAAAGTCAGAAATATAAAAAAATCAATTTTTTTGATTTTTAAGTGAAATGCATTTGAAATAGAAACTTCTCAATGAAACTGAGGTGTATGTGAAAAATTTTTTTTCTTGAAAATTTCGAAAATTTTTCTAAGTCCCAAAAATGAAAAATCAACTGAAAAATTTAATTTTCATAATAAATAAAGAAAAGTTGAAAGAAAAATGAAAAATCAACTGAAAAATTAAATTTTCATAATAAATAAAGAAAAGTTGAAAGAAAAATTTCGATATTTTTTTCAAAGTCAGAAATAGTCAGAAATAGTCAGAAATATAAAAAAATCAATTGGAAAAAATATAGTCCCGCTAGAATGCCATTTGCTGTTTGTGTGTTTAAAAGGTATATTATGAGAAGTGTAAAAATGAACAATTCCATAGAAGGTCAGATTATATGAGAAAAAAAATCGAAAATTTTTCTAAGTCCCAAAAATGAAAAATCAACTGAAAAATTAAATTTTCATAATAAATAAAGAAAAGTTGAAAGAAAAATGAAAAATCAACTGAAAAATTAAATTTTCATAATAAATAAAGAAAAGTTGAAAGAAAAATTTCGATATTTTTTTCAAAGTCAGAAATAGTCAGAAATATAAAAAAATCAATTGGAAAAAATATATATATGATTTTTAAGTGGAATTCATTTGAAATAGAGACTTCTCAATGAAACTGAGGTGTATGTCAAAAGTTTTTTTTCTTGAAAATTTCGAAAATTTTTCTAAGTCCCGCTAGAATGCCATTTGCTGTTTGTGTGTTTAAAAGGTATATTATGAGAAGTGTAAAAATGAACAATTCCATAGAAGGTCAGATTATATGAGAAAAAAAATCGAAAATTTTTCTAAGTCCCAAAAATGAAAAATCAACTGAAAAATTTAATTTTCATAATAAATAAAGAAAAGTTGAAAGAAAAATGAAAAATCAACTGAAAAATTAAATTTTCATAATAAATAAAGAAAAGTTGAAAGAAAAATGAAAAATCAACTGAAAAATTAAATTTTCATAATAAATAAAGAAAAGTTGAAAGAAAAATTTCGATATTTTTTTCAAAGTCAGAAATATAAAAAAATCAATTTTTTTGATTTTTAAGTGAAATGCATTTGAAATAGAAACTTCTCAATGAAACTGAGGTGTATGTGAAAAATTTTTTTTCTTGAAAATTTCGAAAATTTTTCTAAGTCCCAAAAATGAAAAATCAACTGAAAAATTTAATTTTCATAATAAATAAAGAAAAGTTGAAAGAAAAATGAAAAATCAACTGAAAAATTAAATTTTCATAATAAATAAAGAAAAGTTGAAAGAAAAATTTCGATATTTTTTTCAAAGTCAGAAATATAAAAAAATCAATTTTTTTGATTTTTAAGTGAAATGCATTTGAAATAGAAACTTCTCAATGAAACTGAGGTGTATGTGAAAAATTTTTTTTCTTGAAAATTTCGAAAATTTTTCTAAGTCCCAAAAATGAAAAATCAACTGAAAAATTTAATTTTCATAATAAATAAAGAAAAGTTGAAAGAAAAATGAAAAATCAACTGAAAAATTAAATTTTCATAATAAATAAAGAAAAGTTGAAAGAAAAATTTCGATATTTTTTTCAAAGTCAGAAATAGTCAGAAATAGTCAGAAATATAAAAAAATCAATTGGAAAAAATATAGTCCCGCTAGAATGCCATTTGCTGTTTGTGTGTTTAAAAGGTATATTATGAGAAGTGTAAAAATGAACAATTCCATAGAAGGTCAGATTATATGAGAAAAAAAATCGAAAATTTTTCTAAGTCCCAAAAATGAAGAATCAACTGAAAAATTTAATTTTCATAATAAATAAAGAAAAGTTGAAAGAAAAATGAAAAATCAACTGAAAAATTAAATTTTCATAATAAATAAAGAAAAGTTGAAAGAAAAATGAAAAATCAACTGAAAAATTAAATTTTCATAATAAATAAAGAAAAGTTGAAAGAAAAATTTCGATATTTTTTTCAAAGTCAGAAATATAAAAAAATCAATTTTTTTGATTTTTAAGTGAAATGCATTTGAAATAGAAACTTCTCAATGAAACTGAGGTGTATGTGAAAAATTTTTTTTCTTGAAAATTTCGAAAATTTTTCTAAGTCCCAAAAATGAAAAATCAACTGAAAAATTTAATTTTCATAATAAATAAAGAAAAGTTGAAAGAAAAATGAAAAATCAACTGAAAAATTAAATTTTCATAATAAATAAAGAAAAGTTGAAAGAAAAATTTCGATATTTTTTTCAAAGTCAGAAATAGTCAGAAATAGTCAGAAATATAAAAAAATCAATTGGAAAAAATATAGTCCCGCTAGAATGCCATTTGCTGTTTGTGTGTTTAAAAGGTATATTATGAGAAGTGTAAAAATGAACAATTCCATAGAAGGTCAGATTATATGAGAAAAAAAATCGAAAATTTTTCTAAGTCCCAAAAATGAAAAATCAACTGAAAAATTAAATTTTCATAATAAATAAAGAAAAGTTGAAAGAAAAATGAAAAATCAACTGAAAAATTAAATTTTCATAATAAATAAAGAAAAGTTGAAAGAAAAATTTCGATATTTTTTTCAAAGTCAGAAATAGTCAGAAATATAAAAAAATCAATTGGAAAAAATATATATATGATTTTTAAGTGGAATTCATTTGAAATAGAGACTTCTCAATGAAACTGAGGTGTATGTCAAAAGTTTTTTTTCTTGAAAATTTCGAAAATTTTTCTAAGTCCCGCTAGAATGCCATTTGCTGTTTGTGTGTTTAAAAGGTATATTATGAGAAGTGTAAAAATGAACAATTCCATAGAAGGTCAGATTATATGAGAAAAAAAATCGAAAATTTTTCTAAGTCCCAAAAATGAAAAATCAACTGAAAAATTTAATTTTCATAATAAATAAAGAAAAGTTGAAGGAAAAATGAAAAATCAACTGAAAAATTAAATTTTCATAATAAATAAAGAAAAGTTGAAAGAAAAATGAAAAATCAACTGAAAAATTAAATTTTCATAATAAATAAAGAAAAGTTGAAAGAAAAATTTCGATATTTTTTTCAAAGTCAGAAATATAAAAAAATCAATTTTTTTGATTTTTAAGTGAAATGCATTTGAAATAGAAACTTCTCAATGAAACTGAGGTGTATGTGAAAAATTTTTTTTCTTGAAAATTTCGAAAATTTTTCTAAGTCCCAAAAATGAAAAATCAACTGAAAAATTTAATTTTCATAATAAATAAAGAAAAGTTGAAAGAAAAATGAAAAATCAACTGAAAAATTAAATTTTCATAATAAATAAAGAAAAGTTGAAAGAAAAATTTCGATATTTTTTTCAAAGTCAGAAATAGTCAGAAATAGTCAGAAATATAAAAAAATCAATTGGAAAAAATATAGTCCCGCTAGAATGCCATTTGCTGTTTGTGTGTTTAAAAGGTATATTATGAGAAGTGTAAAAATGAACAATTCCATAGAAGGTCAGATTATATGAGAAAAAAAATCGAAAATTTTTCTAAGTCCCAAAAATGAAGAATCAACTGAAAAATTTAATTTTCATAATAAATAAAGAAAAGTTGAAAGAAAAATGAAAAATCAACTGAAAAATTAAATTTTCATAATAAATAAAGAAAAGTTGAAAGAAAAATGAAAAATCAACTGAAAAATTAAATTTTCATAATAAATAAAGAAAAGTTGAAAGAAAAATTTCGATATTTTTTTCAAAGTCAGAAATATAAAAAAATCAATTTTTTTGATTTTTAAGTGAAATGCATTTGAAATAGAAACTTCTCAATGAAACTGAGGTGTATGTGAAAAATTTTTTTTCTTGAAAATTTCGAAAATTTTTCTAAGTCCCAAAAATGAAAAATCAACTGAAAAATTTAATTTTCATAATAAATAAAGAAAAGTTGAAAGAAAAATGAAAAATCAACTGAAAAATTAAATTTTCATAATAAATAAAGAAAAGTTGAAAGAAAAATTTCGATATTTTTTTCAAAGTCAGAAATAGTCAGAAATAGTCAGAAATATAAAAAAATCAATTGGAAAAAATATAGTCCCGCTAGAATGCCATTTGCTGTTTGTGTGTTTAAAAGGTATATTATGAGAAGTGTAAAAATGAACAATTCCATAGAAGGTCAGATTATATGAGAAAAAAAATCGAAAATTTTTCTAAGTCCCAAAAATGAAAAATCAACTGAAAAATTAAATTTTCATAATAAATAAAGAAAAGTTGAAAGAAAAATGAAAAATTAACTGAAAAATTAAATTTTCATAATAAATAAAGAAAAGTTGAAAGAAAAATTTCGATATTTTTTTCAAAGTCAGAAATAGTCAGAAATATAAAAAAATCAATTGGAAAAAATATATATATGATTTTTAAGTGGAATTCATTTGAAATAGAGACTTCTCAATGAAACTGAGGTGTATGTCAAAAGTTTTTTTTCTTGAAAATTTCGAAAATTTTTCTAAGTCCCGCTAGAATGCCATTTGCTGTTTGTGTGTTTAAAAGGTATATTATGAGAAGTGTAAAAATGAACAATTCCATAGAAGGTCAGATTATATGAGAAAAAAAATCGAAAATTTTTCTAAGTCCCAAAAATGAAAAATCAACTGAAAAATTTAATTTTCATAATAAATAAAGAAAAGTTGAAAGAAAAATGAAAAATCAACTGAAAAATTAAATTTTCATAATAAATAAAGAAAAGTTGAAAGAAAAATGAAAAATCAACTGAAAAATTAAATTTTCATAATAAATAAAGAAAAGTTGAAAGAAAAATTTCGATATTTTTTTCAAAGTCAGAAATATAAAAAAATCAATTTTTTTGATTTTTAAGTGAAATGCATTTGAAATAGAAACTTCTCAATGAAACTGAGGTGTATGTGAAAAATTTTTTTTCTTGAAAATTTCGAAAATTTTTCTAAGTCCCAAAAATGAAAAATCAACTGAAAAATTTAATTTTCATAATAAATAAAGAAAAGTTGAAAGAAAAATGAAAAATCAACTGAAAAATTAAATTTTCATAATAAATAAAGAAAAGTTGAAAGAAAAATTTCGATATTTTTTTCAAAGTCAGAAATAGTCAGAAATAGTCAGAAATATAAAAAAATCAATTGGAAAAAATATAGTCCCGCTAGAATGCCATTTGCTGTTTGTGTGTTTAAAAGGTATATTATGAGAAGTGTAAAAATGAACAATTCCATAGAAGGTCAGATTATATGAGAAAAAAAATCGAAAATTTTTCTAAGTCCCAAAAATGAAAAATCAACTGAAAAATTAAATTTTCATAATAAATAAAGAAAAGTTGAAAGAAAAATGAAAAATCAACTGAAAAATTAAATTTTCATAATAAATAAAGAAAAGTTGAAAGAAAAATTTCGATATTTTTTTCAAAGTCAGAAATAGTCAGAAATATAAAAAAATCAATTGGAAAAAATATATATATGATTTTTAAGTGGAATTCATTTGAAATAGAGACTTCTCAATGAAACTGAGGTGTATGTCAAAAGTTTTTTTTCTTGAAAATTTCGAAAATTTTTCTAAGTCCCGCTAGAATGCCATTTGCTGTTTGTGTGTTTAAAAGGTATATTATGAGAAGTGTAAAAATGAACAATTCCATAGAAGGTCAGATTATATGAGAAAAAAAATCGAAAATTTTTCTAAGTCCCAAAAATGAAAAATCAACTGAAAAATTAAATTTTCATAATAAATAAAGAAAAGTTGAAAGAAAAATGAAAAATTAACTGAAAAATTAAATTTTCATAATAAATAAAGAAAAGTTGAAAGAAAAATTTCGATATTTTTTTCAAAGTCAGAAATAGTCAGAAATATAAAAAAATCAATTGGAAAAAATATATATATGATTTTTAAGTGGAATTCATTTGAAATAGAGACTTCTCAATGAAACTGAGGTGTATGTCAAAAGTTTTTTTTCTTGAAAATTTCGAAAATTTTTCTAAGTCCCGCTAGAATGCCATTTGCTGTTTGTGTGTTTAAAAGGTATATTATGAGAAGTGTAAAAATGAACAATTCCATAGAAGGTCAGATTATATGAGAAAAAAAATCGAAAATTTTTCTAAGTCCCAAAAATGAAAAATCAACTGAAAAATTTAATTTTCATAATAAATAAAGAAAAGTTGAAAGAAAAATGAAAAATCAACTGAAAAATTAAATTTTCATAATAAATAAAGAAAAGTTGAAAGAAAAATGAAAAATCAACTGAAAAATTAAATTTTCATAATAAATAAAGAAAAGTTGAAAGAAAAATTTCGATATTTTTTTCAAAGTCAGAAATATAAAAAAATCAATTTTTTTGATTTTTAAGTGAAATGCATTTGAAATAGAAACTTCTCAATGAAACTGAGGTGTATGTGAAAAATTTTTTTTCTTGAAAATTTCGAAAATTTTTCTAAGTCCCAAAAATGAAAAATCAACTGAAAAATTTAATTTTCATAATAAATAAAGAAAAGTTGAAAGAAAAATGAAAAATCAACTGAAAAATTAAATTTTCATAATAAATAAAGAAAAGTTGAAAGAAAAATTTCGATATTTTTTTCAAAGTCAGAAATAGTCAGAAATAGTCAGAAATATAAAAAAATCAATTGGAAAAAATATAGTCCCGCTAGAATGCCATTTGCTGTTTGTGTGTTTAAAAGGTATATTATGAGAAGTGTAAAAATGAACAATTCCATAGAAGGTCAGATTATATGAGAAAAAAAATCGAAAATTTTTCTAAGTCCCAAAAATGAAAAATCAACTGAAAAATTAAATTTTCATAATAAATAAAGAAAAGTTGAAAGAAAAATGAAAAATCAACTGAAAAATTAAATTTTCATAATAAATAAAGAAAAGTTGAAAGAAAAATTTCGATATTTTTTTCAAAGTCAGAAATAGTCAGAAATATAAAAAAATCAATTGGAAAAAATATATATATGATTTTTAAGTGGAATTCATTTGAAATAGAGACTTCTCAATGAAACTGAGGTGTATGTCAAAAGTTTTTTTTCTTGAAAATTTCGAAAATTTTTCTAAGTCCCGCTAGAATGCCATTTGCTGTTTGTGTGTTTAAAAGGTATATTATGAGAAGTGTAAAAATGAACAATTCCATAGAAGGTCAGATTATATGAGAAAAAAAATCGAAAATTTTTCTAAGTCCCAAAAATGAAAAATCAACTGAAAAATTAAATTTTCATAATAAATAAAGAAAAGTTGAAAGAAAAATGAAAAATTAACTGAAAAATTAAATTTTCATAATAAATAAAGAAAAGTTGAAAGAAAAATTTCGATATTTTTTTCAAAGTCAGAAATAGTCAGAAATATAAAAAAATCAATTGGAAAAAATATATATATGATTTTTAAGTGGAATTCATTTGAAATAGAGACTTCTCAATGAAACTGAGGTGTATGTCAAAAGTTTTTTTTCTTGAAAATTTCGAAAATTTTTCTAAGTCCCGCTAGAATGCCATTTGCTGTTTGTGTGTTTAAAAGGTATATTATGAGAAGTGTAAAAATGAACAATTCCATAGAAGGTCAGATTATATGAGAAAAAAAATCGAAAATTTTTCTAAGTCCCAAAAATGAAAAATCAACTGAAAAATTTAATTTTCATAATAAATAAAGAAAAGTTGAAAGAAAAATGAAAAATCAACTGAAAAATTAAATTTTCATAATAAATAAAGAAAAGTTGAAAGAAAAATGAAAAATCAACTGAAAAATTAAATTTTCATAATAAATAAAGAAAAGTTGAAAGAAAAATTTCGATATTTTTTTCAAAGTCAGAAATATAAAAAAATCAATTTTTTTGATTTTTAAGTGAAATGCATTTGAAATAGAAACTTCTCAATGAAACTGAGGTGTATGTGAAAAATTTTTTTTCTTGAAAATTTCGAAAATTTTTCTAAGTCCCAAAAATGAAAAATCAACTGAAAAATTTAATTTTCATAATAAATAAAGAAAAGTTGAAAGAAAAATGAAAAATCAACTGAAAAATTAAATTTTCATAATAAATAAAGAAAAGTTGAAAGAAAAATTTCGATATTTTTTTCAAAGTCAGAAATAGTCAGAAATAGTCAGAAATATAAAAAAATCAATTGGAAAAAATATAGTCCCGCTAGAATGCCATTTGCTGTTTGTGTGTTTAAAAGGTATATTATGAGAAGTGTAAAAATGAACAATTCCATAGAAGGTCAGATTATATGAGAAAAAAAATCGAAAATTTTTCTAAGTCCCAAAAATGAAAAATCAACTGAAAAATTAAATTTTCATAATAAATAAAGAAAAGTTGAAAGAAAAATGAAAAATCAACTGAAAAATTAAATTTTCATAATAAATAAAGAAAAGTTGAAAGAAAAATTTCGATATTTTTTTCAAAGTCAGAAATAGTCAGAAATATAAAAAAATCAATTGGAAAAAATATATATATGATTTTTAAGTGGAATTCATTTGAAATAGAGACTTCTCAATGAAACTGAGGTGTATGTCAAAAGTTTTTTTTCTTGAAAATTTCGAAAATTTTTCTAAGTCCCGCTAGAATGCCATTTGCTGTTTGTGTGTTTAAAAGGTATATTATGAGAAGTGTAAAAATGAACAATTCCATAGAAGGTCAGATTATATGAGAAAAAAAATCGAAAATTTTTCTAAGTCCCAAAAATGAAAAATCAACTGAAAAATTTAATTTTCATAATAAATAAAGAAAAGTTGAAAGAAAAATGAAAAATCAACTGAAAAATTAAATTTTCATAATAAATAAAGAAAAGTTGAAAGAAAAATGAAAAATCAACTGAAAAATTAAATTTTCATAATAAATAAAGAAAAGTTGAAAGAAAAATTTCGATATTTTTTTCAAAGTCAGAAATATAAAAAAATCAATTTTTTTGATTTTTAAGTGAAATGCATTTGAAATAGAAACTTCTCAATGAAACTGAGGTGTATGTGAAAAATTTTTTTTCTTGAAAATTTCGAAAATTTTTCTAAGTCCCAAAAATGAAAAATCAACTGAAAAATTTAATTTTCATAATAAATAAAGAAAAGTTGAAAGAAAAATGAAAAATCAACTGAAAAATTAAATTTTCATAATAAATAAAGAAAAGTTGAAAGAAAAATTTCGATATTTTTTTCAAAGTCAGAAATATAAAAAAATCAATTTTTTTGATTTTTAAGTGAAATGCATTTGAAATAGAAACTTCTCAATGAAACTGAGGTGTATGTGAAAAATTTTTTTTCTTGAAAATTTCGAAAATTTTTCTAAGTCCCAAAAATGAAAAATCAACTGAAAAATTTAATTTTCATAATAAATAAAGAAAAGTTGAAAGAAAAATGAAAAATCAACTGAAAAATTAAATTTTCATAATAAATAAAGAAAAGTTGAAAGAAAAATTTCGATATTTTTTTCAAAGTCAGAAATAGTCAGAAATAGTCAGAAATATAAAAAAATCAATTGGAAAAAATATAGTCCCGCTAGAATGCCATTTGCTGTTTGTGTGTTTAAAAGGTATATTATGAGAAGTGTAAAAATGAACAATTCCATAGAAGGTCAGATTATATGAGAAAAAAAATCGAAAATTTTTCTAAGTCCCAAAAATGAAGAATCAACTGAAAAATTTAATTTTCATAATAAATAAAGAAAAGTTGAAAGAAAAATGAAAAATCAACTGAAAAATTAAATTTTCATAATAAATAAAGAAAAGTTGAAAGAAAAATGAAAAATCAACTGAAAAATTAAATTTTCATAATAAATAAAGAAAAGTTGAAAGAAAAATTTCGATATTTTTTTCAAAGTCAGAAATATAAAAAAATCAATTTTTTTGATTTTTAAGTGAAATGCATTTGAAATAGAAACTTCTCAATGAAACTGAGGTGTATGTGAAAAATTTTTTTTCTTGAAAATTTCGAAAATTTTTCTAAGTCCCAAAAATGAAAAATCAACTGAAAAATTTAATTTTCATAATAAATAAAGAAAAGTTGAAAGAAAAATGAAAAATCAACTGAAAAATTAAATTTTCATAATAAATAAAGAAAAGTTGAAAGAAAAATTTCGATATTTTTTTCAAAGTCAGAAATAGTCAGAAATAGTCAGAAATATAAAAAAATCAATTGGAAAAAATATAGTCCCGCTAGAATGCCATTTGCTGTTTGTGTGTTTAAAAGGTATATTATGAGAAGTGTAAAAATGAACAATTCCATAGAAGGTCAGATTATATGAGAAAAAAAATCGAAAATTTTTCTAAGTCCCAAAAATGAAAAATCAACTGAAAAATTAAATTTTCATAATAAATAAAGAAAAGTTGAAAGAAAAATGAAAAATCAACTGAAAAATTAAATTTTCATAATAAATAAAGAAAAGTTGAAAGAAAAATTTCGATATTTTTTTCAAAGTCAGAAATAGTCAGAAATATAAAAAAATCAATTGGAAAAAATATATATATGATTTTTAAGTGGAATTCATTTGAAATAGAGACTTCTCAATGAAACTGAGGTGTATGTCAAAAGTTTTTTTTCTTGAAAATTTCGAAAATTTTTCTAAGTCCCGCTAGAATGCCATTTGCTGTTTGTGTGTTTAAAAGGTATATTATGAGAAGTGTAAAAATGAACAATTCCATAGAAGGTCAGATTATATGAGAAAAAAAATCGAAAATTTTTCTAAGTCCCAAAAATGAAAAATCAACTGAAAAATTTAATTTTCATAATAAATAAAGAAAAGTTGAAAGAAAAATGAAAAATCAACTGAAAAATTAAATTTTCATAATAAATAAAGAAAAGTTGAAAGAAAAATGAAAAATCAACTGAAAAATTAAATTTTCATAATAAATAAAGAAAAGTTGAAAGAAAAATTTCGATATTTTTTTCAAAGTCAGAAATATAAAAAAATCAATTTTTTTGATTTTTAAGTGAAATGCATTTGAAATAGAAACTTCTCAATGAAACTGAGGTGTATGTGAAAAATTTTTTTTCTTGAAAATTTCGAAAATTTTTCTAAGTCCCAAAAATGAAAAATCAACTGAAAAATTTAATTTTCATAATAAATAAAGAAAAGTTGAAAGAAAAATGAAAAATCAACTGAAAAATTAAATTTTCATAATAAATAAAGAAAAGTTGAAAGAAAAATTTCGATATTTTTTTCAAAGTCAGAAATATAAAAAAATCAATTTTTTTGATTTTTAAGTGAAATGCATTTGAAATAGAAACTTCTCAATGAAACTGAGGTGTATGTGAAAAATTTTTTTTCTTGAAAATTTCGAAAATTTTTCTAAGTCCCAAAAATGAAAAATCAACTGAAAAATTTAATTTTCATAATAAATAAAGAAAAGTTGAAAGAAAAATGAAAAATCAACTGAAAAATTAAATTTTCATAATAAATAAAGAAAAGTTGAAAGAAAAATTTCGATATTTTTTTCAAAGTCAGAAATAGTCAGAAATAGTCAGAAATATAAAAAAATCAATTGGAAAAAATATAGTCCCGCTAGAATGCCATTTGCTGTTTGTGTGTTTAAAAGGTATATTATGAGAAGTGTAAAAATGAACAATTCCATAGAAGGTCAGATTATATGAGAAAAAAAATCGAAAATTTTTCTAAGTCCCAAAAATGAAGAATCAACTGAAAAATTTAATTTTCATAATAAATAAAGAAAAGTTGAAAGAAAAATGAAAAATCAACTGAAAAATTAAATTTTCATAATAAATAAAGAAAAGTTGAAAGAAAAATGAAAAATCAACTGAAAAATTAAATTTTCATAATAAATAAAGAAAAGTTGAAAGAAAAATTTCGATATTTTTTTCAAAGTCAGAAATATAAAAAAATCAATTTTTTTGATTTTTAAGTGAAATGCATTTGAAATAGAAACTTCTCAATGAAACTGAGGTGTATGTGAAAAATTTTTTTTCTTGAAAATTTCGAAAATTTTTCTAAGTCCCAAAAATGAAAAATCAACTGAAAAATTTAATTTTCATAATAAATAAAGAAAAGTTGAAAGAAAAATGAAAAATCAACTGAAAAATTAAATTTTCATAATAAATAAAGAAAAGTTGAAAGAAAAATTTCGATATTTTTTTCAAAGTCAGAAATAGTCAGAAATAGTCAGAAATATAAAAAAATCAATTGGAAAAAATATAGTCCCGCTAGAATGCCATTTGCTGTTTGTGTGTTTAAAAGGTATATTATGAGAAGTGTAAAAATGAACAATTCCATAGAAGGTCAGATTATATGAGAAAAAAAATCGAAAATTTTTCTAAGTCCCAAAAATGAAAAATCAACTGAAAAATTAAATTTTCATAATAAATAAAGAAAAGTTGAAAGAAAAATGAAAAATCAACTGAAAAATTAAATTTTCATAATAAATAAAGAAAAGTTGAAAGAAAAATTTCGATATTTTTTTCAAAGTCAGAAATAGTCAGAAATAGTCAGAAATATAAAAAAATCAATTGGAAAAAATATAGTCCCGCTAGAATGCCATTTGCTGTTTGTGTGTTTAAAAGGTATATTATGAGAAGTGTAAAAATGAACAATTCCATAGAAGGTCAGATTATATGAGAAAAAAAATCGAAAATTTTTCTAAGTCCCAAAAATGAAAAATCAACTGAAAAATTTAATTTTCATAATAAATAAAGAAAAGTTGAAAGAAAAATGAAAAATCAACTGAAAAATTAAATTTTCATAATAAATAAAGAAAAGTTGAAAGAAAAATGAAAAATCAACTGAAAAATTAAATTTTCATAATAAATAAAGAAAAGTTGAAAGAAAAATTTCGATATTTTTTTCAAAGTCAGAAATATAAAAAAATCAATTTTTTTGATTTTTAAGTGAAATGCATTTGAAATAGAAACTTCTCAATGAAACTGAGGTGTATGTGAAAAATTTTTTTTCTTGAAAATTTCGAAAATTTTTCTAAGTCCCAAAAATGAAAAATCAACTGAAAAATTTAATTTTCATAATAAATAAAGAAAAGTTGAAAGAAAAATGAAAAATCAACTGAAAAATTAAATTTTCATAATAAATAAAGAAAAGTTGAAAGAAAAATTTCGATATTTTTTTCAAAGTCAGAAATAGTCAGAAATAGTCAGAAATATAAAAAAATCAATTGGAAAAAATATAGTCCCGCTAGAATGCCATTTGCTGTTTGTGTGTTTAAAAGGTATATTATGAGAAGTGTAAAAATGAACAATTCCATAGAAGGTCAGATTATATGAGAAAAAAAATCGAAAATTTTTCTAAGTCCCAAAAATGAAAAATCAACTGAAAAATTAAATTTTCATAATAAATAAAGAAAAGTTGAAAGAAAAATGAAAAATCAACTGAAAAATTAAATTTTCATAATAAATAAAGAAAAGTTGAAAGAAAAATTTCGATATTTTTTTCAAAGTCAGAAATAGTCAGAAATATAAAAAAATCAATTGGAAAAAATATATATATGATTTTTAAGTGGAATTCATTTGAAATAGAGACTTCTCAATGAAACTGAGGTGTATGTCAAAAGTTTTTTTTCTTGAAAATTTCGAAAATTTTTCTAAGTCCCGCTAGAATGCCATTTGCTGTTTGTGTGTTTAAAAGGTATATTATGAGAAGTGTAAAAATGAACAATTCCATAGAAGGTCAGATTATATGAGAAAAAAAATCGAAAATTTTTCTAAGTCCCAAAAATGAAAAATCAACTGAAAAATTTAATTTTCATAATAAATAAAGAAAAGTTGAAAGAAAAATGAAAAATCAACTGAAAAATTAAATTTTCATAATAAATAAAGAAAAGTTGAAAGAAAAATGAAAAATCAACTGAAAAATTAAATTTTCATAATAAATAAAGAAAAGTTGAAAGAAAAATTTCGATATTTTTTTCAAAGTCAGAAATATAAAAAAATCAATTTTTTTGATTTTTAAGTGAAATGCATTTGAAATAGAAACTTCTCAATGAAACTGAGGTGTATGTGAAAAATTTTTTTTCTTGAAAATTTCGAAAATTTTTCTAAGTCCCAAAAATGAAAAATCAACTGAAAAATTTAATTTTCATAATAAATAAAGAAAAGTTGAAAGAAAAATGAAAAATCAACTGAAAAATTAAATTTTCATAATAAATAAAGAAAAGTTGAAAGAAAAATTTCGATATTTTTTTCAAAGTCAGAAATAGTCAGAAATAGTCAGAAATATAAAAAAATCAATTGGAAAAAATATAGTCCCGCTAGAATGCCATTTGCTGTTTGTGTGTTTAAAAGGTATATTATGAGAAGTGTAAAAATGAACAATTCCATAGAAGGTCAGATTATATGAGAAAAAAAATCGAAAATTTTTCTAAGTCCCAAAAATGAAAAATCAACTGAAAAATTAAATTTTCATAATAAATAAAGAAAAGTTGAAAGAAAAATGAAAAATCAACTGAAAAATTAAATTTTCATAATAAATAAAGAAAAGTTGAAAGAAAAATTTCGATATTTTTTTCAAAGTCAGAAATAGTCAGAAATAGTCAGAAATATAAAAAAATCAATTGGAAAAAATATAGTCCCGCTAGAATGCCATTTGCTGTTTGTGTGTTTAAAAGGTATATTATGAGAAGTGTAAAAATGAACAATTCCATAGAAGGTCAGATTATATGAGAAAAAAAATCGAAAATTTTTCTAAGTCCCAAAAATGAAAAATCAACTGAAAAATTTAATTTTCATAATAAATAAAGAAAAGTTGAAAGAAAAATGAAAAATCAACTGAAAAATTAAATTTTCATAATAAATAAAGAAAAGTTGAAAGAAAAATTTCGATATTTTTTTCAAAGTCAGAAATAGTCAGAAATATAAAAAAATCAATTGGAAAAAATATATATATGATTTTTAAGTGGAATTCATTTGAAATAGAGACTTCTCAATGAAACTGAGGTGTATGTCAAAAGTTTTTTTTCTTGAAAATTTCGAAAATTTTTCTAAGTCCCGCTAGAATGCCATTTGCTGTTTGTGTGTTTAAAAGGTATATTATGAGAAGTGTAAAAATGAACAATTCCATAGAAGGTCAGATTATATGAGAAAAAAAATCGAAAATTTTTCTAAGTCCCAAAAATGAAAAATCAACTGAAAAATTTAATTTTCATAATAAATAAAGAAAAGTTGAAAGAAAAATGAAAAATCAACTGAAAAATTAAATTTTCATAATAAATAAAGAAAAGTTGAAAGAAAAATGAAAAATCAACTGAAAAATTAAATTTTCATAATAAATAAAGAAAAGTTGAAAGAAAAATTTCGATATTTTTTTCAAAGTCAGAAATATAAAAAAATCAATTTTTTTGATTTTTAAGTGAAATGCATTTGAAATAGAAACTTCTCAATGAAACTGAGGTGTATGTGAAAAATTTTTTTTCTTGAAAATTTCGAAAATTTTTCTAAGTCCCAAAAATGAAAAATCAACTGAAAAATTTAATTTTCATAATAAATAAAGAAAAGTTGAAAGAAAAATGAAAAATCAACTGAAAAATTAAATTTTCATAATAAATAAAGAAAAGTTGAAAGAAAAATTTCGATATTTTTTTCAAAGTCAGAAATATAAAAAATCAATTTTTTTGATTTTTAAGTGAAATGCATTTGAAATAGAAACTTCTCAATGAAACTGAGGTGTATGTGAAAAATTTTTTTTCTTGAAAATTTCGAAAATTTTTCTAAGTCCCAAAAATGAAAAATCAACTGAAAAATTTAATTTTCATAATAAATAAAGAAAAGTTGAAAGAAAAATGAAAAATCAACTGAAAAATTAAATTTTCATAATAAATAAAGAAAAGTTGAAAGAAAAATTTCGATATTTTTTTCAAAGTCAGAAATAGTCAGAAATAGTCAGAAATATAAAAAAATCAATTGGAAAAAATATAGTCCCGCTAGAATGCCATTTGCTGTTTGTGTGTTTAAAAGGTATATTATGAGAAGTGTAAAAATGAACAATTCCATAGAAGGTCAGATTATATGAGAAAAAAAATCGAAAATTTTTCTAAGTCCCAAAAATGAAGAATCAACTGAAAAATTTAATTTTCATAATAAATAAAGAAAAGTTGAAAGAAAAATGAAAAATCAACTGAAAAATTAAATTTTCATAATAAATAAAGAAAAGTTGAAAGAAAAATGAAAAATCAACTGAAAAATTAAATTTTCATAATAAATAAAGAAAAGTTGAAAGAAAAATTTCGATATTTTTTTCAAAGTCAGAAATATAAAAAAATCAATTTTTTTGATTTTTAAGTGAAATGCATTTGAAATAGAAACTTCTCAATGAAACTGAGGTGTATGTGAAAAATTTTTTTTCTTGAAAATTTCGAAAATTTTTCTAAGTCCCAAAAATGAAAAATCAACTGAAAAATTAAATTTTCATAATAAATAAAGAAAAGTTGAAAGAAAAATGAAAAATCAACTGAAAAATTAAATTTTCATAATAAATAAAGAAAAGTTGAAAGAAAAATTTCGATATTTTTTTCAAAGTCAGAAATAGTCAGAAATAGTCAGAAATATAAAAAAATCAATTGGAAAAAATATAGTCCCGCTAGAATGCCATTTGCTGTTTGTGTGTTTAAAAGGTATATTATGAGAAGTGTAAAAATGAACAATTCCATAGAAGGTCAGATTATATGAGAAAAAAAATCGAAAATTTTTCTAAGTCCCAAAAATGAAAAATCAACTGAAAAATTTAATTTTCATAATAAATAAAGAAAAGTTGAAAGAAAAATGAAAAATCAACTGAAAAATTAAATTTTCATAATAAATAAAGAAAAGTTGAAAGAAAAATGAAAAATCAACTGAAAAATTAAATTTTCATAATAAATAAAGAAAAGTTGAAAGAAAAATTTCGATATTTTTTTCAAAGTCAGAAATATAAAAAAATCAATTTTTTTGATTTTTAAGTGAAATGCATTTGAAATAGAAACTTCTCAATGAAACTGAGGTGTATGTGAAAAATTTTTTTTCTTGAAAATTTCGAAAATTTTTCTAAGTCCCAAAAATGAAAAATCAACTGAAAAATTTAATTTTCATAATAAATAAAGAAAAGTTGAAAGAAAAATGAAAAATCAACTGAAAAATTAAATTTTCATAATAAATAAAGAAAAGTTGAAAGAAAAATTTCGATATTTTTTTCAAAGTCAGAAATAGTCAGAAATAGTCAGAAATATAAAAAAATCAATTGGAAAAAATATAGTCCCGCTAGAATGCCATTTGCTGTTTGTGTGTTTAAAAGGTATATTATGAGAAGTGTAAAAATGAACAATTCCATAGAAGGTCAGATTATATGAGAAAAAAAATCGAAAATTTTTCTAAGTCCCAAAAATGAAGAATCAACTGAAAAATTTAATTTTCATAATAAATAAAGAAAAGTTGAAAGAAAAATGAAAAATCAACTGAAAAATTAAATTTTCATAATAAATAAAGAAAAGTTGAAAGAAAAATGAAAAATCAACTGAAAAATTAAATTTTCATAATAAATAAAGAAAAGTTGAAAGAAAAATTTCGATATTTTTTTCAAAGTCAGAAATATAAAAAAATCAATTTTTTTGATTTTTAAGTGAAATGCATTTGAAATAGAAACTTCTCAATGAAACTGAGGTGTATGTGAAAAATTTTTTTTCTTGAAAATTTAGAAAATTTTTCTAAGTCCCAAAAATGAAAAATCAACTGAAAAATTTAATTTTCATAATAAATAAAGAAAAGTTGAAAGAAAAATGAAAAATCAACTGAAAAATTAAATTTTCATAATAAATAAAGAAAAGTTGAAAGAAAAATTTCGATATTTTTTTCAAAGTCAGAAATAGTCAGAAATAGTCAGAAATATAAAAAAATCAATTGGAAAAAATATAGTCCCGCTAGAATGCCATTTGCTGTTTGTGTGTTTAAAAGGTATATTATGAGAAGTGTAAAAATGAACAATTCCATAGAAGGTCAGATTATATGAGAAAAAAAATCGAAAATTTTTCTAAGTCCCAAAAATGAAAAATCAACTGAAAAATTAAATTTTCATAATAAATAAAGAAAAGTTGAAAGAAAAATGAAAAATCAACTGAAAAATTAAATTTTCATAATAAATAAAGAAAAGTTGAAAGAAAAATTTCGATATTTTTTTCAAAGTCAGAAATAGTCAGAAATATAAAAAAATCAATTGGAAAAAATATATATATGATTTTTAAGTGGAATTCATTTGAAATAGAGACTTCTCAATGAAACTGAGGTGTATGTCAAAAATTTTTTTTCTTGAAAATTTCGAAAATTTTTCTAAGTCCCGCTAGAATGCCATTTGCTGTTTGTGTGTTTAAAAGGTATATTATGAGAAGTGTAAAAATGAACAATTCCATAGAAGGTCAGATTATATGAGAAAAAAAATCGAAAATTTTTCTAAGTCCCAAAAATGAAAAATCAACTGAAAAATTTAATTTTCATAATAAATAAAGAAAAGTTGAAAGAAAAATGAAAAATCAACTGAAAAATTAAATTTTCATAATAAATAAAGAAAAGTTGAAAGAAAAATGAAAAATCAACTGAAAAATTAAATTTTCATAATAAATAAAGAAAAGTTGAAAGAAAAATTTCGATATTTTTTTCAAAGTCAGAAATATAAAAAAATCAATTTTTTTGATTTTTAAGTGAAATGCATTTGAAATAGAAACTTCTCAATGAAACTGAGGTGTATGTGAAAAATTTTTTTTCTTGAAAATTTCGAAAATTTTTCTAAGTCCCAAAAATGAAAAATCAACTGAAAAATTTAATTTTCATAATAAATAAAGAAAAGTTGAAAGAAAAATGAAAAATCAACTGAAAAATTAAATTTTCATAATAAATAAAGAAAAGTTGAAAGAAAAATTTCGATATTTTTTTCAAAGTCAGAAATAGTCAGAAATAGTCAGAAATATAAAAAAATCAATTGGAAAAAATATAGTCCCGCTAGAATGCCATTTGCTGTTTGTGTGTTTAAAAGGTATATTATGAGAAGTGTAAAAATGAACAATTCCATAGAAGGTCAGATTATATGAGAAAAAAAATCGAAAATTTTTCTAAGTCCCAAAAATGAAGAATCAACTGAAAAATTTAATTTTCATAATAAATAAAGAAAAGTTGAAAGAAAAATGAAAAATCAACTGAAAAATTAAATTTTCATAATAAATAAAGAAAAGTTGAAAGAAAAATGAAAAATCAACTGAAAAATTAAATTTTCATAATAAATAAAGAAAAGTTGAAAGAAAAATTTCGATATTTTTTTCAAAGTCAGAAATATAAAAAAATCAATTTTTTTGATTTTTAAGTGAAATGCATTTGAAATAGAAACTTCTCAATGAAACTGAGGTGTATGTGAAAAATTTTTTTTCTTGAAAATTTAGAAAATTTTTCTAAGTCCCAAAAATGAAAAATCAACTGAAAAATTTAATTTTCATAATAAATAAAGAAAAGTTGAAAGAAAAATGAAAAATCAACTGAAAAATTAAATTTTCATAATAAATAAAGAAAAGTTGAAAGAAAAATTTCGATATTTTTTTCAAAGTCAGAAATAGTCAGAAATAGTCAGAAATATAAAAAAATCAATTGGAAAAAATATAGTCCCGCTAGAATGCCATTTGCTGTTTGTGTGTTTAAAAGGTATATTATGAGAAGTGTAAAAATGAACAATTCCATAGAAGGTCAGATTATATGAGAAAAAAAATCGAAAATTTTTCTAAGTCCCAAAAATGAAAAATCAACTGAAAAATTAAATTTTCATAATAAATAAAGAAAAGTTGAAAGAAAAATGAAAAATCAACTGAAAAATTAAATTTTCATAATAAATAAAGAAAAGTTGAAAGAAAAATTTCGATATTTTTTTCAAAGTCAGAAATAGTCAGAAATATAAAAAAATCAATTGGAAAAAATATATATATGATTTTTAAGTGGAATTCATTTGAAATAGAGACTTCTCAATGAAACTGAGGTGTATGTCAAAAATTTTTTTTCTTGAAAATTTCGAAAATTTTTCTAAGTCCCGCTAGAATGCCATTTGCTGTTTGTGTGTTTAAAAGGTATATTATGAGAAGTGTAAAAATGAACAATTCCATAGAAGGTCAGATTATATGAGAAAAAAAATCGAAAATTTTTCTAAGTCCCAAAAATGAAAAATCAACTGAAAAATTTAATTTTCATAATAAATAAAGAAAAGTTGAAAGAAAAATGAAAAATCAACTGAAAAATTAAATTTTCATAATAAATAAAGAAAAGTTGAAAGAAAAATGAAAAATCAACTGAAAAATTAAATTTTCATAATAAATAAAGAAAAGTTGAAAGAAAAATTTCGATATTTTTTTCAAAGTCAGAAATATAAAAAAATCAATTTTTTTGATTTTTAAGTGAAATGTATTTGAAATAGAAACTTCTCAATGAAACTGAGGTGTATGTGAAAAATTTTTTTTCTTGAAAATTTCGAAAATTTTTCTAAGTCCCAAAAATGAAAAATCAACTGAAAAATTTAATTTTCATAATAAATAAAGAAAAGTTGAAAGAAAAATGAAAAATCAACTGAAAAATTAAATTTTCATAATAAATAAAGAAAAGTTGAAAGAAAAATTTCGATATTTTTTTCAAAGTCAGAAATATAAAAAAATCAATTTTTTTGATTTTTAAGTGAAATGCATTTGAAATAGAAACTTCTCAATGAAACTGAGGTGTATGTGAAAAATTTTTTTTCTTGAAAATTTCGAAAATTTTTCTAAGTCCCAAAAATGAAAAATCAACTGAAAAATTTAATTTTCATAATAAATAAAGAAAAGTTGAAAGAAAAATGAAAAATCAACTGAAAAATTAAATTTTCATAATAAATAAAGAAAAGTTGAAAGAAAAATTTCGATATTTTTTTCAAAGTCAGAAATAGTCAGAAATATAAAAAAATCAATTGGAAAAAATATAGTCCCGCTAGAATGCCATTTGCTGTTTGTGTGTTTAAAAGGTATATTATGAGAAGTGTAAAAATGAACAATTCCATAGAAGGTCAGATTATATGAGAAAAAAAATCGAAAATTTTTCTAAGTCCCAAAAATGAAGAATCAACTGAAAAATTTAATTTTCATAATAAATAAAGAAAAGTTGAAAGAAAAATGAAAAATCAACTGAAAAATTAAATTTTCATAATAAATAAAGAAAAGTTGAAAGAAAAATTTCGATATTTTTTTCAAAGTCAGAAATATAAAAAAATCAATTTTTTTGATTTTTAAGTGAAATGCATTTGAAATAGAAACTTCTCAGTGAAACTGAGGTGTATGTGAAAAATTTTTTTTCTTGAAAATTTCGAAAATTTTTCTAAGTCCCAAAAATGAAAAATCAACTGAAAAATTAAATTTTCATAATAAATAAAGAAAAGTTGAAAGAAAAATGAAAAATCAACTGAAAAATTAAATTTTCATAATAAATAAAGAAAAGTTGAAAGAAAAATGAAAAATCAACTGAAAAATTAAATTTTCATAATAAATAAAGAAAAGTTGAAAGAAAAATTTCGATATTTTTTTCAAAGTCAGAAATATAAAAAAATCAATTTTTTTGATTTTTAAGTGAAATGCATTTGAAATAGAAACTTCTCAATGAAACTGAGGTGTATGTGAAAAATTTTTTCTCTTGAAAATTTCGAAAATTTTTCTAAGTCCCAAAAATGAAAAATCAACTGAAAAATTTAATTTTCATAATAAATAAAGAAAAGTTGAAAGAAAAATGAAAAATCAACTGAAAAATTAAATTTTCATAATAAATAAAGAAAAGTTGAAAGAAAAATTTCGATATTTTTTTCAAAGTCAGAAATATAAAAAAATCAATTTTTTTGATTTTTAAGTGAAATGCATTTGAAATAGAAACTTCTCAATGAAACTGAGGTGTATGTGAAAAATTTTTTCTCTTGAAAATTTCGAAAATTTTTCTAAGTCCCAAAAATGAAAAATCAACTGAAAAATTTAATTTTCATAATAAATAAAGAAAAGTTGAAAGAAAAATGAAAAATCAACTGAAAAATTAAATTTTCATAATAAATAAAGAAAAGTTGAAAGAAAAATTTCGATATTTTTTTCAAAGTCAGAAATAGTCAGAAATAGTCAGAAATATAAAAAAATCAATTGGAAAAAATATAGTCCCGCTAGAATGCCATTTGCTGTTTGTGTGTTTAAAAGGTATATTATGAGAAGTGTAAAAATGAACAATTCCATAGAAGGTCAGATTATATGAGAAAAAAAATCGAAAATTTTTCTAAGTCCCAAAAATGAAGAATCAACTGAAAAATTTAATTTTCATAATAAATAAAGAAAAGTTGAAAGAAAAATGAAAAATCAACTGAAAAATTAAATTTTCATAATAAATAAAGAAAAGTTGAAAGAAAAATTTCGATATTTTTTTCAAAGTCAGAAATAGTCAGAAATATAAAAAAATCAATTGGAAAAAATATATATATGATTTTTAAGTGGAATTCATTTGAAATAGAGACTTCTCAATGAAACTGAGGTGTATGTCAAAAATTTTTTTTCTTGAAAATTTCGAAAATTTTTCTAAGTCCCGCTAGAATGCCATTTGCTGTTTGTGTGTTTAAAAGGTATATTATGAGAAGTGTAAAAATGAACAATTCCATAGAAGGTCAGATTATATGAGAAAAAAAATCGAAAATTTTTCTAAGTCCCAAAAATGAAAAATCAACTGAAAAATTAAATTTTCATAATAAATAAAGAAAAGTTGAAAGAAAAATGAAAAATCAACTGAAAAATTAAATTTTCATAATAAATAAAGAAAAGTTGAAAGAAAAATTTCGATATTTTTTTCAAAGTCAGAAATAGTCAGAAATATAAAAAAATCAATTGGAAAAAATATATATATGATTTTTAAGTGGAATTCATTTGAAATAGAGACTTCTCAATGAAACTGAGGTGTATGTCAAAAATTTTTTTTCTTGAAAATTTCGAAAATTTTTCTAAGTCCCGCTAGAATGCCATTTGCTGTTTGTGTGTTTAAAAGGTATATTATGAGAAGTGTAAAAATGAACAATTCCATAGAAGGTCAGATTATATGAGAAAAAAAATCGAAAATTTTTCTAAGTCCCAAAAATGAAAAATCAACTGAAAAATTTAATTTTCATAATAAATAAAGAAAAGTTGAAAGAAAAATGAAAAATCAACTGAAAAATTAAATTTTCATAATAAATAAAGAAAAGTTGAAAGAAAAATGAAAAATCAACTGAAAAATTAAATTTTCATAATAAATAAAGAAAAGTTGAAAGAAAAATTTCGATATTTTTTTCAAAGTCAGAAATATAAAAAAATCAATTTTTTTGATTTTTAAGTGAAATGCATTTGAAATAGAAACTTCTCAATGAAACTGAGGTGTATGTGAAAAATTTTTTTTCTTGAAAATTTCGAAAATTTTTCTAAGTCCCAAAAATGAAAAATCAACTGAAAAATTTAATTTTCATAATAAATAAAGAAAAGTTGAAAGAAAAATGAAAAATCAACTGAAAAATTAAATTTTCATAATAAATAAAGAAAAGTTGAAAGAAAAATTTCGATATTTTTTTCAAAGTCAGAAATAGTCAGAAATATAAAAAAATCAATTGGAAAAAATATATATATGATTTTTAAGTGGAATTCATTTGAAATAGAGACTTCTCAATGAAACTGAGGTGTATGTCAAAAATTTTTTTTCTTGAAAATTTCGAAAATTTTTCTAAGTCCCGCTAGAATGCCATTTGCTGTTTGTGTGTTTAAAAGGTATATTATGAGAAGTGTAAAAATGAACAATTCCATAGAAGGTCAGATTATATGAGAAAAAAAATCGAAAATTTTTCTAAGTCCCAAAAATGAAAAATCAACTGAAAAATTTAATTTTCATAATAAATAAAGAAAAGTTGAAAGAAAAATTTCGATATTTTTTTCAAAGTCAGAAATATAAAAAAATCAATTTTTTTGATTTTTAAGTGAAATGCATTTGAAATAGAAACTTCTCAATGAAACTGAGGTGTATGTGAAAAATTTTTTTTCTTGAAAATTTCGAAAATTTTTCTAAGTCCCAAAAATGAAAAATCAACTGAAAAATTTAATTTTCATAATAAATAAAGAAAAGTTGAAAGAAAAATGAAAAATCAACTGAAAAATTAAATTTTCATAATAAATAAAGAAAAGTTGAAAGAAAAATTTCGATATTTTTTTCAAAGTCAGAAATAGTCAGAAATATAAAAAAATCAATTGGAAAAAATATATATATGATTTTTAAGTGGAATTCATTTGAAATAGAGACTTCTCAATGAAACTGAGGTGTATGTCAAAAATTTTTTTTCTTGAAAATTTCGAAAATTTTTCTAAGTCCCGCTAGAATGCCATTTGCTGTTTGTGTGTTTAAAAGGTATATTATGAGAAGTGTAAAAATGAACAATTCCATAGAAGGTCAGATTATATGAGAAAAAAAATCGAAAATTTTTCTAAGTCCCAAAAATGAAAAATCAACTGAAAAATTTAATTTTCATAATAAATAAAGAAAAGTTGAAAGAAAAATGAAAAATCAACTGAAAAATTAAATTTTCATAATAAATAAAGAAAAGTTGAAAGAAAAATGAAAAATCAACTGAAAAATTAAATTTTCATAATAAATAAAGAAAAGTTGAAAGAAAAATTTCGATATTTTTTTCAAAGTCAGAAATATAAAAAAATCAATTTTTTTGATTTTTAAGTGAAATGCATTTGAAATAGAAACTTCTCAATGAAACTGAGGTGTATGTGAAAAATTTTTTTTCTTGAAAATTTCGAAAATTTTTCTAAGTCCCAAAAATGAAAAATCAACTGAAAAATTAAATTTTCATAATAAATAAAGAAAAGTTGAAAGAAAAATGAAAAATCAACTGAAAAATTAAATTTTCATAATAAATAAAGAAAAGTTGAAAGAAAAATTTCGATATTTTTTTCAAAGTCAGAAATAGTCAGAAATAGTCAGAAATATAAAAAAATCAATTGGAAAAAATATAGTCCCGCTAGAATGCCATTTGCTGTTTGTGTGTTTAAAAGGTATATTATGAGAAGTGTAAAAATGAACAATTCCATAGAAGGTCAGATTATATGAGAAAAAAAATCGAAAATTTTTCTAAGTCCCAAAAATGAAAAATCAACTGAAAAATTTAATTTTCATAATAAATAAAGAAAAGTTGAAAGAAAAATGAAAAATCAACTGAAAAATTAAATTTTCATAATAAATAAAGAAAAGTTGAAAGAAAAATTTCGATATTTTTTTCAAAGTCAGAAATAGTCAGAAATAGTCAGAAATATAAAAAAATCAATTGGAAAAAATATAGTCCCGCTAGAATGCCATTTGCTGTTTGTGTGTTTAAAAGGTATATTATGAGAAGTGTAAAAATGAACAATTCCATAGAAGGTCAGATTATATGAGAAAAAAAATCGAAAATTTTTCTAAGTCCCAAAAATGAAGAATCAACTGAAAAATTTAATTTTCATAATAAATAAAGAAAAGTTGAAAGAAAAATGAAAAATCAACTGAAAAATTAAATTTTCATAATAAATAAAGAAAAGTTGAAAGAAAAATTTCGATATTTTTTTCAAAGTCAGAAATAGTCAGAAATAGTCAGAAATATAAAAAAATCAATTGGAAAAAATATAGTCCCGCTAGAATGCCATTTGCTGTTTGTGTGTTTAAAAGGTATATTATGAGAAGTGTAAAAATGAACAATTCCATAGAAGGTCAGATTATATGAGAAAAAAAATCGAAAATTTTTCTAAGTCCCAAAAATGAAAAATCAACTGAAAAATTTAATTTTCATAATAAATAAAGAAAAGTTGAAAGAAAAATGAAAAATCAACTGAAAAATTAAATTTTCATAATAAATAAAGAAAAGTTGAAAGAAAAATGAAAAATCAACTGAAAAATTAAATTTTCATAATAAATAAAGAAAAGTTGAAAGAAAAATTTCGATATTTTTTTCAAAGTCAGAAATAGTCACAAATATAAAAAAATCAATTGGAAAAAATATATATATGATTTTTAAGTGGAATTCATTTGAAATAGAGACTTCTCAATGAAACTGAGGTGTATGTCAAAAATTTTTTTTCTTGAAAATTTCGAAAATTTTTCTAAGTCCCGCTAGAATGCCATTTGCTGTTTGTGTGTTTAAAAGGTATATTATGAGAAGTGTAAAAATGAACAATTCCATAGAAGGTCAGATTATATGAGAAAAAAAATCGAAAATTTTTCTAAGTCCCAAAAATGAAAAATCAACTGAAAAATTTAATTTTCATAATAAATAAAGAAAAGTTGAAAGAAAAATGAAAAATCAACTGAAAAATTAAATTTTCATAATAAATAAAGAAAAGTTGAAAGAAAAATGAAAAATCAACTGAAAAATTAAATTTTCATAATAAATAAAGAAAAGTTGAAAGAAAAATTTCGATATTTTTTTCAAAGTCAGAAATATAAAAAAATCAATTTTTTTGATTTTTAAGTGAAATGCATTTGAAATAGAAACTTCTCAATGAAACTGAGGTGTATGTGAAAAATTTTTTTTCTTGAAAATTTCGAAAATTTTTCTAAGTCCCAAAAATGAAAAATCAACTGAAAAATTTAATTTTCATAATAAATAAAGAAAAGTTGAAAGAAAAATGAAAAATCAACTGAAAAATTAAATTTTCATAATAAATAAAGAAAAGTTGAAAGAAAAATTTCGATATTTTTTTCAAAGTCAGAAATAGTCAGAAATATAAAAAAATCAATTGGAAAAAATATATATATGATTTTTAAGTGGAATTCATTTGAAATAGAGACTTCTCAATGAAACTGAGGTGTATGTCAAAAATTTTTTTTCTTGAAAATTTCGAAAATTTTTCTAAGTCCCGCTAGAATGCCATTTGCTGTTTGTGTGTTTAAAAGGTATATTATGAGAAGTGTAAAAATGAACAATTCCATAGAAGGTCAGATTATATGAGAAAAAAAATCGAAAATTTTTCTAAGTCCCAAAAATGAAAAATCAACTGAAAAATTTAATTTTCATAATAAATAAAGAAAAGTTGAAAGAAAAATGAAAAATCAACTGAAAAATTAAATTTTCATAATAAATAAAGAAAAGTTGAAAGAAAAATGAAAAATCAACTGAAAAATTAAATTTTCATAATAAATAAAGAAAAGTTGAAAGAAAAATTTCGATATTTTTTTCAAAGTCAGAAATATAAAAAAATCAATTTTTTTGATTTTTAAGTGAAATGTATTTGAAATAGAAACTTCTCAATGAAACTGAGGTGTATGTGAAAAATTTTTTTTCTTGAAAATTTCGAAAATTTTTCTAAGTCCCAAAAATGAAAAATCAACTGAAAAATTTAATTTTCATAATAAATAAAGAAAAGTTGAAAGAAAAATGAAAAATCAACTGAAAAATTAAATTTTCATAATAAATAAAGAAAAGTTGAAAGAAAAATTTCGATATTTTTTTCAAAGTCAGAAATATAAAAAAATCAATTTTTTTGATTTTTAAGTGAAATGCATTTGAAATAGAAACTTCTCAATGAAACTGAGGTGTATGTGAAAAATTTTTTTTCTTGAAAATTTCGAAAATTTTTCTAAGTCCCAAAAATGAAAAATCAACTGAAAAATTTAATTTTCATAATAAATAAAGAAAAGTTGAAAGAAAAATGAAAAATCAACTGAAAAATTAAATTTTCATAATAAATAAAGAAAAGTTGAAAGAAAAATTTCGATATTTTTTTCAAAGTCAGAAATAGTCAGAAATATAAAAAAATCAATTGGAAAAAATATAGTCCCGCTAGAATGCCATTTGCTGTTTGTGTGTTTAAAAGGTATATTATGAGAAGTGTAAAAATGAACAATTCCATAGAAGGTCAGATTATATGAGAAAAAAAATCGAAAATTTTTCTAAGTCCCAAAAATGAAGAATCAACTGAAAAATTTAATTTTCATAATAAATAAAGAAAAGTTGAAAGAAAAATGAAAAATCAACTGAAAAATTAAATTTTCATAATAAATAAAGAAAAGTTGAAAGAAAAATTTCGATATTTTTTTCAAAGTCAGAAATATAAAAAAATCAATTTTTTTGATTTTTAAGTGAAATGCATTTGAAATAGAAACTTCTCAGTGAAACTGAGGTGTATGTGAAAAATTTTTTTTCTTGAAAATTTCGAAAATTTTTCTAAGTCCCAAAAATGAAAAATCAACTGAAAAATTAAATTTTCATAATAAATAAAGAAAAGTTGAAAGAAAAATGAAAAATCAACTGAAAAATTAAATTTTCATAATAAATAAAGAAAAGTTGAAAGAAAAATGAAAAATCAACTGAAAAATTAAATTTTCATAATAAATAAAGAAAAGTTGAAAGAAAAATTTCGATATTTTTTTCAAAGTCAGAAATATAAAAAAATCAATTTTTTTGATTTTTAAGTGAAATGCATTTGAAATAGAAACTTCTCAATGAAACTGAGGTGTATGTGAAAAATTTTTTTTCTTGAAAATTTCGAAAATTTTTCTAAGTCCCAAAAATGAAAAATCAACTGAAAAATTTAATTTTCATAATAAATAAAGAAAAGTTGAAAGAAAAATGAAAAATCAACTGAAAAATTAAATTTTCATAATAAATAAAGAAAAGTTGAAAGAAAAATTTCGATATTTTTTTCAAAGTCAGAAATATAAAAAAATCAATTTTTTTGATTTTTAAGTGAAATGCATTTGAAATAGAAACTTCTCAATGAAACTGAGGTGTATGTGAAAAATTTTTTTTCTTGAAAATTTCGAAAATTTTTCTAAGTCCCAAAAATGAAAAATCAACTGAAAAATTTAATTTTCATAATAAATAAAGAAAAGTTGAAAGAAAAATGAAAAATCAACTGAAAAATTAAATTTTCATAATAAATAAAGAAAAGTTGAAAGAAAAATTTCGATATTTTTTTCAAAGTCAGAAATAGTCAGAAATATAAAAAAATCAATTGGAAAAAATATAGTCCCGCTAGAATGCCATTTGCTGTTTGTGTGTTTAAAAGGTATATTATGAGAAGTGTAAAAATGAACAATTCCATAGAAGGTCAGATTATATGAGAAAAAAAATCGAAAATTTTTCTAAGTCCCAAAAATGAAGAATCAACTGAAAAATTTAATTTTCATAATAAATAAAGAAAAGTTGAAAGAAAAATGAAAAATCAACTGAAAAATTAAATTTTCATAATAAATAAAGAAAAGTTGAAAGAAAAATTTCGATATTTTTTTCAAAGTCAGAAATAGTCAGAAATATAAAAAAATCAATTGGAAAAAATATATATATGATTTTTAAGTGGAATTCATTTGAAATAGAGACTTCTCAATGAAACTGAGGTGTATGTCAAAAATTTTTTTTCTTGAAAATTTCGAAAATTTTTCTAAGTCCCGCTAGAATGCCATTTGCTGTTTGTGTGTTTAAAAGGTATATTATGAGAAGTGTAAAAATGAACAATTCCATAGAAGGTCAGATTATATGAGAAAAAAAATCGAAAATTTTTCTAAGTCCCAAAAATGAAAAATCAACTGAAAAATTTAATTTTCATAATAAATAAAGAAAAGTTGAAAGAAAAATGAAAAATCAACTGAAAAATTAAATTTTCATAATAAATAAAGAAAAGTTGAAAGAAAAATTTCGATATTTTTTTCAAAGTCAGAAATAGTCAGAAATATAAAAAAATCAATTGGAAAAAATATATATATGATTTTTAAGTGGAATTCATTTGAAATAGAGACTTCTCAATGAAACTGAGGTGTATGTCAAAAATTTTTTTTCTTGAAAATTTCGAAAATTTTTCTAAGTCCCGCTAGAATGCCATTTGCTGTTTGTGTGTTTAAAAGGTATATTATGAGAAGTGTAAAAATGAACAATTCCATAGAAGGTCAGATTATATGAGAAAAAAAATCGAAAATTTTTCTAAGTCCCAAAAATGAAAAATCAACTGAAAAATTTAATTTTCATAATAAATAAAGAAAAGTTGAAAGAAAAATGAAAAATCAACTGAAAAATTAAATTTTCATAATAAATAAAGAAAAGTTGAAAGAAAAATGAAAAATCAACTGAAAAATTAAATTTTCATAATAAATAAAGAAAAGTTGAAAGAAAAATTTCGATATTTTTTTCAAAGTCAGAAATATAAAAAAATCAATTTTTTTGATTTTTAAGTGAAATGCATTTGAAATAGAAACTTCTCAATGAAACTGAGGTGTATGTGAAAAATTTTTTTTCTTGAAAATTTCGAAAATTTTTCTAAGTCCCAAAAATGAAAAATCAACTGAAAAATTTAATTTTCATAATAAATAAAGAAAAGTTGAAAGAAAAATGAAAAATCAACTGAAAAATTAAATTTTCATAATAAATAAAGAAAAGTTGAAAGAAAAATTTCCATATTTTTTTCAAAGTCAGAAATAGTCAGAAATATAAAAAAATCAATTGGAAAAAATATATATATGATTTTTAAGTGGAATTCATTTGAAATAGAGACTTCTCAATGAAACTGAGGTGTATGTCAAAAATTTTTTTTCTTGAAAATTTCGAAAATTTTTCTAAGTCCCGCTAGAATGCCATTTGCTGTTTGTGTGTTTAAAAGGTATATTATGAGAAGTGTAAAAATGAACAATTCCATAGAAGGTCAGATTATATGAGAAAAAAAATCGAAAATTTTTCTAAGTCCCAAAAATGAAAAATCAACTGAAAAATTTAATTTTCATAATAAATAAAGAAAAGTTGAAAGAAAAATTTCGATATTTTTTTCAAAGTCAGAAATATAAAAAAATCAATTTTTTTGATTTTTAAGTGAAATGCATTTGAAATAGAAACTTCTCAATGAAACTGAGGTGTATGTGAAAAATTTTTTTTCTTGAAAATTTCGAAAATTTTTCTAAGTCCCAAAAATGAAAAATCAACTGAAAAATTTAATTTTCATAATAAATAAAGAAAAGTTGAAAGAAAAATGAAAAATCAACTGAAAAATTAAATTTTCATAATAAATAAAGAAAAGTTGAAAGAAAAATTTCGATATTTTTTTCAAAGTCAGAAATAGTCAGAAATATAAAAAAATCAATTGGAAAAAATATATATATGATTTTTAAGTGGAATTCATTTGAAATAGAGACTTCTCAATGAAACTGAGGTGTATGTCAAAAATTTTTTTTCTTGAAAATTTCGAAAATTTTTCTAAGTCCCGCTAGAATGCCATTTGCTGTTTGTGTGTTTAAAAGGTATATTATGAGAAGTGTAAAAATGAACAATTCCATAGAAGGTCAGATTATATGAGAAAAAAAATCGAAAATTTTTCTAAGTCCCAAAAATGAAAAATCAACTGAAAAATTTAATTTTCATAATAAATAAAGAAAAGTTGAAAGAAAAATGAAAAATCAACTGAAAAATTAAATTTTCATAATAAATAAAGAAAAGTTGAAAGAAAAATGAAAAATCAACTGAAAAATTAAATTTTCATAATAAATAAAGAAAAGTTGAAAGAAAAATTTCGATATTTTTTTCAAAGTCAGAAATATAAAAAAATCAATTTTTTTGATTTTTAAGTGAAATGCATTTGAAATAGAAACTTCTCAATGAAACTGAGGTGTATGTGAAAAATTTTTTTTCTTGAAAATTTCGAAAATTTTTCTAAGTCCCAAAAATGAAAAATCAACTGAAAAATTAAATTTTCATAATAAATAAAGAAAAGTTGAAAGAAAAATGAAAAATCAACTGAAAAATTAAATTTTCATAATAAATAAAGAAAAGTTGAAAGAAAAATTTCGATATTTTTTTCAAAGTCAGAAATAGTCAGAAATAGTCAGAAATATAAAAAAATCAATTGGAAAAAATATAGTCCCGCTAGAATGCCATTTGCTGTTTGTGTGTTTAAAAGGTATATTAAGAGAAGTGTAAAAATGAACAATTCCATAGAAGGTCAGATTATATGAGAAAAAAAATCGAAAATTTTTCTAAGTCCCAAAAATGAAAAATCAACTGAAAAATTTAATTTTCATAATAAATAAAGAAAAGTTGAAAGAAAAATGAAAAATCAACTGAAAAATTAAATTTTCATAATAAATAAAGAAAAGTTGAAAGAAAAATTTCGATATTTTTTTCAAAGTCAGAAATAGTCAGAAATAGTCAGAAATATAAAAAAATCAATTGGAAAAAATATAGTCCCGCTAGAATGCCATTTGCTGTTTGTGTGTTTAAAAGGTATATTATGAGAAGTGTAAAAATGAACAATTCCATAGAAGGTCAGATTATATGAGAAAAAAAATCGAAAATTTTTCTAAGTCCCAAAAATGAAAAATCAACTGAAAAATTTAATTTTCATAATAAATAAAGAAAAGTTGAAAGAAAAATGAAAAATCAACTGAAAAATTAAATTTTCATAATAAATAAAGAAAAGTTGAAAGAAAAATGAAAAATCAACTGAAAAATTAAATTTTCATAATAAATAAAGAAAAGTTGAAAGAAAAATTTCGATATTTTTTTCAAAGTCAGAAATAGTCAGAAATATAAAAAAATCAATTGGAAAAAATATATATATGATTTTTAAGTGGAATTCATTTGAAATAGAGACTTCTCAATGAAACTGAGGTGTATGTCAAAAATTTTTTTTCTTGAAAATTTCGAAAATTTTTCTAAGTCCCGCTAGAATGCCATTTGCTGTTTGTGTGTTTAAAAGGTATATTATGAGAAGTGTAAAAATGAACAATTCCATAGAAGGTCAGATTATATGAGAAAAAAAATCGAAAATTTTTCTAAGTCCCAAAAATGAAAAATCAACTGAAAAATTTAATTTTCATAATAAATAAAGAAAAGTTGAAAGAAAAATGAAAAATCAACTGAAAAATTAAATTTTCATAATAAATAAAGAAAAGTTGAAAGAAAAATGAAAAATCAACTGAAAAATTAAATTTTCATAATAAATAAAGAAAAGTTGAAAGAAAAATTTCGATATTTTTTTCAAAGTCAGAAATATAAAAAAATCAATTTTTTTGATTTTTAAGTGAAATGCATTTGAAATAGAAACTTCTCAATGAAACTGAGGTGTATGTGAAAAATTTTTTTTCTTGAAAATTTCGAAAATTTTTCTAAGTCCCAAAAATGAAAAATCAACTGAAAAATTAAATTTTCATAATAAATAAAGAAAAGTTGAAAGAAAAATGAAAAATCAACTGAAAAATTAAATTTTCATAATAAATAAAGAAAAGTTGAAAGAAAAATTTCGATATTTTTTTCAAAGTCAGAAATAGTCAGAAATATAAAAAAATCAATTGGAAAAAATATATATATGATTTTTAAGTGGAATTCATTTGAAATAGAGACTTCTCAATGAAACTGAGGTGTATGTCAAAAATTTTTTTTCTTGAAAATTTCGAAAATTTTTCTAAGTCCCGCTAGAATGCCATTTGCTGTTTGTGTGTTTAAAAGGTATATTATGAGAAGTGTAAAAATGAACAATTCCATAGAAGGTCAGATTATATGAGAAAAAAAATCGAAAATTTTTCTAAGTCCCAAAAATGAAAAATCAACTGAAAAATTTAATTTTCATAATAAATAAAGAAAAGTTGAAAGAAAAATGAAAAATCAACTGAAAAATTAAATTTTCATAATAAATAAAGAAAAGTTGAAAGAAAAATGAAAAATCAACTGAAAAATTAAATTTTCATAATAAATAAAGAAAAGTTGAAAGAAAAATTTCGATATTTTTTTCAAAGTCAGAAATATAAAAAAATCAATTTTTTTGATTTTTAAGTGAAATGCATTTGAAATAGAAACTTCTCAATGAAACTGAGGTGTATGTGAAAAATTTTTTTTCTTGAAAATTTCGAAAATTTTTCTAAGTCCCAAAAATGAAAAATCAACTGAAAAATTTAATTTTCATAATAAATAAAGAAAAGTTGAAAGAAAAATGAAAAATCAACTGAAAAATTAAATTTTCATAATAAATAAAGAAAAGTTGAAAGAAAAATTTCGATATTTTTTTCAAAGTCAGAAATAGTCAGAAATATAAAAAAATCAATTGGAAAAAATATATATATGATTTTTAAGTGGAATTCATTTGAAATAGAGACTTCTCAATGAAACTGAGGTGTATGTCAAAAATTTTTTTTCTTGAAAATTTCGAAAATTTTTCTAAGTCCCGCTAGAATGCCATTTGCTGTTTGTGTGTTTAAAAGGTATATTATGAGAAGTGTAAAAATGAACAATTCCATAGAAGGTCAGATTATATGAGAAAAAAAATCGAAAATTTTTCTAAGTCCCAAAAATGAAAAATCAACTGAAAAATTTAATTTTCATAATAAATAAAGAAAAGTTGAAAGAAAAATGAAAAATCAACTGAAAAATTAAATTTTCATAATAAATAAAGAAAAGTTGAAAGAAAAATGAAAAATCAACTGAAAAATTAAATTTTCATAATAAATAAAGAAAAGTTGAAAGAAAAATTTCGATATTTTTTTCAAAGTCAGAAATATAAAAAAATCAATTTTTTTGATTTTTAAGTGAAATGCATTTGAAATAGAAACTTCTCAATGAAACTGAGGTGTATGTGAAAAATTTTTTTTCTTGAAAATTTCGAAAATTTTTCTAAGTCCCAAAAATGAAAAATCAACTGAAAAATTAAATTTTCATAATAAATAAAGAAAAGTTGAAAGAAAAATGAAAAATCAACTGAAAAATTAAATTTTCATAATAAATAAAGAAAAGTTGAAAGAAAAATTTCGATATTTTTTTCAAAGTCAGAAATAGTCAGAAATAGTCAGAAATATAAAAAAATCAATTGGAAAAAATATAGTCCCGCTAGAATGCCATTTGCTGTTTGTGTGTTTAAAAGGTATATTAAGAGAAGTGTAAAAATGAACAATTCCATAGAAGGTCAGATTATATGAGAAAAAAAATCGAAAATTTTTCTAAGTCCCAAAAATGAAAAATCAACTGAAAAATTTAATTTTCATAATAAATAAAGAAAAGTTGAAAGAAAAATGAAAAATCAACTGAAAAATTAAATTTTCATAATAAATAAAGAAAAGTTGAAAGAAAAATTTCGATATTTTTTTCAAAGTCAGAAATAGTCAGAAATAGTCAGAAATATAAAAAAATCAATTGGAAAAAATATATATATGATTTTTAAGTGGAATTCATTTGAAATAGAGACTTCTCAATGAAACTGAGGTGTATGTCAAAAATTTTTTTTCTTGAAAATTTCGAAAATTTTTCTAAGTCCCGCTAGAATGCCATTTGCTGTTTGTGTGTTTAAAAGGTATATTATGAGAAGTGTAAAAATGAACAATTCCATAGAAGGTCAGATTATATGAGAAAAAAAATCGAAAATTTTTCTAAGTCCCAAAAATGAAAAATCAACTGAAAAATTTAATTTTCATAATAAATAAAGAAAAGTTGAAAGAAAAATGAAAAATCAACTGAAAAATTAAATTTTCATAATAAATAAAGAAAAGTTGAAAGAAAAATGAAAAATCAACTGAAAAATTAAATTTTCATAATAAATAAAGAAAAGTTGAAACAAAAATTTCGATATTTTTTTCAAAGTCAGAAATATAAAAAAATCAATTTTTTTGATTTTTAAGTGAAATGCATTTGAAATAGAAACTTCTCAATGAAACTGAGGTGTATGTGAAAAATTTTTTTTCTTGAAAATTTCGAAAATTTTTCTAAGTCCCAAAAATGAAAAATCAACTGAAAAATTAAATTTTCATAATAAATAAAGAAAAGTTGAAAGAAAAATGAAAAATCAACTGAAAAATTAAATTTTCATAATAAATAAAGAAAAGTTGAAAGAAAAATTTCGATATTTTTTTCAAAGTCAGAAATAGTCAGAAATAGTCAGAAATATAAAAAAATCAATTGGAAAAAATATAGTCCCGCTAGAATGCCATTTGCTGTTTGTGTGTTTAAAAGGTATATTATGAGAAGTGTAAAAATGAACAATTCCATAGAAGGTCAGATTATATGAGAAAAAAAATCGAAAATTTTTCTAAGTCCCAAAAATGAAAAATCAACTGAAAAATTTAATTTTCATAATAAATAAAGAAAAGTTGAAAGAAAAATGAAAAATCAACTGAAAAATTAAATTTTCATAATAAATAAAGAAAAGTTGAAAGAAAAATTTCGATATTTTTTTCAAAGTCAGAAATATAAAAAAATCAATTGGAAAAAATATATATATGATTTTTAAGTGGAATTCATTTGAAATAGAGACTTCTCAATGAAACTGAGGTGTATGTCAAAAATTTTTTTTCTTGAAAATTTCGAAAATTTTTCTAAGTCCCGCTAGAATGCCATTTGCTGTTTGTGTGTTTAAAAGGTATATTATGAGAAGTGTAAAAATGAACAATTCCATAGAAGGTCAGATTATATGAGAAAAAAAATCGAAAATTTTTCTAAGTCCCAAAAATGAAGAATCAACTGAAAAATTTAATTTTCATAATAAATAAAGAAAAGTTGAAAGAAAAATTTCGATATTTTTTTCAAAGTCAGAAATAGTCAGAAATAGTCAGAAATATAAAAAAATCAATTGGAAAAAATATAGTCCCGCTAGAATGCCATTTGCTGTTTGTGTGTTTAAAAGGTATATTATGAGAAGTGTAAAAATGAACAATTCCATAGAAGGTCAGATTATATGAGAAAAAAAATCGAAAATTTTTCTAAGTCCCAAAAATGAAGAATCAACTGAAAAATTTAATTTTCATAATAAATAAAGAAAAGTTGAAAGAAAAATGAAAAATCAACTGAAAAATTAAATTTTCATAATAAATAAAGAAAAGTTGAAAGAAAAATTTCGATATTTTTTTCAAAGTCAGAAATAGTCAGAAATATAAAAAAATCAATTGGAAAAAATATATATATGATTTTTAAGTGGAATTCATTTGAAATAGAGTCTTCTCAATGAAACTGAGGTGTATGTCAAAAATTTTTTTTCTTGAAAATTTCGAAAATTTTTCTAAGTCCCGCTAGAATGCCATTTGCTGTTTGTGTGTTTAAAAGGTATATTATGAGAAGTGTAAAAATGAACAATTCCATAGAAGGTCAGATTATATGAGAAAAAAAATCGAAAATTTTTCTAAGTCCCAAAAATGAAAAATCAACTGAAAAATTTAATTTTCATAATAAATAAAGAAAAGTTGAAAGAAAAATGAAAAATCAACTGAAAAATTAAATTTTCATAATAAATAAAGAAAAGTTGAAAGAAAAATGAAAAATCAACTGAAAAATTAAATTTTCATAATAAATAAAGAAAAGTTGAAAGAAAAATTTCGATATTTTTTTCAAAGTCAGAAATATAAAAAAATCAATTTTTTTGATTTTTAAGTGAAATGCATTTGAAATAGAAACTTCTCAATGAAACTGAGGTGTATGTGAAAAATTTTTTTTCTTGAAAATTTCGAAAATTTTTCTAAGTCCCAAAAATGAAAAATCAACTGAAAAATTTAATTTTCATAATAAATAAAGAAAAGTTGAAAGAAAAATGAAAAATCAACTGAAAAATTAAATTTTCATAATAAATAAAGAAAAGTTGAAAGAAAAATTTCGATATTTTTTTCAAAGTCAGAAATAGTCAGAAATATAAAAAAATCAATTGGAAAAAATATATATATGATTTTTAAGTGGAATTCATTTGAAATAGAGACTTCTCAATGAAACTGAGGTGTATGTCAAAAATTTTTTTTCTTGAAAATTTCGAAAATTTTTCTAAGTCCCGCTAGAATGCCATTTGCTGTTTGTGTGTTTAAAAGGTATATTATGAGAAGTGTAAAAATGAACAATTCCATAGAAGGTCAGATTATATGAGAAAAAAAATCGAAAATTTTTCTAAGTCCCAAAAATGAAAAATCAACTGAAAAATTTAATTTTCATAATAAATAAAGAAAAGTTGAAAGAAAAATTTCGATATTTTTTTCAAAGTCAGAAATATAAAAAAATCAATTTTTTTGATTTTTAAGTGAAATGCATTTGAAATAGAAACTTCTCAATGAAACTGAGGTGTATGTGAAAAATTTTTTTTCTTGAAAATTTCCAAAATTTTTCTAAGTCCCAAAAATGAAAAATCAACTGAAAAATTTAATTTTCATAATAAATAAAGAAAAGTTGAAAGAAAAATGAAAAATCAACTGAAAAATTAAATTTTCATAATAAATAAAGAAAAGTTGAAAGAAAAATTTCGATATTTTTTTCAAAGTCAGAAATAGTCAGAAATATAAAAAAATCAATTGGAAAAAATATATATATGATTTTTAAGTGGAATTCATTTGAAATAGAGACTTCTCAATGAAACTGAGGTGTATGTCAAAAATTTTTTTTCTTGAAAATTTCGAAAATTTTTCTAAGTCCCGCTAGAATGCCATTTGCTGTTTGTGTGTTTAAAAGGTATATTATGAGAAGTGTAAAAATGAACAATTCCATAGAAGGTCAGATTATATGAGAAAAAAAATCGAAAATTTTTCTAAGTCCCAAAAATGAAAAATCAACTGAAAAATTTAATTTTCATAATAAATAAAGAAAAGTTGAAAGAAAAATGAAAAATCAACTGAAAAATTAAATTTTCATAATAAATAAAGAAAAGTTGAAAGAAAAATGAAAAATCAACTGAAAAATTAAATTTTCATAATAAATAAAGAAAAGTTGAAAGAAAAATTTCGATATTTTTTTCAAAGTCAGAAATATAAAAAAATCAATTTTTTTGATTTTTAAGTGAAATGCATTTGAAATAGAAACTTCTCAATGAAACTGAGGTGTATGTGAAAAATTTTTTTTCTTGAAAATTTCGAAAATTTTTCTAAGTCCCAAAAATGAAAAATCAACTGAAAAATTAAATTTTCATAATAAATAAAGAAAAGTTGAAAGAAAAATGAAAAATCAACTGAAAAATTAAATTTTCATAATAAATAAAGAAAAGTTGAAAGAAAAATTTCGATATTTTTTTCAAAGTCAGAAATAGTCAGAAATAGTCAGAAATATAAAAAAATCAATTGGAAAAAATATAGTCCCGCTAGAATGCCATTTGCTGTTTGTGTGTTTAAAAGGTATATTATGAGAAGTGTAAAAATGAACAATTCCATAGAAGGTCAGATTATATGAGAAAAAAAATCGAAAATTTTTCTAAGTCCCAAAAATGAAAAATCAACTGAAAAATTTAATTTTCATAATAAATAAAGAAAAGTTGAAAGAAAAATGAAAAATCAACTGAAAAATTAAATTTTCATAATAAATAAAGAAAAGTTGAAAGAAAAATTTCGATATTTTTTTCAAAGTCAGAAATAGTCAGAAATAGTCAGAAATATAAAAAAATCAATTGGAAAAAATATAGTCCCGCTAGAATGCCATTTGCTGTTTGTGTGTTTAAAAGGTATATTATGAGAAGTGTAAAAATGAACAATTCCATAGAAGGTCAGATTATATGAGAAAAAAAATCGAAAATTTTTCTAAGTCCCAAAAATGAAGAATCAACTGAAAAATTTAATTTTCATAATAAATAAAGAAAAGTTGAAAGAAAAATGAAAAATCAACTGAAAAATTAAATTTTCATAATAAATAAAGAAAAGTTGAAAGAAAAATTTCGATATTTTTTTCAAAGTCAGAAATAGTCAGAAATAGTCAGAAATATAAAAAAATCAATTGGAAAAAATATAGTCCCGCTAGAATGCCATTTGCTGTTTGTGTGTTTAAAAGGTATATTATGAGAAGTGTAAAAATGAACAATTCCATAGAAGGTCAGATTATATGAGAAAAAAAATCGAAAATTTTTCTAAGTCCCAAAAATGAAAAATCAACTGAAAAATTTAATTTTCATAATAAATAAAGAAAAGTTGAAAGAAAAATGAAAAATCAACTGAAAAATTAAATTTTCATAATAAATAAAGAAAAGTTGAAAGAAAAATGAAAAATCAACTGAAAAATTAAATTTTCATAATAAATAAAGAAAAGTTGAAAGAAAAATTTCGATATTTTTTTCAAAGTCAGAAATAGTCAGAAATATAAAAAAATCAATTGGAAAAAATATATATATGATTTTTAAGTGGAATTCATTTGAAATAGAGACTTCTCAATGAAACTGAGGTGTATGTCAAAAATTTTTTTTCTTGAAAATTTCGAAAATTTTTCTAAGTCCCGCTAGAATGCCATTTGCTGTTTGTGTGTTTAAAAGGTATATTATGAGAAGTGTAAAAATGAACAATTCCATAGAAGGTCAGATTATATGAGAAAAAAAATCGAAAATTTTTCTAAGTCCCAAAAATGAAAAATCAACTGAAAAATTTAATTTTCATAATAAATAAAGAAAAGTTGAAAGAAAAATGAAAAATCAACTGAAAAATTAAATTTTCATAATAAATAAAGAAAAGTTGAAAGAAAAATGAAAAATCAACTGAAAAATTAAATTTTCATAATAAATAAAGAAAAGTTGAAAGAAAAATTTCGATATTTTTTTCAAAGTCAGAAATATAAAAAAATCAATTTTTTTGATTTTTAAGTGAAATGCATTTGAAATAGAAACTTCTCAATGAAACTGAGGTGTATGTGAAAAATTTTTTTTCTTGAAAATTTCGAAAATTTTTCTAAGTCCCAAAAATGAAAAATCAACTGAAAAATTTAATTTTCATAATAAATAAAGAAAAGTTGAAAGAAAAATGAAAAATCAACTGAAAAATTAAATTTTCATAATAAATAAAGAAAAGTTGAAAGAAAAATTTCGATATTTTTTTCAAAGTCAGAAATAGTCAGAAATATAAAAAAATCAATTGGAAAAAATATATATATGATTTTTAAGTGGAATTCATTTGAAATAGAGACTTCTCAATGAAACTGAGGTGTATGTCAAAAATTTTTTTTCTTGAAAATTTCGAAAATTTTTCTAAGTCCCGCTAGAATGCCATTTGCTGTTTGTGTGTTTAAAAGGTATATTATGAGAAGTGTAAAAATGAACAATTCCATAGAAGGTCAGATTATATGAGAAAAAAAATCGAAAATTTTTCTAAGTCCCAAAAATGAAAAATCAACTGAAAAATTTAATTTTCATAATAAATAAAGAAAAGTTGAAAGAAAAATGAAAAATCAACTGAAAAATTAAATTTTCATAATAAATAAAGAAAAGTTGAAAGAAAAATGAAAAATCAACTGAAAAATTAAATTTTCATAATAAATAAAGAAAAGTTGAAAGAAAAATTTCGATATTTTTTTCAAAGTCAGAAATATAAAAAAATCAATTTTTTTGATTTTTAAGTGAAATGCATTTGAAATAGAAACTTCTCAATGAAACTGAGGTGTATGTGAAAAATTTTTTTTCTTGAAAATTTCGAAAATTTTTCTAAGTCCCAAAAATGAAAAATCAACTGAAAAATTAAATTTTCATAATAAATAAAGAAAAGTTGAAAGAAAAATGAAAAATCAACTGAAAAATTAAATTTTCATAATAAATAAAGAAAAGTTGAAAGAAAAATTTCGATATTTTTTTCAAAGTCAGAAATAGTCAGAAATAGTCAGAAATATAAAAAAATCAATTGGAAAAAATATAGTCCCGCTAGAATGCCATTTGCTGTTTGTGTGTTTAAAAGGTATATTATGAGAAGTGTAAAAATGAACAATTCCATAGAAGGTCAGATTATATGAGAAAAAAAATCGAAAATTTTTCTAAGTCCCAAAAATGAAAAATCAACTGAAAAATTTAATTTTCATAATAAATAAAGAAAAGTTGAAAGAAAAATGAAAAATCAACTGAAAAATTAAATTTTCATAATAAATAAAGAAAAGTTGAAAGAAAAATTTCGATATTTTTTTCAAAGTCAGAAATAGTCAGAAATAGTCAGAAATATAAAAAAATCAATTGGAAAAAATATAGTCCCGCTAGAATGCCATTTGCTGTTTGTGTGTTTAAAAGGTATATTATGAGAAGTGTAAAAATGAACAATTCCATAGAAGGTCAGATTATATGAGAAAAAAAATCGAAAATTTTTCTAAGTCCCAAAAATGAAGAATCAACTGAAAAATTTAATTTTCATAATAAATAAAGAAAAGTTGAAAGAAAAATGAAAAATCAACTGAAAAATTAAATTTTCATAATAAATAAAGAAAAGTTGAAAGAAAAATTTCGATATTTTTTTCAAAGTCAGAAATAGTCAGAAATAGTCAGAAATATAAAAAAATCAATTGGAAAAAATATAGTCCCGCTAGAATGCCATTTGCTGTTTGTGTGTTTAAAAGGTATATTATGAGAAGTGTAAAAATGAACAATTCCATAGAAGGTCAGATTATATGAGAAAAAAAATCGAAAATTTTTCTAAGTCCCAAAAATGAAAAATCAACTGAAAAATTTAATTTTCATAATAAATAAAGAAAAGTTGAAAGAAAAATGAAAAATCAACTGAAAAATTAAATTTTCATAATAAATAAAGAAAAGTTGAAAGAAAAATGAAAAATCAACTGAAAAATTAAATTTTCATAATAAATAAAGAAAAGTTGAAAGAAAAATTTCGATATTTTTTTCAAAGTCAGAAATAGTCAGAAATATAAAAAAATCAATTGGAAAAAATATATATATGATTTTTAAGTGGAATTCATTTGAAATAGAGACTTCTCAATGAAACTGAGGTGTATGTCAAAAATTTTTTTTCTTGAAAATTTCGAAAATTTTTCTAAGTCCCGCTAGAATGCCATTTGCTGTTTGTGTGTTTAAAAGGTATATTATGAGAAGTGTAAAAATGAACAATTCCATAGAAGGTCAGATTATATGAGAAAAAAAATCGAAAATTTTTCTAAGTCCCAAAAATGAAAAATCAACTGAAAAATTTAATTTTCATAATAAATAAAGAAAAGTTGAAAGAAAAATGAAAAATCAACTGAAAAATTAAATTTTCATAATAAATAAAGAAAAGTTGAAAGAAAAATGAAAAATCAACTGAAAAATTAAATTTTCATAATAAATAAAGAAAAGTTGAAAGAAAAATTTCGATATTTTTTTCAAAGTCAGAAATATAAAAAAATCAATTTTTTTGATTTTTAAGTGAAATGCATTTGAAATAGAAACTTCTCAATGAAACTGAGGTGTATGTGAAAAATTTTTTTTCTTGAAAATTTCGAAAATTTTTCTAAGTCCCAAAAATGAAAAATCAACTGAAAAATTTAATTTTCATAATAAATAAAGAAAAGTTGAAAGAAAAATGAAAAATCAACTGAAAAATTAAATTTTCATAATAAATAAAGAAAAGTTGAAAGAAAAATTTCGATATTTTTTTCAAAGTCAGAAATAGTCAGAAATATAAAAAAATCAATTGGAAAAAATATATATATGATTTTTAAGTGGAATTCATTTGAAATAGAGACTTCTCAATGAAACTGAGGTGTATGTCAAAAATTTTTTTTCTTGAAAATTTCGAAAATTTTTCTAAGTCCCGCTAGAATGCCATTTGCTGTTTGTGTGTTTAAAAGGTATATTATGAGAAGTGTAAAAATGAACAATTCCATAGAAGGTCAGATTATATGAGAAAAAAAATCGAAAATTTTTCTAAGTCCCAAAAATGAAAAATCAACTGAAAAATTTAATTTTCATAATAAATAAAGAAAAGTTGAAAGAAAAATGAAAAATCAACTGAAAAATTAAATTTTCATAATAAATAAAGAAAAGTTGAAAGAAAAATGAAAAATCAACTGAAAAATTAAATTTTCATAATAAATAAAGAAAAGTTGAAAGAAAAATTTCGATATTTTTTTCAAAGTCAGAAATATAAAAAAATCAATTTTTTTGATTTTTAAGTGAAATGCATTTGAAATAGAAACTTCTCAATGAAACTGAGGTGTATGTGAAAAATTTTTTTTCTTGAAAATTTCGAAAATTTTTCTAAGTCCCAAAAATGAAAAATCAACTGAAAAATTAAATTTTCATAATAAATAAAGAAAAGTTGAAAGAAAAATGAAAAATCAACTGAAAAATTAAATTTTCATAATAAATAAAGAAAAGTTGAAAGAAAAATTTCGATATTTTTTTCAAAGTCAGAAATAGTCAGAAATAGTCAGAAATATAAAAAAATCAATTGGAAAAAATATAGTCCCGCTAGAATGCCATTTGCTGTTTGTGTGTTTAAAAGGTATATTATGAGAAGTGTAAAAATGAACAATTCCATAGAAGGTCAGATTATATGAGAAAAAAAATCGAAAATTTTTCTAAGTCCCAAAAATGAAAAATCAACTGAAAAATTTAATTTTCATAATAAATAAAGAAAAGTTGAAAGAAAAATGAAAAATCAACTGAAAAATTAAATTTTCATAATAAATAAAGAAAAGTTGAAAGAAAAATTTCGATATTTTTTTCAAAGTCAGAAATAGTCAGAAATAGTCAGAAATATAAAAAAATCAATTGGAAAAAATATATATATGATTTTTAAGTGGAATTCATTTGAAATAGAGACTTCTCAATGAAACTGAGGTGTATGTCAAAAATTTTTTTTCTTGAAAATTTCGAAAATTTTTCTAAGTCCCGCTAGAATGCCATTTGCTGTTTGTGTGTTTAAAAGGTATATTATGAGAAGTGTAAAAATGAACAATTCCATAGAAGGTCAGATTATATGAGAAAAAAAATCGAAAATTTTTCTAAGTCCCAAAAATGAAAAATCAACTGAAAAATTTAATTTTCATAATAAATAAAGAAAAGTTGAAAGAAAAATGAAAAATCAACTGAAAAATTAAATTTTCATAATAAATAAAGAAAAGTTGAAAGAAAAATGAAAAATCAACTGAAAAATTAAATTTTCATAATAAATAAAGAAAAGTTGAAACAAAAATTTCGATATTTTTTTCAAAGTCAGAAATATAAAAAAATCAATTTTTTTGATTTTTAAGTGAAATGCATTTGAAATAGAAACTTCTCAATGAAACTGAGGTGTATGTGAAAAATTTTTTTTCTTGAAAATTTCGAAAATTTTTCTAAGTCCCAAAAATGAAAAATCAACTGAAAAATTAAATTTTCATAATAAATAAAGAAAAGTTGAAAGAAAAATGAAAAATCAACTGAAAAATTAAATTTTCATAATAAATAAAGAAAAGTTGAAAGAAAAATTTCGATATTTTTTTCAAAGTCAGAAATAGTCAGAAATAGTCAGAAATATAAAAAAATCAATTGGAAAAAATATAGTCCCGCTAGAATGCCATTTGCTGTTTGTGTGTTTAAAAGGTATATTATGAGAAGTGTAAAAATGAACAATTCCATAGAAGGTCAGATTATATGAGAAAAAAAATCGAAAATTTTTCTAAGTCCCAAAAATGAAAAATCAACTGAAAAATTTAATTTTCATAATAAATAAAGAAAAGTTGAAAGAAAAATGAAAAATCAACTGAAAAATTAAATTTTCATAATAAATAAAGAAAAGTTGAAAGAAAAATTTCGATATTTTTTTCAAAGTCAGAAATAGTCAGAAATATAAAAAAATCAATTGGAAAAAATATATATATGATTTTTAAGTGGAATTCATTTGAAATAGAGACTTCTCAATGAAACTGAGGTGTATGTCAAAAATTTTTTTTCTTGAAAATTTCGAAAATTTTTCTAAGTCCCGCTAGAATGCCATTTGCTGTTTGTGTGTTTAAAAGGTATATTATGAGAAGTGTAAAAATGAACAATTCCATAGAAGGTCAGATTATATGAGAAAAAAAATCGAAAATTTTTCTAAGTCCCAAAAATGAAGAATCAACTGAAAAATTTAATTTTCATAATAAATAAAGAAAAGTTGAAAGAAAAATTTCGATATTTTTTTCAAAGTCAGAAATAGTCAGAAATAGTCAGAAATATAAAAAAATCAATTGGAAAAAATATAGTCCCGCTAGAATGCCATTTGCTGTTTGTGTGTTTAAAAGGTATATTATGAGAAGTGTAAAAATGAACAATTCCATAGAAGGTCAGATTATATGAGAAAAAAAATCGAAAATTTTTCTAAGTCCCAAAAATGAAGAATCAACTGAAAAATTTAATTTTCATAATAAATAAAGAAAAGTTGAAAGAAAAATGAAAAATCAACTGAAAAATTAAATTTTCATAATAAATAAAGAAAAGTTGAAAGAAAAATTTCGATATTTTTTTCAAAGTCAGAAATAGTCAGAAATATAAAAAAATCAATTGGAAAAAATATATATATGATTTTTAAGTGGAATTCATTTGAAATAGAGTCTTCTCAATGAAACTGAGGTGTATGTCAAAAATTTTTTTTCTTGAAAATTTCGAAAATTTTTCTAAGTCCCGCTAGAATGCCATTTGCTGTTTGTGTGTTTAAAAGGTATATTATGAGAAGTGTAAAAATGAACAATTCCATAGAAGGTCAGATTATATGAGAAAAAAAATCGAAAATTTTTCTAAGTCCCAAAAATGAAAAATCAACTGAAAAATTTAATTTTCATAATAAATAAAGAAAAGTTGAAAGAAAAATGAAAAATCAACTGAAAAATTAAATTTTCATAATAAATAAAGAAAAGTTGAAAGAAAAATGAAAAATCAACTGAAAAATTAAATTTTCATAATAAATAAAGAAAAGTTGAAAGAAAAATTTCGATATTTTTTTCAAAGTCAGAAATATAAAAAAATCAATTTTTTTGATTTTTAAGTGAAATGCATTTGAAATAGAAACTTCTCAATGAAACTGAGGTGTATGTGAAAAATTTTTTTTCTTGAAAATTTCGAAAATTTTTCTAAGTCCCAAAAATGAAAAATCAACTGAAAAATTTAATTTTCATAATAAATAAAGAAAAGTTGAAAGAAAAATGAAAAATCAACTGAAAAATTAAATTTTCATAATAAATAAAGAAAAGTTGAAAGAAAAATTTCGATATTTTTTTCAAAGTCAGAAATAGTCAGAAATAGTCAGAAATATAAAAAAATCAATTGGAAAAAATATAGTCCCGCTAGAATGCCATTTGCTGTTTGTGTGTTTAAAAGGTATATTATGAGAAGTGTAAAAATGAACAATTCCATAGAAGGTCAGATTATATGAGAAAAAAAATCGAAAATTTTTCTAAGTCCCAAAAATGAAAAATCAACTGAAAAATTTAATTTTCATAATAAATAAAGAAAAGTTGAAAGAAAAATGAAAAATCAACTGAAAAATTAAATTTTCATAATAAATAAAGAAAAGTTGAAAGAAAAATTTCGATATTTTTTTCAAAGTCAGAAATAGTCAGAAATAGTCAGAAATATAAAAAAATCAATTGGAAAAAATATAGTCCCGCTAGAATGCCATTTGCTGTTTGTGTGTTTAAAAGGTATATTATGAGAAGTGTAAAAATGAACAATTCCATAGAAGGTCAGATTATATGAGAAAAAAAATCGAAAGTTTTTCTAAGTCCCAAAAATGAAGAATCAACTGAAAAATTTAATTTTCATAATAAATAAAGAAAAGTTGAAAGAAAAATGAAAAATCAACTGAAAAATTAAATTTTCATAATAAATAAAGAAAAGTTGAAAGAAAAATTTCGATATTTTTTTCAAAGTCAGAAATAGTCAGAAATATAAAAAAATCAATTGGAAAAAATATATATATGATTTTTAAGTGGAATTCATTTGAAATAGAGACTTCTCAATGAAACTGAGGTGTATGTCAAAAATTTTTTTTCTTGAAAATTTCGAAAATTTTTCTAAGTCCCGCTAGAATGCCATTTGCTGTTTGTGTGTTTAAAAGGTATATTATGAGAAGTGTAAAAATGAACAATTCCATAGAAGGTCAGATTATATGAGAAAAAAAATCGAAAATTTTTCTAAGTCCCAAAAATGAAAAATCAACTGAAAAATTTAATTTTCATAATAAATAAAGAAAAGTTGAAAGAAAAATGAAAAATCAACTGAAAAATTAAATTTTCATAATAAATAAAGAAAAGTTGAAAGAAAAATGAAAAATCAACTGAAAAATTAAATTTTCATAATAAATAAAGAAAAGTTGAAAGAAAAATTTCGATATTTTTTTCAAAGTCAGAAATATAAAAAAATCAATTTTTTTGATTTTTAAGTGAAATGCATTTGAAATAGAAACTTCTCAATGAAACTGAGGTGTATGTGAAAAATTTTTTTTCTTGAAAATTTCGAAAATTTTTCTAAGTCCCAAAAATGAAAAATCAACTGAAAAATTTAATTTTCATAATAAATAAAGAAAAGTTGAAAGAAAAATGAAAAATCAACTGAAAAATTAAATTTTCATAATAAATAAAGAAAAGTTGAAAGAAAAATTTCGATATTTTTTTCAAAGTCAGAAATAGTCAGAAATAGTCAGAAATATAAAAAAATCAATTGGAAAAAATATAGTCCCGCTAGAATGCCATTTGCTGTTTGTGTGTTTAAAAGGTATATTATGAGAAGTGTAAAAATGAACAATTCCATAGAAGGTCAGATTATATGAGAAAAAAAATCGAAAATTTTTCTAAGTCCCAAAAATGAAAAATCAACTGAAAAATTTAATTTTCATAATAAATAAAGAAAAGTTGAAAGAAAAATGAAAAATCAACTGAAAAATTAAATTTTCATAATAAATAAAGAAAAGTTGAAAGAAAAATGAAAAATCAACTGAAAAATTAAATTTTCATAATAAATAAAGAAAAGTTGAAAGAAAAATTTCGATATTTTTTTCAAAGTCAGAAATATAAAAAAATCAATTTTTTTGATTTTTAAGTGAAATGCATTTGAAATAGAAACTTCTCAATGAAACTGAGGTGTATGTGAAAAATTTTTTTTCTTGAAAATTTCGAAAATTTTTCTAAGTCCCAAAAATGAAAAATCAACTGAAAAATTTAATTTTCATAATAAATAAAGAAAAGTTGAAAGAAAAATGAAAAATCAACTGAAAAATTAAATTTTCATAATAAATAAAGAAAAGTTGAAAGAAAAATTTCGATATTTTTTTCAAAGTCAGAAATAGTCAGAAATAGTCAGAAATATAAAAAAATCAATTGGAAAAAATATAGTCCCGCTAGAATGCCATTTGCTGTTTGTGTGTTTAAAAGGTATATTATGAGAAGTGTAAAAATGAACAATTCCATAGAAGGTCAGATTATATGAGAAAAAAAATCGAAAATTTTTCTAAGTCCCAAAAATGAAAAATCAACTGAAAAATTTAATTTTCATAATAAATAAAGAAAAGTTGAAAGAAAAATGAAAAATCAACTGAAAAATTAAATTTTCATAATAAATAAAGAAAAGTTGAAAGAAAAGTGAAAAATCAACTGAAAAATTAAATTTTCATAATAAATAAAGAAAAGTTGAAAGAAAAATTTCGATATTTTTTTCAAAGTCAGAAATATAAAAAAATCAATTTTTTTGATTTTTAAGTGAAATGCATTTGAAATAGAAACTTCTCAATGAAACTGAGGTGTATGTGAAAAATTTTTTTTCTTGAAAATTTCGAAAATTTTTCTAAGTCCCAAAAATGAAAAATCAACTGAAAAATTTAATTTTCATAATAAATAAAGAAAAGTTGAAAGAAAAATGAAAAATCAACTGAAAAATTAAATTTTCATAATAAATAAAGAAAAGTTGAAAGAAAAATTTCGATATTTTTTTCAAAGTCAGAAATAGTCAGAAATAGTCAGAAATATAAAAAAATCAATTGGAAAAAATATAGTCCCGCTAGAATGCCATTTGCTGTTTGTGTGTTTAAAAGGTATATTATGAGAAGTGTAAAAATGAACAATTCCATAGAAGGTCAGATTATATGAGAAAAAAAATCGAAAATTTTTCTAAGTCCCAAAAATGAAAAATCAACTGAAAAATTTAATTTTCATAATAAATAAAGAAAAGTTGAAAGAAAAATGAAAAATCAACTGAAAAATTAAATTTTCATAATAAATAAAGAAAAGTTGAAAGAAAAATGAAAAATCAACTGAAAAATTAAATTTTCATAATAAATAAAGAAAAGTTGAAAGAAAAATTTCGATATTTTTTTCAAAGTCAGAAATATAAAAAAATCAATTTTTTTGATTTTTAAGTGAAATGCATTTGAAATAGAAACTTCTCAATGAAACTGAGGTGTATGTGAAAAATTTTTTTTCTTGAAAATTTCGAAAATTTTTCTAAGTCCCAAAAATTAAAAATCAACTGAAAAATTTAATTTTCATAATAAATAAAGAAAAGTTGAAAGAAAAATGAAAAATCAACTGAAAAATTAAATTTTCATAATAAATAAAGAAAAGTTGAAAGAAAAATTTCGATATTTTTTTCAAAGTCAGAAATATAAAAAAATCAATTTTTTTGATTTTTAAGTGAAATGCATTTGAAATAGAAACTTCTCAATGAAACTGAGGTGTATGTGAAAAATTTTTTTTCTTGAAAATTTCGAAAATTTTTCTAAGTCCCAAAAATGAAAAATCAACTGAAAAATTTAATTTTCATAATAAATAAAGAAAAGTTGAAAGAAAAATGAAAAATCAACTGAAAAATTAAATTTTCATAATAAATAAAGAAAAGTTGAAAGAAAAATTTCGATATTTTTTTCAAAGTCAGAAATAGTCAGAAATAGTCAGAAATATAAAAAAATCAATTGGAAAAAATATAGTCCCGCTAGAATGCCATTTGCTGTTTGTGTGTTTAAAAGGTATATTATGAGAAGTGTAAAAATGAACAATTCCATAGAAGGTCAGATTATATGAGAAAAAAAATCGAAAATTTTTCTAAGTCCCAAAAATGAAGAATCAACTGAAAAATTTAATTTTCATAATAAATAAAGAAAAGTTGAAAGAAAAATGAAAAATCAACTGAAAAATTAAATTTTCATAATAAATAAAGAAAAGTTGAAAGAAAAATTTCGATATTTTTTTCAAAGTCAGAAATAGTCAGAAATATAAAAAAATCAATTGGAAAAAATATATATATGATTTTTAAGTGGAATTCATTTGAAATAGAGACTTCTCAATGAAACTGAGGTGTATGTCAAAAATTTTTTTTCTTGAAAATTTCGAAAATTTTTCTAAGTCCCGCTAGAATGCCATTTGCTGTTTGTGTGTTTAAAAGGTATATTATGAGAAGTGTAAAAATGAACAATTCCATAGAAGGTCAGATTATATGAGAAAAAAAATCGAAAATTTTTCTAAGTCCCAAAAATGAAAAATCAACTGAAAAATTTAATTTTCATAATAAATAAAGAAAAGTTGAAAGAAAAATGAAAAATCAACTGAAAAATTAAATTTTCATAATAAATAAAGAAAAGTTGAAAGAAAAATGAAAAATCAACTGAAAAATTAAATTTTCATAATAAATAAAGAAAAGTTGAAAGAAAAATTTCGATATTTTTTTCAAAGTCAGAAATATAAAAAAATCAATTTTTTTGATTTTTAAGTGAAATGCATTTGAAATAGAAACTTCTCAATGAAACTGAGGTGTATGTGAAAAATTTTTTTTCTTGAAAATTTCGAAAATTTTTCTAAGTCCCAAAAATGAAAAATCAACTGAAAAATTTAATTTTCATAATAAATAAAGAAAAGTTGAAAGAAAAATGAAAAATCAACTGAAAAATTAAATTTTCATAATAAATAAAGAAAAGTTGAAAGAAAAATTTCGATATTTTTTTCAAAGTCAGAAATAGTCAGAAATAGTCAGAAATATAAAAAAATCAATTGGAAAAAATATAGTCCCGCTAGAATGCCATTTGCTGTTTGTGTGTTTAAAAGGTATATTATGAGAAGTGTAAAAATGAACAATTCCATAGAAGGTCAGATTATATGAGAAAAAAAATCGAAAATTTTTCTAAGTCCCAAAAATGAAGAATCAACTGAAAAATTTAATTTTCATAATAAATAAAGAAAAGTTGAAAGAAAAATTTCGATATTTTTTTCAAAGTCAGAAATAGTCAGAAATAGTCAGAAATATAAAAAAATCAATTGGAAAAAATATAGTCCCGCTAGAATGCCATTTGCTGTTTGTGTGTTTAAAAGGTATATTATGAGAAGTGTAAAAATGAACAATTCCATAGAAGGTCAGATTATATGAGAAAAAAAATCGAAAATTTTTCTAAGTCCCAAAAATGAAGAATCAACTGAAAAATTTAATTTTCATAATAAATAAAGAAAAGTTGAAAGAAAAATGAAAAATCAACTGAAAAATTAAATTTTCATAATAAATAAAGAAAAGTTGAAAGAAAAATTTCGATATTTTTTTCAAAGTCAGAAATAGTCAGAAATATAAAAAAATCAATTGGAAAAAATATATATATGATTTTTAAGTGGAATTCATTTGAAATAGAGTCTTCTCAATGAAACTGAGGTGTATGTCAAAAATTTTTTTTCTTGAAAATTTCGAAAATTTTTCTAAGTCCCGCTAGAATGCCATTTGCTGTTTGTGTGTTTAAAAGGTATATTATGAGAAGTGTAAAAATGAACAATTCCATAGAAGGTCAGATTATATGAGAAAAAAAATCGAAAATTTTTCTAAGTCCCAAAAATGAAAAATCAACTGAAAAATTTAATTTTCATAATAAATAAAGAAAAGTTGAAAGAAAAATGAAAAATCAACTGAAAAATTAAATTTTCATAATAAATAAAGAAAAGTTGAAAGAAAAATGAAAAATCAACTGAAAAATTAAATTTTCATAATAAATAAAGAAAAGTTGAAAGAAAAATTTCGATATTTTTTTCAAAGTCAGAAATATAAAAAAATCAATTTTTTTGATTTTTAAGTGAAATGCATTTGAAATAGAAACTTCTCAATGAAACTGAGGTGTATGTGAAAAATTTTTTTTCTTGAAAATTTCGAAAATTTTTCTAAGTCCCAAAAATGAAAAATCAACTGAAAAATTTAATTTTCATAATAAATAAAGAAAAGTTGAAAGAAAAATGAAAAATCAACTGAAAAATTAAATTTTCATAATAAATAAAGAAAAGTTGAAAGAAAAATTTCGATATTTTTTTCAAAGTCAGAAATAGTCAGAAATAGTCAGAAATATAAAAAAATCAATTGGAAAAAATATAGTCCCGCTAGAATGCCATTTGCTGTTTGTGTGTTTAAAAGGTATATTATGAGAAGTGTAAAAATGAACAATTCCATAGAAGGTCAGATTATATGAGAAAAAAAATCGAAAATTTTTCTAAGTCCCAAAAATGAAAAATCAACTGAAAAATTTAATTTTCATAATAAATAAAGAAAAGTTGAAAGAAAAATGAAAAATCAACTGAAAAATTAAATTTTCATAATAAATAAAGAAAAGTTGAAAGAAAAATTTCGATATTTTTTTCAAAGTCAGAAATATAAAAAAATCAATTTTTTTGATTTTTAAGTGAAATGCATTTGAAATAGAAACTTCTCAATGAAACTGAGGTGTATGTGAAAAATTTTTTTTCTTGAAAATTTCGAAAATTTTTCTAAGTCCCAAAAATGAAAAATCAACTGAAAAATTTAATTTTCATAATAAATAAAGAAAAGTTGAAAGAAAAATGAAAAATCAACTGAAAAATTAAATTTTCATAATAAATAAAGAAAAGTTGAAAGAAAAATTTCGATATTTTTTTCAAAGTCAGAAATAGTCAGAAATAGTCAGAAATATAAAAAAATCAATTGGAAAAAATATAGTCCCGCTAGAATGCCATTTGCTGTTTGTGTGTTTAAAAGGTATATTATGAGAAGTGTAAAAATGAACAATTCCATAGAAGGTCAGATTATATGAGAAAAAAAATCGAAAATTTTTCTAAGTCCCAAAAATGAAAAATCAACTGAAAAATTTAATTTTCATAATAAATAAAGAAAAGTTGAAAGAAAAATGAAAAATCAACTGAAAAATTAAATTTTCATAATAAATAAAGAAAAGTTGAAAGAAAAATTTCGATATTTTTTTCAAAGTCAGAAATAGTCAGAAATAGTCAGAAATATAAAAAAATCAATTGGAAAAAATATAGTCCCGCTAGAATGCCATTTGCTGTTTGTGTGTTTAAAAGGTATATTATGAGAAGTGTAAAAATGAACAATTCCATAGAAGGTCAGATTATATGAGAAAAAAAATCGAAAATTTTTCTAAGTCCCAAAAATGAAAAATCAACTGAAAAATTTAATTTTCATAATAAATAAAGAAAAGTTGAAAGAAAAATGAAAAATCAACTGAAAAATTAAATTTTCATAATAAATAAAGAAAAGTTGAAAGAAAAATGAAAAATCAACTGAAAAATTAAATTTTCATAATAAATAAAGAAAAGTTGAAAGAAAAATTTCGATATTTTTTTCAAAGTCAGAAATATAAAAAAATCAATTTTTTTGATTTTTAAGTGAAATGCATTTGAAATAGAAACTTCTCAATGAAACTGAGGTGTATGTGAAAAATTTTTTTTCTTGAAAATTTCGAAAATTTTTCTAAGTCCCAAAAATGAAAAATCAACTGAAAAATTTAATTTTCATAATAAATAAAGAAAAGTTGAAAGAAAAATGAAAAATCAACTGAAAAATTTAATTTTCATAATAAATAAAGAAAAGTTGAAAGAAAAATTTCGATATTTTTTTCAAAGTCAGAAATAGTCAGAAATAGTCAGAAATATAAAAAAATCAATTGGAAAAAATATAGTCCCGCTAGAATGCCATTTGCTGTTTGTGTGTTTAAAAGGTATATTATGAGAAGTGTAAAAATGAACAATTCCATAGAAGGTCAGATTATATGAGAAAAAAAATCGAAAATTTTTCTAAGTCCCAAAAATGAAGAATCAACTGAAAAATTTAATTTTCATAATAAATAAAGAAAAGTTGAAAGAAAAATGAAAAATCAACTGAAAAATTAAATTTTCATAATAAATAAAGAAAAGTTGAAAGAAAAATTTCGATATTTTTTTCAAAGTCAGAAATATAAAAAAATCAATTTTTTTGATTTTTAAGTGAAATGCATTTGAAATAGAAACTTCTCAATGAAACTGAGGTGTATGTGAAAAATTTTTTTTCTTGAAAATTTCGAAAATTTTTCTAAGTCCCAAAAATGAAAAATCAACTGAAAAATTTAATTTTCATAATAAATAAAGAAAAGTTGAAAGAAAAATGAAAAATCAACTGAAAAATTAAATTTTCATAATAAATAAAGAAAAGTTGAAAGAAAAATTTCGATATTTTTTTCAAAGTCAGAAATAGTCAGAAATAGTCAGAAATATAAAAAAATCAATTGGAAAAAATATAGTCCCGCTAGAATGCCATTTGCTGTTTGTGTGTTTAAAAGGTATATTATGAGAAGTGTAAAAATGAACAATTCCATAGAAGGTCAGATTATATGAGAAAAAAAATCGAAAATTTTTCTAAGTCCCAAAAATGAAAAATCAACTGAAAAATTTAATTTTCATAATAAATAAAGAAAAGTTGAAAGAAAAATGAAAAATCAACTGAAAAATTAAATTTTCATAATAAATAAAGAAAAGTTGAAAGAAAAATTTCGATATTTTTTTCAAAGTCAGAAATAGTCAGAAATAGTCAGAAATATAAAAAAATCAATTGGAAAAAATATAGTCCCGCTAGAATGCCATTTGCTGTTTGTGTGTTTAAAAGGTATATTATGAGAAGTGTAAAAATGAACAATTCCATAGAAGGTCAGATTATATGAGAAAAAAAATCGAAAATTTTTCTAAGTCCCAAAAATGAAAAATCAACTGAAAAATTTAATTTTCATAATAAATAAAGAAAAGTTGAAAGAAAAATGAAAAATCAACTGAAAAATTAAATTTTCATAATAAATAAAGAAAAGTTGAAAGAAAAATGAAAAATCAACTGAAAAATTAAATTTTCATAATAAATAAAGAAAAGTTGAAAGAAAAATTTCGATATTTTTTTCAAAGTCAGAAATATAAAAAAATCAATTTTTTTGATTTTTAAGTGAAATGCATTTGAAATAAAAACTTCTCAATGAAACTGAGGTGTATGTGAAAAATTTTTTTTCTTGAAAATTTCGAAAATTTTTCTAAGTCCCAAAAATGAAAAATCAACTGAAAAATTTAATTTTCATAATAAATAAAGAAAAGTTGAAAGAAAAATGAAAAATCAACTGAAAAATTAAATTTTCATAATAAATAAAGAAAAGTTGAAAGAAAAATTTCGATATTTTTTTCAAAGTCAGAAATAGTCAGAAATAGTCAGAAATATAAAAAAATCAATTGGAAAAAATATAGTCCCGCTAGAATGCCATTTGCTGTTTGTGTGTTTAAAAGGTATATTATGAGAAGTGTAAAAATGAACAATTCCATAGAAGGTCAGATTATATGAGAAAAAAAATCGAAAGTTTTTCTAAGTCCCAAAAATGAAGAATCAACTGAAAAATTTAATTTTCATAATAAATAAAGAAAAGTTGAAAGAAAAATGAAAAATCAACTGAAAAATTAAATTTTCATAATAAATAAAGAAAAGTTGAAAGAAAAATTTCGATATTTTTTTCAAAGTCAGAAATAGTCAGAAATATAAAAAAATCAATTGGAAAAAATATATATATGATTTTTAAGTGGAATTCATTTGAAATAGAGACTTCTCAATGAAACTGAGGTGTATGTCAAAAATTTTTTTTCTTGAAAATTTCGAAAATTTTTCTAAGTCCCGCTAGAATGCCATTTGCTGTTTGTGTGTTTAAAAGGTATATTATGAGAAGTGTAAAAATGAACAATTCCATAGAAGGTCAGATTATATGAGAAAAAAAATCGAAAATTTTTCTAAGTCCCAAAAATGAAAAATCAACTGAAAAATTTAATTTTCATAATAAATAAAGAAAAGTTGAAAGAAAAATGAAAAATCAACTGAAAAATTAAATTTTCATAATAAATAAAGAAAAGTTGAAAGAAAAATGAAAAATCAACTGAAAAATTAAATTTTCATAATAAATAAAGAAAAGTTGAAAGAAAAATTTCGATATTTTTTTCAAAGTCAGAAATATAAAAAAATCAATTTTTTTGATTTTTAAGTGAAATGCATTTGAAATAGAAACTTCTCAATGAAACTGAGGTGTATGTGAAAAATTTTTTTTCTTGAAAATTTCGAAAATTTTTCTAAGTCCCAAAAATGAAAAATCAACTGAAAAATTTAATTTTCATAATAAATAAAGAAAAGTTGAAAGAAAAATGAAAAATCAACTGAAAAATTAAATTTTCATAATAAATAAAGAAAAGTTGAAAGAAAAATTTCGATATTTTTTTCAAAGTCAGAAATAGTCAGAAATAGTCAGAAATATAAAAAAATCAATTGGAAAAAATATAGTCCCGCTAGAATGCCATTTGCTGTTTGTGTGTTTAAAAGGTATATTATGAGAAGTGTAAAAATGAACAATTCCATAGAAGGTCAGATTATATGAGAAAAAAAATCGAAAATTTTTCTAAGTCCCAAAAATGAAAAATCAACTGAAAAATTTAATTTTCATAATAAATAAAGAAAAGTTGAAAGAAAAATGAAAAATCAACTGAAAAATTAAATTTTCATAATAAATAAAGAAAAGTTGAAAGAAAAATGAAAAATCAACTGAAAAATTAAATTTTCATAATAAATAAAGAAAAGTTGAAAGAAAAATTTCGATATTTTTTTCAAAGTCAGAAATATAAAAAAATCAATTTTTTTGATTTTTAAGTGAAATGCATTTGAAATAGAAACTTCTCAATGAAACTGAGGTGTATGTGAAAAATTTTTTTTCTTGAAAATTTCGAAAATTTTTCTAAGTCCCAAAAATGAAAAATCAACTGAAAAATTTAATTTTCATAATAAATAAAGAAAAGTTGAAAGAAAAATGAAAAATCAACTGAAAAATTAAATTTTCATAATAAATAAAGAAAAGTTGAAAGAAAAATTTCGATATTTTTTTCAAAGTCAGAAATAGTCAGAAATAGTCAGAAATATAAAAAAATCAATTGGAAAAAATATAGTCCCGCTAGAATGCCATTTGCTGTTTGTGTGTTTAAAAGGTATATTATGAGAAGTGTAAAAATGAACAATTCCATAGAAGGTCAGATTATATGAGAAAAAAAATCGAAAATTTTTCTAAGTCCCAAAAATGAAAAATCAACTGAAAAATTTAATTTTCATAATAAATAAAGAAAAGTTGAAAGAAAAATGAAAAATCAACTGAAAAATTAAATTTTCATAATAAATAAAGAAAAGTTGAAAGAAAAGTGAAAAATCAACTGAAAAATTAAATTTTCATAATAAATAAAGAAAAGTTGAAAGAAAAATTTCGATATTTTTTTCAAAGTCAGAAATATAAAAAAATCAATTTTTTTGATTTTTAAGTGAAATGCATTTGAAATAGAAACTTCTCAATGAAACTGAGGTGTATGTGAAAAATTTTTTTTCTTGAAAATTTCGAAAATTTTTCTAAGTCCCAAAAATGAAAAATCAACTGAAAAATTTAATTTTCATAATAAATAAAGAAAAGTTGAAAGAAAAATGAAAAATCAACTGAAAAATTAAATTTTCATAATAAATAAAGAAAAGTTGAAAGAAAAATTTCGATATTTTTTTCAAAGTCAGAAATAGTCAGAAATAGTCAGAAATATAAAAAAATCAATTGGAAAAAATATAGTCCCGCTAGAATGCCATTTGCTGTTTGTGTGTTTAAAAGGTATATTATGAGAAGTGTAAAAATGAACAATTCCATAGAAGGTCAGATTATATGAGAAAAAAAATCGAAAATTTTTCTAAGTCCCAAAAATGAAAAATCAACTGAAAAATTTAATTTTCATAATAAATAAAGAAAAGTTGAAAGAAAAATGAAAAATCAACTGAAAAATTAAATTTTCATAATAAATAAAGAAAAGTTGAAAGAAAAATGAAAAATCAACTGAAAAATTAAATTTTCATAATAAATAAAGAAAAGTTGAAAGAAAAATTTCGATATTTTTTTCAAAGTCAGAAATATAAAAAAATCAATTTTTTTGATTTTTAAGTGAAATGCATTTGAAATAGAAACTTCTCAATGAAACTGAGGTGTATGTGAAAAATTTTTTTTCTTGAAAATTTCGAAAATTTTTCTAAGTCCCAAAAATTAAAAATCAACTGAAAAATTTAATTTTCATAATAAATAAAGAAAAGTTGAAAGAAAAATGAAAAATCAACTGAAAAATTAAATTTTCATAATAAATAAAGAAAAGTTGAAAGAAAAATTTCGATATTTTTTTCAAAGTCAGAAATATAAAAAAATCAATTTTTTTGATTTTTAAGTGAAATGCATTTGAAATAGAAACTTCTCAATGAAACTGAGGTGTATGTGAAAAATTTTTTTTCTTGAAAATTTCGAAAATTTTTCTAAGTCCCAAAAATGAAAAATCAACTGAAAAATTTAATTTTCATAATAAATAAAGAAAAGTTGAAAGAAAAATGAAAAATCAACTGAAAAATTAAATTTTCATAATAAATAAAGAAAAGTTGAAAGAAAAATTTCGATATTTTTTTCAAAGTCAGAAATAGTCAGAAATAGTCAGAAATATAAAAAAATCAATTGGAAAAAATATAGTCCCGCTAGAATGCCATTTGCTGTTTGTGTGTTTAAAAGGTATATTATGAGAAGTGTAAAAATGAACAATTCCATAGAAGGTCAGATTATATGAGAAAAAAAATCGAAAATTTTTCTAAGTCCCAAAAATGAAGAATCAACTGAAAAATTTAATTTTCATAATAAATAAAGAAAAGTTGAAAGAAAAATGAAAAATCAACTGAAAAATTAAATTTTCATAATAAATAAAGAAAAGTTGAAAGAAAAATTTCGATATTTTTTTCAAAGTCAGAAATAGTCAGAAATATAAAAAAATCAATTGGAAAAAATATATATATGATTTTTAAGTGGAATTCATTTGAAATAGAGACTTCTCAATGAAACTGAGGTGTATGTCAAAAATTTTTTTTCTTGAAAATTTCGAAAATTTTTCTAAGTCCCGCTAGAATGCCATTTGCTGTTTGTGTGTTTAAAAGGTATATTATGAGAAGTGTAAAAATGAACAATTCCATAGAAGGTCAGATTATATGAGAAAAAAAATCGAAAATTTTTCTAAGTCCCAAAAATGAAAAATCAACTGAAAAATTTAATTTTCATAATAAATAAAGAAAAGTTGAAAGAAAAATGAAAAATCAACTGAAAAATTAAATTTTCATAATAAATAAAGAAAAGTTGAAAGAAAAATGAAAAATCAACTGAAAAATTAAATTTTCATAATAAATAAAGAAAAGTTGAAAGAAAAATTTCGATATTTTTTTCAAAGTCAGAAATATAAAAAAATCAATTTTTTTGATTTTTAAGTGAAATGCATTTGAAATAGAAACTTCTCAATGAAACTGAGGTGTATGTGAAAAATTTTTTTTCTTGAAAATTTCGAAAATTTTTCTAAGTCCCAAAAATGAAAAATCAACTGAAAAATTTAATTTTCATAATAAATAAAGAAAAGTTGAAAGAAAAATGAAAAATCAACTGAAAAATTAAATTTTCATAATAAATAAAGAAAAGTTGAAAGAAAAATTTCGATATTTTTTTCAAAGTCAGAAATAGTCAGAAATAGTCAGAAATATAAAAAAATCAATTGGAAAAAATATAGTCCCGCTAGAATGCCATTTGCTGTTTGTGTGTTTAAAAGGTATATTATGAGAAGTGTAAAAATGAACAATTCCATAGAAGGTCAGATTATATGAGAAAAAAAATCGAAAATTTTTCTAAGTCCCAAAAATGAAGAATCAACTGAAAAATTTAATTTTCATAATAAATAAAGAAAAGTTGAAAGAAAAATTTCGATATTTTTTTCAAAGTCAGAAATAGTCAGAAATAGTCAGAAATATAAAAAAATCAATTGGAAAAAATATAGTCCCGCTAGAATGCCATTTGCTGTTTGTGTGTTTAAAAGGTATATTATGAGAAGTGTAAAAATGAACAATTCCATAGAAGGTCAGATTATATGAGAAAAAAAATCGAAAATTTTTCTAAGTCCCAAAAATGAAGAATCAACTGAAAAATTTAATTTTCATAATAAATAAAGAAAAGTTGAAAGAAAAATGAAAAATCAACTGAAAAATTAAATTTTCATAATAAATAAAGAAAAGTTGAAAGAAAAATTTCGATATTTTTTTCAAAGTCAGAAATAGTCAGAAATATAAAAAAATCAATTGGAAAAAATATATATATGATTTTTAAGTGGAATTCATTTGAAATAGAGTCTTCTCAATGAAACTGAGGTGTATGTCAAAAATTTTTTTTCTTGAAAATTTCGAAAATTTTTCTAAGTCCCGCTAGAATGCCATTTGCTGTTTGTGTGTTTAAAAGGTATATTATGAGAAGTGTAAAAATGAACAATTCCATAGAAGGTCAGATTATATGAGAAAAAAAATCGAAAATTTTTCTAAGTCCCAAAAATGAAAAATCAACTGAAAAATTTAATTTTCATAATAAATAAAGAAAAGTTGAAAGAAAAATGAAAAATCAACTGAAAAATTAAATTTTCATAATAAATAAAGAAAAGTTGAAAGAAAAATGAAAAATCAACTGAAAAATTAAATTTTCATAATAAATAAAGAAAAGTTGAAAGAAAAATTTCGATATTTTTTTCAAAGTCAGAAATATAAAAAAATCAATTTTTTTGATTTTTAAGTGAAATGCATTTGAAATAGAAACTTCTCAATGAAACTGAGGTGTATGTGAAAAATTTTTTTTCTTGAAAATTTCGAAAATTTTTCTAAGTCCCAAAAATGAAAAATCAACTGAAAAATTTAATTTTCATAATAAATAAAGAAAAGTTGAAAGAAAAATGAAAAATCAACTGAAAAATTAAATTTTCATAATAAATAAAGAAAAGTTGAAAGAAAAATTTCGATATTTTTTTCAAAGTCAGAAATAGTCAGAAATAGTCAGAAATATAAAAAAATCAATTGGAAAAAATATAGTCCCGCTAGAATGCCATTTGCTGTTTGTGTGTTTAAAAGGTATATTATGAGAAGTGTAAAAATGAACAATTCCATAGAAGGTCAGATTATATGAGAAAAAAAATCGAAAATTTTTCTAAGTCCCAAAAATGAAAAATCAACTGAAAAATTTAATTTTCATAATAAATAAAGAAAAGTTGAAAGAAAAATGAAAAATCAACTGAAAAATTAAATTTTCATAATAAATAAAGAAAAGTTGAAAGAAAAATTTCGATATTTTTTTCAAAGTCAGAAATATAAAAAAATCAATTTTTTTGATTTTTAAGTGAAATGCATTTGAAATAGAAACTTCTCAATGAAACTGAGGTGTATGTGAAAAATTTTTTTTCTTGAAAATTTCGAAAATTTTTCTAAGTCCCAAAAATGAAAAATCAACTGAAAAATTTAATTTTCATAATAAATAAAGAAAAGTTGAAAGAAAAATGAAAAATCAACTGAAAAATTAAATTTTCATAATAAATAAAGAAAAGTTGAAAGAAAAATTTCGATATTTTTTTCAAAGTCAGAAATAGTCAGAAATAGTCAGAAATATAAAAAAATCAATTGGAAAAAATATAGTCCCGCTAGAATGCCATTTGCTGTTTGTGTGTTTAAAAGGTATATTATGAGAAGTGTAAAAATGAACAATTCCATAGAAGGTCAGATTATATGAGAAAAAAAATCGAAAATTTTTCTAAGTCCCAAAAATGAAAAATCAACTGAAAAATTTAATTTTCATAATAAATAAAGAAAAGTTGAAAGAAAAATGAAAAATCAACTGAAAAATTAAATTTTCATAATAAATAAAGAAAAGTTGAAAGAAAAATTTCGATATTTTTTTCAAAGTCAGAAATAGTCAGAAATAGTCAGAAATATAAAAAAATCAATTGGAAAAAATATAGTCCCGCTAGAATGCCATTTGCTGTTTGTGTGTTTAAAAGGTATATTATGAGAAGTGTAAAAATGAACAATTCCATAGAAGGTCAGATTATATGAGAAAAAAAATCGAAAATTTTTCTAAGTCCCAAAAATGAAAAATCAACTGAAAAATTTAATTTTCATAATAAATAAAGAAAAGTTGAAAGAAAAATGAAAAATCAACTGAAAAATTAAATTTTCATAATAAATAAAGAAAAGTTGAAAGAAAAATGAAAAATCAACTGAAAAATTAAATTTTCATAATAAATAAAGAAAAGTTGAAAGAAAAATTTCGATATTTTTTTCAAAGTCAGAAATATAAAAAAATCAATTTTTTTGATTTTTAAGTGAAATGCATTTGAAATAGAAACTTCTCAATGAAACTGAGGTGTATGTGAAAAATTTTTTTTCTTGAAAATTTCGAAAATTTTTCTAAGTCCCAAAAATGAAAAATCAACTGAAAAATTTAATTTTCATAATAAATAAAGAAAAGTTGAAAGAAAAATGAAAAATCAACTGAAAAATTTAATTTTCATAATAAATAAAGAAAAGTTGAAAGAAAAATTTCGATATTTTTTTCAAAGTCAGAAATAGTCAGAAATAGTCAGAAATATAAAAAAATCAATTGGAAAAAATATAGTCCCGCTAGAATGCCATTTGCTGTTTGTGTGTTTAAAAGGTATATTATGAGAAGTGTAAAAATGAACAATTCCATAGAAGGTCAGATTATATGAGAAAAAAAATCGAAAATTTTTCTAAGTCCCAAAAATGAAGAATCAACTGAAAAATTTAATTTTCATAATAAATAAAGAAAAGTTGAAAGAAAAATGAAAAATCAACTGAAAAATTAAATTTTCATAATAAATAAAGAAAAGTTGAAAGAAAAATTTCGATATTTTTTTCAAAGTCAGAAATATAAAAAAATCAATTTTTTTGATTTTTAAGTGAAATGCATTTGAAATAGAAACTTCTCAATGAAACTGAGGTGTATGTGAAAAATTTTTTTTCTTGAAAATTTCGAAAATTTTTCTAAGTCCCAAAAATGAAAAATCAACTGAAAAATTTAATTTTCATAATAAATAAAGAAAAGTTGAAAGAAAAATGAAAAATCAACTGAAAAATTAAATTTTCATAATAAATAAAGAAAAGTTGAAAGAAAAATTTCGATATTTTTTTCAAAGTCAGAAATAGTCAGAAATAGTCAGAAATATAAAAAAATCAATTGGAAAAAATATAGTCCCGCTAGAATGCCATTTGCTGTTTGTGTGTTTAAAAGGTATATTATGAGAAGTGTAAAAATGAACAATTCCATAGAAGGTCAGATTATATGAGAAAAAAAATCGAAAATTTTTCTAAGTCCCAAAAATGAAAAATCAACTGAAAAATTTAATTTTCATAATAAATAAAGAAAAGTTGAAAGAAAAATGAAAAATCAACTGAAAAATTAAATTTTCATAATAAATAAAGAAAAGTTGAAAGAAAAATTTCGATATTTTTTTCAAAGTCAGAAATAGTCAGAAATAGTCAGAAATATAAAAAAATCAATTGGAAAAAATATAGTCCCGCTAGAATGCCATTTGCTGTTTGTGTGTTTAAAAGGTATATTATGAGAAGTGTAAAAATGAACAATTCCATAGAAGGTCAGATTATATGAGAAAAAAAATCGAAAATTTTTCTAAGTCCCAAAAATGAAAAATCAACTGAAAAATTTAATTTTCATAATAAATAAAGAAAAGTTGAAAGAAAAATGAAAAATCAACTGAAAAATTAAATTTTCATAATAAATAAAGAAAAGTTGAAAGAAAAATGAAAAATCAACTGAAAAATTAAATTTTCATAATAAATAAAGAAAAGTTGAAAGAAAAATTTCGATATTTTTTTCAAAGTCAGAAATATAAAAAAATCAATTTTTTTGATTTTTAAGTGAAATGCATTTGAAATAAAAACTTCTCAATGAAACTGAGGTGTATGTGAAAAATTTTTTTTCTTGAAAATTTCGAAAATTTTTCTAAGTCCCAAAAATGAAAAATCAACTGAAAAATTTAATTTTCATAATAAATAAAGAAAAGTTGAAAGAAAAATGAAAAATCAACTGAAAAATTAAATTTTCATAATAAATAAAGAAAAGTTGAAAGAAAAATTTCGATATTTTTTTCAAAGTCAGAAATAGTCAGAAATAGTCAGAAATATAAAAAAATCAATTGGAAAAAATATAGTCCCGCTAGAATGCCATTTGCTGTTTGTGTGTTTAAAAGGTATATTATGAGAAGTGTAAAAATGAACAATTCCATAGAAGGTCAGATTATATGAGAAAAAAAATCGAAAATTTTTCTAAGTCCCAAAAATGAAGAATCAACTGAAAAATTTAATTTTCATAATAAATAAAGAAAAGTTGAAAGAAAAATGAAAAATCAACTGAAAAATTAAATTTTCATAATAAATAAAGAAAAGTTGAAAGAAAAATTTCGATATTTTTTTCAAAGTCAGAAATATAAAAAAATCAATTTTTTTGATTTTTAAGTGAAATGCATTTGAAATAGAAACTTCTCAATGAAACTGAGGTGTATGTGAAAAATTTTTTTTCTTGAAAATTTCGAAAATTTTTCTAAGTCCCAAAAATGAAAAATCAACTGAAAAATTTAATTTTCATAATAAATAAAGAAAAGTTGAAAGAAAAATGAAAAATCAACTGAAAAATTAAATTTTCATAATAAATAAAGAAAAGTTGAAAGAAAAATTTCGATATTTTTTTCAAAGTCAGAAATAGTCAGAAATAGTCAGAAATAGTCAGAAATATAAAAAAATCAATTGGAAAAAATATAGTCCCGCTAGAATGCCATTTGCTGTTTGTGTGTTTAAAAGGTATATTATGAGAAGTGTAAAAATGAACAATTCCATAGAAGGTCAGATTATATGAGAAAAAAAATCGAAAATTTTTCTAAGTCCCAAAAATGAAAAATCAACTGAAAAATTTAATTTTCATAATAAATAAAGAAAAGTTGAAAGAAAAATGAAAAATCAACTGAAAAATTAAATTTTCATAATAAATAAAGAAAAGTTGAAAGAAAAATTTCGATATTTTTTTCAAAGTCAGAAATAGTCAGAAATAGTCAGAAATATAAAAAAATCAATTGGAAAAAATATAGTCCCGCTAGAATGCCATTTGCTGTTTGTGTGTTTAAAAGGTATATTATGAGAAGTGTAAAAATGAACAATTCCATAGAAGGTCAGATTATATGAGAAAAAAAATCGAAAATTTTTCTAAGTCCCAAAAATGAAGAATCAACTGAAAAATTTAATTTTCATAATAAATAAAGAAAAGTTGAAAGAAAAATGAAAAATCAACTGAAAAATTAAATTTTCATAATAAATAAAGAAAAGTTGAAAGAAAAATTTCGATATTTTTTTCAAAGTCAGAAATAGTCAGAAATATAAAAAAATCAATTGGAAAAAATATATATATGATTTTTAAGTGGAATTCATTTGAAATAGAGACTTCTCAATGAAACTGAGGTGTATGTCAAAAATTTTTTTTCTTGAAAATTTCGAAAATTTTTCTAAGTCCCGCTAGAATGCCATTTGCTGTTTGTGTGTTTAAAAGGTATATTATGAGAAGTGTAAAAATGAACAATTCCATAGAAGGTCAGATTATATGAGAAAAAAAATCGAAAATTTTTCTAAGTCCCAAAAATGAAAAATCAACTGAAAATTTTAATTTTCATAATAAATAAAGAAAAGTTGAAAGAAAAATGAAAAATCAACTGAAAAATTAAATTTTCATAATAAATAAAGAAAAGTTGAAAGAAAAATGAAAAATCAACTGAAAAATTAAATTTTCATAATAAATAAAGAAAAGTTGAAAGAAAAATTTCGATATTTTTTTCAAAGTCAGAAATATAAAAAAATCAATTTTTTTGATTTTTAAGTGAAATGCATTTGAAATAGAAACTTCTCAATGAAACTGAGGTGTATGTGAAAAATTTTTTTTCTTGAAAATTTCGAAAATTTTTCTAAGTCCCAAAAATGAAAAATCAACTGAAAAATTTAATTTTCATAATAAATAAAGAAAAGTTGAAAGAAAAATGAAAAATCAACTGAAAAATTAAATTTTCATAATAAATAAAGAAAAGTTGAAAGAAAAATTTCGATATTTTTTTCAAAGTCAGAAATATAAAAAAATCAATTTTTTTGATTTTTAAGTGAAATGCATTTGAAATAGAAACTTCTCAATGAAACTGAGGTGTATGTGAAAAATTTTTTTTCTTGAAAATTTCGAAAATTTTTCTAAGTCCCAAAAATGAAAAATCAACTGAAAAATTTAATTTTCATAATAAATAAAGAAAAGTTGAAAGAAAAATGAAAAATCAACTGAAAAATTAAATTTTCATAATAAATAAAGAAAAGTTGAAAGAAAAATTTCGATATTTTTTTCAAAGTCAGAAATAGTCAGAAATAGTCAGAAATATAAAAAAATCAATTGGAAAAAATATAGTCCCGCTAGAATGCCATTTGCTGTTTGTGTGTTTAAAAGGTATATTATGAGAAGTGTAAAAATGAACAATTCCATAGAAGGTCAGATTATATGAGAAAAAAAATCGAAAATTTTTCTAAGTCCCAAAAATGAAGAATCAACTGAAAAATTTAATTTTCATAATAAATAAAGAAAAGTTGAAAGAAAAATGAAAAATCAACTGAAAAATTAAATTTTCATAATAAATAAAGAAAAGTTGAAAGAAAAATTTCGATATTTTTTTCAAAGTCAGAAATAGTCAGAAATATAAAAAAATCAATTGGAAAAAATATATATATGATTTTTAAGTGGAATTCATTTGAAATAGAGACTTCTCAATGAAACTGAGGTGTATGTCAAAAATTTTTTTTCTTGAAAATTTCGAAAATTTTTCTAAGTCCCGCTAGAATGCCATTTGCTGTTTGTGTGTTTAAAAGGTATATTATGAGAAGTGTAAAAATGAACAATTCCATAGAAGGTCAGATTATATGAGAAAAAAAATCGAAAATTTTTCTAAGTCCCAAAAATGAAAAATCAACTGAAAAATTTAATTTTCATAATAAATAAAGAAAAGTTGAAAGAAAAATGAAAAATCAACTGAAAAATTAAATTTTCATAATAAATAAAGAAAAGTTGAAAGAAAAATTTCGATATTTTTTTCAAAGTCAGAAATAGTCAGAAATAGTCAGAAATATAAAAAAATCAATTGGAAAAAATATAGTCCCGCTAGAATGCCATTTGCTGTTTGTGTGTTTAAAAGGTATATTATGAGAAGTGTAAAAATGAACAATTCCATAGAAGGTCAGATTATATGAGAAAAAAAATCGAAAATTTTTCTAAGTCCCAAAAATGAAAAATCAACTGAAAAATTTAATTTTCATAATAAATAAAGAAAAGTTGAAAGAAAAATGAAAAATCAACTGAAAAATTAAATTTTCATAATAAATAAAGAAAAGTTGAAAGAAAAATTTCGATATTTTTTTCAAAGTCAGAAATAGTCAGAAATAGTCAGAAATATAAAAAAATCAATTGGAAAAAATATAGTCCCGCTAGAATGCCATTTGCTGTTTGTGTGTTTAAAAGGTATATTATGAGAAGTGTAAAAATGAACAATTCCATAGAAGGTCAGATTATATGAGAAAAAAAATCGAAAATTTTTCTAAGTCCCAAAAATGAAAAATCAACTGAAAAATTTAATTTTCATAATAAATAAAGAAAAGTTGAAAGAAAAATGAAAAATCAACTGAAAAATTAAATTTTCATAATAAATAAAGAAAAGTTGAAAGAAAAATGAAAAATCAACTGAAAAATTAAATTTTCATAATAAATAAAGAAAAGTTGAAAGAAAAATTTCGATATTTTTTTCAAAGTCAGAAATATAAAAAAATCAATTTTTTTGATTTTTAAGTGAAATGCATTTGAAATAGAAACTTCTCAATGAAACTGAGGTGTATGTGAAAAATTTTTTTTCTTGAAAATTTCGAAAATTTTTCTAAGTCCCAAAAATGAAAAATCAACTGAAAAATTTAATTTTCATAATAAATAAAGAAAAGTTGAAAGAAAAATGAAAAATCAACTGAAAAATTTAATTTTCATAATAAATAAAGAAAAGTTGAAAGAAAAATTTCGATATTTTTTTCAAAGTCAGAAATAGTCAGAAATAGTCAGAAATATAAAAAAATCAATTGGAAAAAATATAGTCCCGCTAGAATGCCATTTGCTGTTTGTGTGTTTAAAAGGTATATTATGAGAAGTGTAAAAATGAACAATTCCATAGAAGGTCAGATTATATGAGAAAAAAAATCGAAAATTTTTCTAAGTCCCAAAAATGAAGAATCAACTGAAAAATTTAATTTTCATAATAAATAAAGAAAAGTTGAAAGAAAAATGAAAAATCAACTGAAAAATTAAATTTTCATAATAAATAAAGAAAAGTTGAAAGAAAAATTTCGATATTTTTTTCAAAGTCAGAAATATAAAAAAATCAATTTTTTTGATTTTTAAGTGAAATGCATTTGAAATAGAAACTTCTCAATGAAACTGAGGTGTATGTGAAAAATTTTTTTTCTTGAAAATTTCGAAAATTTTTCTAAGTCCCAAAAATGAAAAATCAACTGAAAAATTTAATTTTCATAATAAATAAAGAAAAGTTGAAAGAAAAATGAAAAATCAACTGAAAAATTAAATTTTCATAATAAATAAAGAAAAGTTGAAAGAAAAATTTCGATATTTTTTTCAAAGTCAGAAATAGTCAGAAATAGTCAGAAATATAAAAAAATCAATTGGAAAAAATATAGTCCCGCTAGAATGCCATTTGCTGTTTGTGTGTTTAAAAGGTATATTATGAGAAGTGTAAAAATGAACAATTCCATAGAAGGTCAGATTATATGAGAAAAAAAATCGAAAATTTTTCTAAGTCCCAAAAATGAAAAATCAACTGAAAAATTTAATTTTCATAATAAATAAAGAAAAGTTGAAAGAAAAATGAAAAATCAACTGAAAAATTAAATTTTCATAATAAATAAAGAAAAGTTGAAAGAAAAATTTCGATATTTTTTTCAAAGTCAGAAATAGTCAGAAATAGTCAGAAATATAAAAAAATCAATTGGAAAAAATATAGTCCCGCTAGAATGCCATTTGCTGTTTGTGTGTTTAAAAGGTATATTATGAGAAGTGTAAAAATGAACAATTCCATAGAAGGTCAGATTATATGAGAAAAAAAATCGAAAATTTTTCTAAGTCCCAAAAATGAAAAATCAACTGAAAAATTTAATTTTCATAATAAATAAAGAAAAGTTGAAAGAAAAATGAAAAATCAACTGAAAAATTAAATTTTCATAATAAATAAAGAAAAGTTGAAAGAAAAATGAAAAATCAACTGAAAAATTAAATTTTCATAATAAATAAAGAAAAGTTGAAAGAAAAATTTCGATATTTTTTTCAAAGTCAGAAATATAAAAAAATCAATTTTTTTGATTTTTAAGTGAAATGCATTTGAAATAGAAACTTCTCAATGAAATTGAGGTGTATGTGAAAAATTTTTTTTCTTGAAAATTTCGAAAATTTTTCTAAGTCCCAAAAATGAAAAATCAACTGAAAAATTTAATTTTCATAATAAATAAAGAAAAGTTGAAAGAAAAATGAAAAATCAACTGAAAAATTAAATTTTCATAATAAATAAAGAAAAGTTGAAAGAAAAATTTCGATATTTTTTTCAAAGTCAGAAATAGTCAGAAATAGTCAGAAATATAAAAAAATCAATTGGAAAAAATATAGTCCCGCTAGAATGCCATTTGCTGTTTGTGTGTTTAAAAGGTATATTATGAGAAGTGTAAAAATGAACAATTCCATAGAAGGTCAGATTATATGAGAAAAAAAATCGAAAATTTTTCTAAGTCCCAAAAATGAAGAATCAACTGAAAAATTTAATTTTCATAATAAATAAAGAAAAGTTGAAAGAAAAATGAAAAATCAACTGAAAAATTAAATTTTCATAATAAATAAAGAAAAGTTGAAAGAAAAATTTCGATATTTTTTTCAAAGTCAGAAATATAAAAAAATCAATTTTTTTGATTTTTAAGTGAAATGCATTTGAAATAGAAACTTCTCAATGAAACTGAGGTGTATGTGAAAAATTTTTTTTCTTGAAAATTTCGAAAATTTTTCTAAGTCCCAAAAATGAAAAATCAACTGAAAAATTTAATTTTCATAATAAATAAAGAAAAGTTGAAAGAAAAATGAAAAATCAACTGAAAAATTAAATTTTCATAATAAATAAAGAAAAGTTGAAAGAAAAATTTCGATATTTTTTTCAAAGTCAGAAATAGTCAGAAATAGTCAGAAATAGTCAGAAATATAAAAAAATCAATTGGAAAAAATATAGTCCCGCTAGAATGCCATTTGCTGTTTGTGTGTTTAAAAGGTATATTATGAGAAGTGTAAAAATGAACAATTCCATAGAAGGTCAGATTATATGAGAAAAAAAATCGAAAATTTTTCTAAGTCCCAAAAATGAAAAATCAACTGAAAAATTTAATTTTCATAATAAATAAAGAAAAGTTGAAAGAAAAATGAAAAATCAACTGAAAAATTAAATTTTCATAATAAATAAAGAAAAGTTGAAAGAAAAATTTCGATATTTTTTTCAAAGTCAGAAATAGTCAGAAATAGTCAGAAATATAAAAAAATCAATTGGAAAAAATATAGTCCCGCTAGAATGCCATTTGCTGTTTGTGTGTTTAAAAGGTATATTATGAGAAGTGTAAAAATGAACAATTCCATAGAAGGTCAGATTATATGAGAAAAAAAATCGAAAATTTTTCTAAGTCCCAAAAATGAAGAATCAACTGAAAAATTTAATTTTCATAATAAATAAAGAAAAGTTGAAAGAAAAATGAAAAATCAACTGAAAAATTAAATTTTCATAATAAATAAAGAAAAGTTGAAAGAAAAATTTCGATATTTTTTTCAAAGTCAGAAATAGTCAGAAATATAAAAAAATCAATTGGAAAAAATATATATATGATTTTTAAGTGGAATTCATTTGAAATAGAGACTTCTCAATGAAACTGAGGTGTATGTCAAAAATTTTTTTTCTTGAAAATTTCGAAAATTTTTCTAAGTCCCGCTAGAATGCCATTTGCTGTTTGTGTGTTTAAAAGGTATATTATGAGAAGTGTAAAAATGAACAATTCCATAGAAGGTCAGATTATATGAGAAAAAAAATCGAAAATTTTTCTAAGTCCCAAAAATGAAAAATCAACTGAAAATTTTAATTTTCATAATAAATAAAGAAAAGTTGAAAGAAAAATGAAAAATCAACTGAAAAATTAAATTTTCATAATAAATAAAGAAAAGTTGAAAGAAAAATGAAAAATCAACTGAAAAATTAAATTTTCATAATAAATAAAGAAAAGTTGAAAGAAAAATTTCGATATTTTTTTCAAAGTCAGAAATATAAAAAAATCAATTTTTTTGATTTTTAAGTGAAATGCATTTGAAATAGAAACTTCTCAATGAAACTGAGGTGTATGTGAAAAATTTTTTTTCTTGAAAATTTCGAAAATTTTTCTAAGTCCCAAAAATGAAAAATCAACTGAAAAATTTAATTTTCATAATAAATAAAGAAAAGTTGAAAGAAAAATGAAAAATCAACTGAAAAATTAAATTTTCATAATAAATAAAGAAAAGTTGAAAGAAAAATTTCGATATTTTTTTCAAAGTCAGAAATATAAAAAAATCAATTTTTTTGATTTTTAAGTGAAATGCATTTGAAATAGAAACTTCTCAATGAAACTGAGGTGTATGTGAAAAATTTTTTTTCTTGAAAATTTCGAAAATTTTTCTAAGTCCCAAAAATGAAAAATCAACTGAAAAATTTAATTTTCATAATAAATAAAGAAAAGTTGAAAGAAAAATGAAAAATCAACTGAAAAATTAAATTTTCATAATAAATAAAGAAAAGTTGAAAGAAAAATTTCGATATTTTTTTCAAAGTCAGAAATAGTCAGAAATAGTCAGAAATATAAAAAAATCAATTGGAAAAAATATAGTCCCGCTAGAATGCCATTTGCTGTTTGTGTGTTTAAAAGGTATATTATGAGAAGTGTAAAAATGAACAATTCCATAGAAGGTCAGATTATATGAGAAAAAAAATCGAAAATTTTTCTAAGTCCCAAAAATGAAGAATCAACTGAAAAATTTAATTTTCATAATAAATAAAGAAAAGTTGAAAGAAAAATGAAAAATCAACTGAAAAATTAAATTTTCATAATAAATAAAGAAAAGTTGAAAGAAAAATTTCGATATTTTTTTCAAAGTCAGAAATAGTCAGAAATATAAAAAAATCAATTGGAAAAAATATATATATGATTTTTAAGTGGAATTCATTTGAAATAGAGACTTCTCAATGAAACTGAGGTGTATGTCAAAAATTTTTTTTCTTGAAAATTTCGAAAATTTTTCTAAGTCCCGCTAGAATGCCATTTGCTGTTTGTGTGTTTAAAAGGTATATTATGAGAAGTGTAAAAATGAACAATTCCATAGAAGGTCAGATTATATGAGAAAAAAAATCGAAAATTTTTCTAAGTCCCAAAAATGAAAAATCAACTGAAAATTTTAATTTTCATAATAAATAAAGAAAAGTTGAAAGAAAAATGAAAAATCAACTGAAAAATTAAATTTTCATAATAAATAAAGAAAAGTTGAAAGAAAAATGAAAAATCAACTGAAAAATTAAATTTTCATAATAAATAAAGAAAAGTTGAAAGAAAAATTTCGATATTTTTTTCAAAGTCAGAAATATAAAAAAATCAATTTTTTTGATTTTTAAGTGAAATGCATTTGAAATAGAAACTTCTCAATGAAACTGAGGTGTATGTGAAAAATTTTTTTTCTTGAAAATTTCGAAAATTTTTCTAAGTCCCAAAAATGAAAAATCAACTGAAAAATTTAATTTTCATAATAAATAAAGAAAAGTTGAAAGAAAAATGAAAAATCAACTGAAAAATTAAATTTTCATAATAAATAAAGAAAAGTTGAAAGAAAAATTTCGATATTTTTTTCAAAGTCAGAAATATAAAAAAATCAATTTTTTTGATTTTTAAGTGAAATGCATTTGAAATAGAAACTTCTCAATGAAACTGAGGTGTATGTGAAAAATTTTTTTTCTTGAAAATTTCGAAAATTTTTCTAAGTCCCAAAAATGAAAAATCAACTGAAAAATTTAATTTTCATAATAAATAAAGAAAAGTTGAAAGAAAAATGAAAAATCAACTGAAAAATTAAATTTTCATAATAAATAAAGAAAAGTTGAAAGAAAAATTTCGATATTTTTTTCAAAGTCAGAAATAGTCAGAAATAGTCAGAAATATAAAAAAATCAATTGGAAAAAATATAGTCCCGCTAGAATGCCATTTGCTGTTTGTGTGTTTAAAAGGTATATTATGAGAAGTGTAAAAATGAACAATTCCATAGAAGGTCAGATTATATGAGAAAAAAAATCGAAAATTTTTCTAAGTCCCAAAAATGAAGAATCAACTGAAAAATTTAATTTTCATAATAAATAAAGAAAAGTTGAAAGAAAAATGAAAAATCAACTGAAAAATTAAATTTTCATAATAAATAAAGAAAAGTTGAAAGAAAAATTTCGATATTTTTTTCAAAGTCAGAAATAGTCAGAAATATAAAAAAATCAATTGGAAAAAATATATATATGATTTTTAAGTGGAATTCATTTGAAATAGAGACTTCTCAATGAAACTGAGGTGTATGTCAAAAATTTTTTTTCTTGAAAATTTCGAAAATTTTTCTAAGTCCCGCTAGAATGCCATTTGCTGTTTGTGTGTTTAAAAGGTATATTATGAGAAGTGTAAAAATGAACAATTCCATAGAAGGTCAGATTATATGAGAAAAAAAATCGAAAATTTTTCTAAGTCCCAAAAATGAAAAATCAACTGAAAATTTTAATTTTCATAATAAATAAAGAAAAGTTGAAAGAAAAATGAAAAATCAACTGAAAAATTAAATTTTCATAATAAATAAAGAAAAGTTGAAAGAAAAATGAAAAATCAACTGAAAAATTAAATTTTCATAATAAATAAAGAAAAGTTGAAAGAAAAATTTCGATATTTTTTTCAAAGTCAGAAATATAAAAAAATCAATTTTTTTGATTTTTAAGTGAAATGCATTTGAAATAGAAACTTCTCAATGAAACTGAGGTGTATGTGAAAAATTTTTTTTCTTGAAAATTTCGAAAATTTTTCTAAGTCCCAAAAATGAAAAATCAACTGAAAAATTTAATTTTCATAATAAATAAAGAAAAGTTGAAAGAAAAATGAAAAATCAACTGAAAAATTAAATTTTCATAATAAATAAAGAAAAGTTGAAAGAAAAATTTCGATATTTTTTTCAAAGTCAGAAATATAAAAAAATCAATTTTTTTGATTTTTAAGTGAAATGCATTTGAAATAGAAACTTCTCAATGAAACTGAGGTGTATGTGAAAAATTTTTTTTCTTGAAAATTTCGAAAATTTTTCTAAGTCCCAAAAATGAAAAATCAACTGAAAAATTTAATTTTCATAATAAATAAAGAAAAGTTGAAAGAAAAATGAAAAATCAACTGAAAAATTAAATTTTCATAATAAATAAAGAAAAGTTGAAAGAAAAATTTCGATATTTTTTTCAAAGTCAGAAATAGTCAGAAATAGTCAGAAATATAAAAAAATCAATTGGAAAAAATATAGTCCCGCTAGAATGCCATTTGCTGTTTGTGTGTTTAAAAGGTATATTATGAGAAGTGTAAAAATGAACAATTCCATAGAAGGTCAGATTATATGAGAAAAAAAATCGAAAATTTTTCTAAGTCCCAAAAATGAAGAATCAACTGAAAAATTTAATTTTCATAATAAATAAAGAAAAGTTGAAAGAAAAATGAAAAATCAACTGAAAAATTAAATTTTCATAATAAATAAAGAAAAGTTGAAAGAAAAATTTCGATATTTTTTTCAAAGTCAGAAATATAAAAAAATCAATTTTTTTGATTTTTAAGTGAAATGCATTTGAAATAGAAACTTCTCAATGAAACTGAGGTGTATGTGAAAAATTTTTTTTCTTGAAAATTTCGAAAATTTTTCTAAGTCCCAAAAATGAAAAATCAACTGAAAAATTTAATTTTCATAATAAATAAAGAAAAGTTGAAAGAAAAATGAAAAATCAACTGAAAAATTAAATTTTCATAATAAATAAAGAAAAGTTGAAAGAAAAATTTCGATATTTTTTTCAAAGTCAGAAATAGTCAGAAATAGTCAGAAATATAAAAAAATCAATTGGAAAAAATATAGTCCCGCTAGAATGCCATTTGCTGTTTGTGTGTTTAAAAGGTATATTATGAGAAGTGTAAAAATGAACAATTCCATAGAAGGTCAGATTATATGAGAAAAAAAATCGAAAATTTTTCTAAGTCCCAAAAATGAAAAATCAACTGAAAAATTTAATTTTCATAATAAATAAAGAAAAGTTGAAAGAAAAATGAAAAATCAACTGAAAAATTAAATTTTCATAATAAATAAAGAAAAGTTGAAAGAAAAATGAAAAATCAACTGAAAAATTAAATTTTCATAATAAATAAAGAAAAGTTGAAAGAAAAATTTCGATATTTTTTTCAAAGTCAGAAATATAAAAAAATCAATTTTTTTGATTTTTAAGTGAAATGCATTTGAAATAGAAACTTCTCAATGAAACTGAGGTGTATGTGAAAAATTTTTTTTCTTGAAAATTTCGAAAATTTTTCTAAGTCCCAAAAATGAAAAATCAACTGAAAAATTTAATTTTCATAATAAATAAAGAAAAGTTGAAAGAAAAATGAAAAATCAACTGAAAAATTAAATTTTCATAATAAATAAAGAAAAGTTGAAAGAAAAATTTCGATATTTTTTTCAAAGTCAGAAATAGTCAGAAATAGTCAGAAATATAAAAAAATCAATTGGAAAAAATATAGTCCCGATAGAATGCCATTTGCTGTTTATGTGTTTAAAAGGTATATTATGAGAAGTGTAAAAATGAACAATTCCATAGAAGGTCAGATTATATGAGAAAAAAAATCGAAAATTTTTCTAAGTCCCAAAAATGAAAAATCAACTGAAAAATTTAATTTTCATAATAAATAAAGAAAAGTTGAAAGAAAAATGAAAAATCAACTGAAAAATTAAATTTTCATAATAAATAAAGAAAAGTTGAAAGAAAAATTTCGATATTTTTTTCAAAGTCAGAAATATAAAAAAATCAATTTTTTTGATTTTTAAGTGAAATGCATTTGAAATAGAAACTTCTCAATGAAACTGAGGTGTATGTGAAAAATTTTTTTTCTTGAAAATTTCGAAAATTTTTCTAAGTCCCAAAAATGAAAAATCAACTGAAAAATTTAATTTTCATAATAAATAAAGAAAAGTTGAAAGAAAAATGAAAAATCAACTGAAAAATTAAATTTTCATAATAAATAAAGAAAAGTTGAAAGAAAAATTTCGATATTTTTTTCAAAGTCAGAAATAGTCAGAAATAGTCAGAAATATAAAAAAATCAATTGGAAAAAATATAGTCCCGCTAGAATGCCATTTGCTGTTTGTGTGTTTAAAAGGTATATTATGAGAAGTGTAAAAATGAACAATTCCATAGAAGGTCAGATTATATGAGAAAAAAAATCGAAAATTTTTCTAAGTCCCAAAAATGAAGAATCAACTGAAAAATTTAATTTTCATAATAAATAAAGAAAAGTTGAAAGAAAAATGAAAAATCAACTGAAAAATTAAATTTTCATAATAAATAAAGAAAAGTTGAAAGAAAAATTTCGATATTTTTTTCAAAGTCAGAAATAGTCAGAAATATAAAAAAATCAACTGGAAAAAATATATATATGATTTTTAAGTGGAATTCATTTGAAATAGAGACTTCTCAATGAAACTGAGGTGTATGTCAAAAATTTTTTTTCTTGAAAATTTCGAAAATTTTTCTAAGTCCCGCTAGAATGCCATTTGCTGTTTGTGTGTTTAAAAGGTATATTATGAGAAGTGTAAAAATGAACAATTCCATAGAAGGTCAGATTATATGAGAAAAAAAATCGAAAATTTTTCTAAGTCCCAAAAATGAAAAATCAACTGAAAAATTTAATTTTCATAATAAATAAAGAAAAGTTGAAAGAAAAATGAAAAATCAACTGAAAAATTAAATTTTCATAATAAATAAAGAAAAGTTGAAAGAAAAATGAAAAATCAACTGAAAAATTAAATTTTCATAATAAATAAAGAAAAGTTGAAAGAAAAATTTCGATATTTTTTTCAAAGTCAGAAATATAAAAAAATCAATTTTTTTGATTTTTAAGTGAAATGCATTTGAAATAGAAACTTCTCAATGAAACTGAGGTGTATGTGAAAAATTTTTTTTCTTGAAAATTTCGAAAATTTTTCTAAGTCCCAAAAATGAAAAATCAACTGAAAAATTTAATTTTCATAATAAATAAAGAAAAGTTGAAAGAAAAATGAAAAATCAACTGAAAAATTAAATTTTCATAATAAATAAAGAAAAGTTGAAAGAAAAATTTCGATATTTTTTTCAAAGTCAGAAATAGTCAGAAATAGTCAGAAATATAAAAAAATCAATTGGAAAAAATATAGTCCCGCTAGAATGCCATTTGCTGTTTGTGTGTTTAAAAGGTATATTATGAGAAGTGTAAAAATGAACAATTCCATAGAAGGTCAGATTATATGAGAAAAAAAATCGAAAATTTTTCTAAGTCCCAAAAACGAAAAATCAACTGAAAAATTTAATTTTCATAATAAATAAAGAAAAGTTGAAAGAAAAATGAAAAATCAACTGAAAAATTAAATTTTCATAATAAATAAAGAAAAGTTGAAAGAAAAATTTCGATATTTTTTTCAAAGTCAGAAATATAAAAAAATCAATTTTTTTGATTTTTAAGTGAAATGCATTTGAAATAGAAACTTCTCAATGAAACTGAGGTGTATGTGAAAAATTTTTTTTCTTGAAAATTTCGAAAATTTTTCTAAGTCCCAAAAATGAAAAATCAACTGAAAAATTTAATTTTCATAATAAATAAAGAAAAGTTGAAAGAAAAATGAAAAATCAACTGAAAAATTAAATTTTCATAATAAATAAAGAAAAGTTGAAAGAAAAATTTCGATATTTTTTTCAAAGTCAGAAATAGTCAGAAATAGTCAGAAATATAAAAAAATCAATTGGAAAAAATATAGTCGCGCTAGAATGCCATTTGCTGTTTGTGTGTTTAAAAGGTATATTATGAGAAGTGTAAAAATGAACAATTCCATAGAAGGTCAGATTATATGAGAAAAAAAATCGAAAATTTTTCTAAGTCCCAAAAATGAAAAATCAACTGAAAAATTTAATTTTCATAATAAATAAAGAAAAGTTGAAAGAAAAATGAAAAATCAACTGAAAAATTAAATTTTCATAATAAATAAAGAAAAGTTGAAAGAAAAATGAAAAATCAACTGAAAAATTAAATTTTCATAATAAATAAAGAAAAGTTGAAAGAAAAATTTCGATATTTTTTTCAAAGTCAGAAATATAAAAAAATCAATTTTTTTGATTTTTAAGTGAAATGCATTTGAAATAGAAACTTCTCAATGAAACTGAGGTGTATGTGAAAAATTTTTTTTCTTGAAAATTTCGAAAATTTTTCTAAGTCCCAAAAATGAAAAATCAACTGAAAAATTTAATTTTCATAATAAATAAAGAAAAGTTGAAAGAAAAATGAAAAATCAACTGAAAAATTAAATTTTCATAATAAATAAAGAAAAGTTGAAAGAAAAATTTCGATATTTTTTTCAAAGTCAGAAATAGTCAGAAATAGTCAGAAATATAAAAAAATCAATTGGAAAAAATATAGTCCCGCTAGAATGCCATTTGCTGTTTGTGTGTTTAAAAGGTATATTATGAGAAGTGTAAAAATGAACAATTCCATAGAAGGTCAGATTATATGAGAAAAAAAATCGAAAATTTTTCTAAGTCCCAAAAATGAAAAATCAACTGAAAAATTTAATTTTCATAATAAATAAAGAAAAGTTGAAAGAAAAATGAAAAATCAACTGAAAAATTAAATTTTCATAATAAATAAAGAAAAGTTGAAAGAAAAATTTCGATATTTTTTTCAAAGTCAGAAATATAAAAAAATCAATTTTTTTGATTTTTAAGTGAAATGCATTTGAAATAGAAACTTCTCAATGAAACTGAGGTGTATGTGAAAAATTTTTTTTCTTGAAAATTTCGAAAATTTTTCTAAGTCCCAAAAATGAAAAATCAACTGAAAAATTTAATTTTCATAATAAATAAAGAAAAGTTGAAAGAAAAATGAAAAATCAACTGAAAAATTAAATTTTCATAATAAATAAAGAAAAGTTGAAAGAAAAATTTCGATATTTTTTTCAAAGTCAGAAATAGTCAGAAATAGTCAGAAATATAAAAAAATCAATTGGAAAAAATATAGTCCCGCTAGAATGCCATTTGCTGTTTGTGTGTTTAAAAGGTATATTATGAGAAGTGTAAAAATGAACAATTCCATAGAAGGTCAGATTATATGAGAAAAAAAATCGAAAATTTTTCTAAGTCCCAAAAATGAAAAATCAACTGAAAAATTTAATTTTCATAATAAATAAAGAAAAGTTGAAAGAAAAATGAAAAATCAACTGAAAAATTAAATTTTCATAATAAATAAAGAAAAGTTGAAAGAAAAATGAAAAATCAACTGAAAAATTAAATTTTCATAATAAATAAAGAAAAGTTGAAAGAAAAATTTCGATATTTTTTTCAAAGTCAGAAATATAAAAAAATCAATTTTTTTGATTTTTAAGTGAAATGCATTTGAAATAGAAACTTCTCAATGAAACTGAGGTGTATGTGAAAAATTTTTTTTCTTGAAAATTTCGAAAATTTTTCTAAGTCCCAAAAATGAAAAATCAACTGAAAAATTTAATTTTCATAATAAATAAAGAAAAGTTGAAAGAAAAATGAAAAATCAACTGAAAAATTAAATTTTCATAATAAATAAAGAAAAGTTGAAAGAAAAATTTCGATATTTTTTTCAAAGTCAGAAATAGTCAGAAATAGTCAGAAATATAAAAAAATCAATTGGAAAAAATATAGTCCCGCTAGAATGCCATTTGCTGTTTGTGTGTTTAAAAGGTATATTATGAGAAGTGTAAAAATGAACAATTCCATAGAAGGTCAGATTATATGAGAAAAAAAATCGAAAATTTTTCTAAGTCCCAAAAACGAAAAATCAACTGAAAAATTTAATTTTCATAATAAATAAAGAAAAGTTGAAAGAAAAATGAAAAATCAACTGAAAAATTAAATTTTCATAATAAATAAAGAAAAGTTGAAAGAAAAATTTCGATATTTTTTTCAAAGTCAGAAATATAAAAAAATCAATTTTTTTGATTTTTAAGTGAAATGCATTTGAAATAGAAACTTCTCAATGAAACTGAGGTGTATGTGAAAAATTTTTTTTCTTGAAAATTTCGAAAATTTTTCTAAGTCCCAAAAATGAAAAATCAACTGAAAAATTTAAATTTCATAATAAATAAAGAAAAGTTGAAAGAAAAATGAAAAATCAACTGAAAAATTAAATTTTCATAATAAATAAAGAAAAGTTGAAAGAAAAATTTCGATATTTTTTTCAAAGTCAGAAATAGTCAGAAATAGTCAGAAATATAAAAAAATCAATTGGAAAAAATATAGTCCCGCTAGAATGCCATTTGCTGTTTGTGTGTTTAAAAGGTATATTATGAGAAGTGTAAAAATGAACAATTCCATAGAAGGTCAGATTATATGAGAAAAAAAATCGAAAATTTTTCTAAGTCCCAAAAATGAAAAATCAACTGAAAAATTTAATTTTCATAATAAATAAAGAAAAGTTGAAAGAAAAATGAAAAATCAACTGAAAAATTAAATTTTCATAATAAATAAAGAAAAGTTGAAAGAAAAATGAAAAATCAACTGAAAAATTAAATTTTCATAATAAATAAAGAAAAGTTGAAAGAAAAATTTCGATATTTTTTTCAAAGTCAGAAATATAAAAAAATCAATTTTTTTGATTTTTAAGTGAAATGCATTTGAAATAGAAACTTCTCAATGAAACTGAGGTGTATGTGAAAAATTTTTTTTCTTGAAAATTTCGAAAATTTTTCTAAGTCCCAAAAATGAAAAATCAACTGAAAAATTTAATTTTCATAATAAATAAAGAAAAGTTGAAAGAAAAATGAAAAATCAACTGAAAAATTAAATTTTCATAATAAATAAAGAAAAGTTGAAAGAAAAATTTCGATATTTTTTTCAAAGTCAGAAATAGTCAGAAATAGTCAGAAATATAAAAAAATCAATTGGAAAAAATATAGTCCCGCTAGAATGCCATTTGCTGTTTGTGTGTTTAAAAGGTATATTATGAGAAGTGTAAAAATGAACAATTCCATAGAAGGTCAGATTATATGAGAAAAAAAATCGAAAATTTTTCTAAGTCCCAAAAATGAAAAATCAACTGAAAAATTTAATTTTCATAATAAATAAAGAAAAGTTGAAAGAAAAATGAAAAATCAACTGAAAAATTAAATTTTCATAATAAATAAAGAAAAGTTGAAAGAAAAATTTCGATATTTTTTTCAAAGTCAGAAATATAAAAAAATCAATTTTTTTGATTTTTAAGTGAAATGCATTTGAAATAGAAACTTCTCAATGAAACTGAGGTGTATGTGAAAAATTTTTTTTCTTGAAAATTTCGAAAATTTTTCTAAGTCCCAAAAATGAAAAATCAACTGAAAAATTTAATTTTCATAATAAATAAAGAAAAGTTGAAAGAAAAATGAAAAATCAACTGAAAAATTAAATTTTCATAATAAATAAAGAAAAGTTGAAAGAAAAATTTCGATATTTTTTTCAAAGTCAGAAATAGTCAGAAATAGTCAGAAATATAAAAAAATCAATTGGAAAAAATATAGTCCCGCTAGAATGCCATTTGCTGTTTGTGTGTTTAAAAGGTATATTATGAGAAGTGTAAAAATGAACAATTCCATAGAAGGTCAGATTATATGAGAAAAAAAATCGAAAATTTTTCTAAGTCCCAAAAACGAAAAATCAACTGAAAAATTTAATTTTCATAATAAATAAAGAAAAGTTGAAAGAAAAATGAAAAATCAACTGAAAAATTAAATTTTCATAATAAATAAAGAAAAGTTGAAAGAAAAATTTCGATATTTTTTTCAAAGTCAGAAATATAAAAAAATCAATTTTTTTGATTTTTAAGTGAAATGCATTTGAAATAGAAACTTCTCAATGAAACTGAGGTGTATGTGAAAAATTTTTTTTCTTGAAAATTTCGAAAATTTTTCTAAGTCCCAAAAATGAAAAATCAACTGAAAAATTTAAATTTCATAATAAATAAAGAAAAGTTGAAAGAAAAATGAAAAATCAACTGAAAAATTAAATTTTCATAATAAATAAAGAAAAGTTGAAAGAAAAATTTCGATATTTTTTTCAAAGTCAGAAATAGTCAGAAATAGTCAGAAATATAAAAAAATCAATTGGAAAAAATATAGTCCCGCTAGAATGCCATTTGCTGTTTGTGTGTTTAAAAGGTATATTATGAGAAGTGTAAAAATGAACAATTCCATAGAAGGTCAGATTATATGAGAAAAAAAATCGAAAATTTTTCTAAGTCCCAAAAATGAAAAATCAACTGAAAAATTTAATTTTCATAATAAATAAAGAAAAGTTGAAAGAAAAATGAAAAATCAACTGAAAAATTAAATTTTCATAATAAATAAAGAAAAGTTGAAAGAAAAATGAAAAATCAACTGAAAAATTAAATTTTCATAATAAATAAAGAAAAGTTGAAAGAAAAATTTCGATATTTTTTTCAAAGTCAGAAATATAAAAAAATCAATTTTTTTGATTTTTAAGTGAAATGCATTTGAAATAGAAACTTCTCAATGAAACTGAGGTGTATGTGAAAAATTTTTTTTCTTGAAAATTTCGAAAATTTTTCTAAGTCCCAAAAATGAAAAATCAACTGAAAAATTTAATTTTCATAATAAATAAAGAAAAGTTGAAAGAAAAATGAAAAATCAACTGAAAAATTAAATTTTCATAATAAATAAAGAAAAGTTGAAAGAAAAATTTCGATATTTTTTTCAAAGTCAGAAATAGTCAGAAATAGTCAGAAATATAAAAAAATCAATTGGAAAAAATATAGTCCCGCTAGAATGCCATTTGCTGTTTGTGTGTTTAAAAGGTATATTATGAGAAGTGTAAAAATGAACAATTCCATAGAAGGTCAGATTATATGAGAAAAAAAATCGAAAATTTTTCTAAGTCCCAAAAATGAAAAATCAACTGAAAAATTTAATTTTCATAATAAATAAAGAAAAGTTGAAAGAAAAATGAAAAATCAACTGAAAAATTAAATTTTCATAATAAATAAAGAAAAGTTGAAAGAAAAATTTCGATATTTTTTTCAAAGTCAGAAATATAAAAAAATCAATTTTTTTGATTTTTAAGTGAAATGCATTTGAAATAGAAACTTCTCAATGAAACTGAGGTGTATGTGAAAAATTTTTTTTCTTGAAAATTTCGAAAATTTTTCTAAGTCCCAAAAATGAAAAATCAACTGAAAAATTTAATTTTCATAATAAATAAAGAAAAGTTGAAAGAAAAATGAAAAATCAACTGAAAAATTAAATTTTCATAATAAATAAAGAAAAGTTGAAAGAAAAATTTCGATATTTTTTTCAAAGTCAGAAATAGTCAGAAATAGTCAGAAATATAAAAAAATCAATTGGAAAAAATATAGTCCCGCTAGAATGCCATTTGCTGTTTGTGTGTTTAAAAGGTATATTATGAGAAGTGTAAAAATGAACAATTCCATAGAAGGTCAGATTATATGAGAAAAAAAATCGAAAATTTTTCTAAGTCCCAAAAATGAAGAATCAACTGAAAAATTTAATTTTCATAATAAATAAAGAAAAGTTGAAAGAAAAATGAAAAATCAACTGAAAAATTAAATTTTCATAATAAATAAAGAAAAGTTGAAAGAAAAATTTCGATATTTTTTTCAAAGTCAGAAATAGTCAGAAATATAAAAAAATCAATTGGAAAAAATATATATATGATTTTTAAGTGGAATTCATTTGAAATAGAGACTTCTCAATGAAACTGAGGTGTATGTCAAAAATTTTTTTTCTTGAAAATTTCGAAAATTTTTCTAAGTCCCGCTAGAATGCCATTTGCTGTTTGTGTGTTTAAAAGGTATATTATGAGAAGTGTAAAAATGAACAATTCCATAGAAGGTCAGATTATATGAGAAAAAAAATCGAAAATTTTTCTAAGTCCCAAAAATGAAAAATCAACTGAAAAATTTAATTTTCATAATAAATAAAGAAAAGTTGAAAGAAAAATGAAAAATCAACTGAAAAATTAAATTTTCATAATAAATAAAGAAAAGTTGAAAGAAAAATGAAAAATCAACTGAAAAATTAAATTTTCATAATAAATAAAGAAAAGTTGAAAGAAAAATTTCGATATTTTTTTCAAAGTCAGAAATATAAAAAAATCAATTTTTTTGATTTTTAAGTGAAATGCATTTGAAATAGAAACTTCTCAATAAAACTGAGGTGTATGTGAAAAATTTTTTTTCTTGAAAATTTCGAAAATTTTTCTAAGTCCCAAAAATGAAAAATCAACTGAAAAATTTAATTTTCATAATAAATAAAGAAAAGTTGAAAGAAAAATGAAAAATCAACTGAAAAATTAAATTTTCATAATAAATAAAGAAAAGTTGAAAGAAAAATTTCGATATTTTTTTCAAAGTCAGAAATAGTCAGAAATATAAAAAAATCAATTGGAAAAAATATAGTCCCGCTAGAATGCCATTTGCTGTTTGTGTGTTTAAAAGGTATATTATGAGAAGTGTAAAAATGAACAATTCCATAGAAGGTCAGATTATATGAGAAAAAAAATCGAAAATTTTTCTAAGTCCCAAAAACGAAAAATCAACTGAAAAATTTAATTTTCATAATAAATAAAGAAAAGTTGAAAGAAAAATGAAAAATCAACTGAAAAATTAAATTTTCATAATAAATAAAGAAAAGTTGAAAGAAAAATTTCGATATTTTTTTCAAAGTCAGAAATATAAAAAAATCAATTTTTTTGATTTTTAAGTGAAATGCATTTGAAATAGAAACTTCTCAATGAAACTGAGGTGTATGTGAAAAATTTTTTTTCTTGAAAATTTCGAAAATTTTTCTAAGTCCCAAAAATGAAAAATCAACTGAAAAATTTAATTTTCATAATAAATAAAGAAAAGTTGAAAGAAAAATGAAAAATCAACTGAAAAATTAAATTTTCATAATAAATAAAGAAAAGTTGAAAGAAAAATTTCGATATTTTTTTCAAAGTCAGAAATAGTCAGAAATAGTCAGAAATATAAAAAAATCAATTGGAAAAAATATAGTCCCGCTAGAATGCCATTTGCTGTTTGTGTGTTTAAAAGGTATATTATGAGAAGTGTAAAAATGAACAATTCCATAGAAGGTCAGATTATATGAGAAAAAAAATCGAAAATTTTTCTAAGTCCCAAAAATGAAAAATCAACTGAAAAATTTAATTTTCATAATAAATAAAGAAAAGTTGAAAGAAAAATGAAAAATCAACTGAAAAATTAAATTTTCATAATAAATAAAGAAAAGTTGAAAGAAAAATGAAAAATCAACTGAAAAATTAAATTTTCATAATAAATAAAGAAAAGTTGAAAGAAAAATTTCAATATTTTTTTCAAAGTCAGAAATATAAAAAAATCAATTTTTTTGATTTTTAAGTGAAATGCATTTGAAATAGAAACTTCTCAATGAAACTGAGGTGTATGTGAAAAATTTTTTTTCTTGAAAATTTCGAAAATTTTTCTAAGTCCCAAAAATGAAAAATCAACTGAAAAATTTAATTTTCATAATAAATAAAGAAAAGTTGAAAGAAAAATGAAAAATCAACTGAAAAATTAAATTTTCATAATAAATAAAGAAAAGTTGAAAGAAAAATGAAAAATCAACTGAAAAATTAAATTTTCATAATAAATAAAGAAAAGTTGAAAGAAAAATTTCGATATTTTTTTCAAAGTCAGAAATATAAAAAAATCAATTTTTTTGATTTTTAAGTGAAATGCATTTGAAATAGAAACTTCTCAATGAAACTGAGGTGTATGTGAAAAATTTTTTTTCTTGAAAATTTCGAAAATTTTTCTAAGTCCCAAAAATGAAAAATCAACTGAAAAATTTAATTTTCATAATAAATAAAGAAAAGTTGAAAGAAAAATGAAAAATCAACTGAAAAATTAAATTTTCATAATAAATAAAGAAAAGTTGAAAGAAAAATTTCGATATTTTTTTCAAAGTCAGAAATAGTCAGAAATAGTCAGAAATATAAAAAAATCAATTGGAAAAAATATAGTCCCGCTAGAATGCCATTTGCTGTTTGTGTGTTTAAAAGGTATATTATGAGAAGTGTAAAAATGAACAATTCCATAGAAGGTCAGATTATATGAGAAAAAAAATCGAAAATTTTTCTAAGTCCCAAAAATGAAAAATCAACTGAAAAATTTAATTTTCATAATAAATAAAGAAAAGTTGAAAGAAAAATGAAAAATCAACTGAAAAATTAAATTTTCATAATAAATAAAGAAAAGTTGAAAGAAAAATTTCGATATTTTTTTCAAAGTCAGAAATATAAAAAAATCAATTTTTTTGATTTTTAAGTGAAATGCATTTGAAATAGAAACTTCTCAATGAAACTGAGGTGTATGTGAAAAATTTTTTTTCTTGAAAATTTCGAAAATTTTTCTAAGTCCCAAAAATGAAAAATCAACTGAAAAATTTAATTTTCATAATAAATAAAGAAAAGTTGAAAGAAAAATGAAAAATCAACTGAAAAATTAAATTTTCATAATAAATAAAGAAAAGTTGAAAGAAAAATTTCGATATTTTTTTCAAAGTCAGAAATAGTCAGAAATAGTCAGAAATATAAAAAAATCAATTGGAAAAAATATAGTCCCGCTAGAATGCCATTTGCTGTTTGTGTGTTTAAAAGGTATATTATGAGAAGTGTAAAAATGAACAATTCCATAGAAGGTCAGATTATATGAGAAAAAAAATCGAAAATTTTTCTAAGTCCCAAAAATGAAGAATCAACTGAAAAATTTAATTTTCATAATAAATAAAGAAAAGTTGAAAGAAAAATGAAAAATCAACTGAAAAATTAAATTTTCATAATAAATAAAGAAAAGTTGAAAGAAAAATTTCGATATTTTTTTCAAAGTCAGAAATATAAAAAAATCAATTTTTTTGATTTTTAAGTGAAATGCATTTGAAATAGAAACTTCTCAATGAAACTGAGGTGTATGTGAAAAATTTTTTTTCTTGAAAATTTCGAAAATTTTTCTAAGTCCCAAAAATGAAAAATCAACTGAAAAATTTAATTTTCATAATAAATAAAGAAAAGTTGAAAGAAAAATGAAAAATCAACTGAAAAATTAAATTTTCATAATAAATAAAGAAAAGTTGAAAGAAAAATTTCGATATTTTTTTCAAAGTCAGAAATAGTCAGAAATAGTCAGAAATATAAAAAAATCAATTGGAAAAAATATAGTCCCGCTAGAATGCCATTTGCTGTTTGTGTGTTTAAAAGGTATATTATGAGAAGTGTAAAAATGAACAATTCCATAGAAGGTCAGATTATATGAGAAAAAAAATCGAAAATTTTTCTAAGTCCCAAAAATGAAAAATCAACTGAAAAATTTAATTTTCATAATAAATAAAGAAAAGTTGAAAGAAAAATGAAAAATCAACTGAAAAATTAAATTTTCATAATAAATAAAGAAAAGTTGAAAGAAAAATGAAAAATCAACTGAAAAATTAAATTTTCATAATAAATAAAGAAAAGTTGAAAGAAAAATTTCAATATTTTTTTCAAAGTCAGAACTGAAAAATTTAATTTTCATAATAAATAAAGAAAAGTTGAAAGAAAAATGAAAAATCAACTGAAAAATTAAATTTTCATAATAAATAAAGAAAAGTTGAAAGAAAAATTTCGATATTTTTTTCAAAGTCAGAAATAGTCAGAAATATAAAAAAATCAATTGGAAAAAATATATATATGATTTTTAAGTGGAATTCATTTGAAATAGAGACTTCTCAATGAAACTGAGGTGTATGTCAAAAATTTTTTTTCTTGAAAATTTCGAAAATTTTTCTAAGTCCCGCTAGAATGCCATTTGCTGTTTGTGTGTTTAAAAGGTATATTATGAGAAGTGTAAAAATGAACAATTCCATAGAAGGTCAGATTATATGAGAAAAAAAATCGAAAATTTTTCTAAGTCCCAAAAATGAAAAATCAACTGAAAAATTTAATTTTCATAATAAATAAAGAAAAGTTGAAAGAAAAATGAAAAATCAACTGAAAAATTAAATTTTCATAATAAATAAAGAAAAGTTGAAAGAAAAATGAAAAATCAACTGAAAAATTAAATTTTCATAATAAATAAAGAAAAGTTGAAAGAAAAATTTCGATATTTTTTTCAAAGTCAGAAATATAAAAAAATCAATTTTTTTGATTTTTAAGTGAAATGCATTTGAAATAGAAACTTCTCAATAAAACTGAGGTGTATGTGAAAAATTTTTTTTCTTGAAAATTTCGAAAATTTTTCTAAGTCCCAAAAATGAAAAATCAACTGAAAAATTTAATTTTCATAATAAATAAAGAAAAGTTGAAAGAAAAATGAAAAATCAACTGAAAAATTAAATTTTCATAATAAATAAAGAAAAGTTGAAAGAAAAATTTCGATATTTTTTTCAAAGTCAGAAATAGTCAGAAATATAAAAAAATCAATTGGAAAAAATATAGTCCCGCTAGAATGCCATTTGCTGTTTGTGTGTTTAAAAGGTATATTATGAGAAGTGTAAAAATGAACAATTCCATAGAAGGTCAGATTATATGAGAAAAAAAATCGAAAATTTTTCTAAGTCCCAAAAACGAAAAATCAACTGAAAAATTTAATTTTCATAATAAATAAAGAAAAGTTGAAAGAAAAATGAAAAATCAACTGAAAAATTAAATTTTCATAATAAATAAAGAAAAGTTGAAAGAAAAATTTCGATATTTTTTTCAAAGTCAGAAATATAAAAAAATCAATTTTTTTGATTTTTAAGTGAAATGCATTTGAAATAGAAACTTCTCAATGAAACTGAGGTGTATGTGAAAAATTTTTTTTCTTGAAAATTTCGAAAATTTTTCTAAGTCCCAAAAATGAAAAATCAACTGAAAAATTTAATTTTCATAATAAATAAAGAAAAGTTGAAAGAAAAATGAAAAATCAACTGAAAAATTAAATTTTCATAATAAATAAAGAAAAGTTGAAAGAAAAATTTCGATATTTTTTTCAAAGTCAGAAATAGTCAGAAATAGTCAGAAATATAAAAAAATCAATTGGAAAAAATATAGTCCCGCTAGAATGCCATTTGCTGTTTGTGTGTTTAAAAGGTATATTATGAGAAGTGTAAAAATGAACAATTCCATAGAAGGTCAGATTATATGAGAAAAAAAATCGAAAATTTTTCTAAGTCCCAAAAATGAAAAATCAACTGAAAAATTTAATTTTCATAATAAATAAAGAAAAGTTGAAAGAAAAATGAAAAATCAACTGAAAAATTAAATTTTCATAATAAATAAAGAAAAGTTGAAAGAAAAATGAAAAATCAACTGAAAAATTAAATTTTCATAATAAATAAAGAAAAGTTGAAAGAAAAATTTCAATATTTTTTTCAAAGTCAGAAATATAAAAAAATCAATTTTTTTGATTTTTAAGTGAAATGCATTTGAAATAGAAACTTCTCAATGAAACTGAGGTGTATGTGAAAAATTTTTTTTCTTGAAAATTTCGAAAATTTTTCTAAGTCCCAAAAATGAAAAATCAACTGAAAAATTTAATTTTCATAATAAATAAAGAAAAGTTGAAAGAAAAATGAAAAATCAACTGAAAAATTAAATTTTCATAATAAATAAAGAAAAGTTGAAAGAAAAATTTCGATATTTTTTTCAAAGTCAGAAATAGTCAGAAATATAAAAAAATCAATTGGAAAAAATATAGTCCCGCTAGAATGCCATTTGCTGTTTGTGTGTTTAAAAGGTATATTATGAGAAGTGTAAAAATGAACAATTCCATAGAAGGTCAGATTATATGAGAAAAAAAATCGAAAATTTTTCTAAGTCCCAAAAACGAAAAATCAACTGAAAAATTTAATTTTCATAATAAATAAAGAAAAGTTGAAAGAAAAATGAAAAATCAACTGAAAAATTAAATTTTCATAATAAATAAAGAAAAGTTGAAAGAAAAATTTCGATATTTTTTTCAAAGTCAGAAATATAAAAAAATCAATTTTTTTGATTTTTAAGTGAAATGCATTTGAAATAGAAACTTCTCAATGAAACTGAGGTGTATGTGAAAAATTTTTTTTCTTGAAAATTTCGAAAATTTTTCTAAGTCCCAAAAATGAAAAATCAACTGAAAAATTTAATTTTCATAATAAATAAAGAAAAGTTGAAAGAAAAATGAAAAATCAACTGAAAAATTAAATTTTCATAATAAATAAAGAAAAGTTGAAAGAAAAATTTCGATATTTTTTTCAAAGTCAGAAATAGTCAGAAATAGTCAGAAATATAAAAAAATCAATTGGAAAAAATATAGTCCCGCTAGAATGCCATTTGCTGTTTGTGTGTTTAAAAGGTATATTATGAGAAGTGTAAAAATGAACAATTCCATAGAAGGTCAGATTATATGAGAAAAAAAATCGAAAATTTTTCTAAGTCCCAAAAATGAAAAATCAACTGAAAAATTAAATTTTCATAATAAATAAAGAAAAGTTGAAAGAAAAATGAAAAATCAACTGAAAAATTAAATTTTCATAATAAATAAAGAAAAGTTGAAAGAAAAATGAAAAATCAACTGAAAAATTAAATTTTCATAATAAATAAAGAAAAGTTGAAAGAAAAATTTCAATATTTTTTTCAAAGTCAGAAATATAAAAAAATCAATTTTTTTGATTTTTAAGTGAAATGCATTTGAAATAGAAACTTCTCAATGAAACTGAGGTGTATGTGAAAAATTTTTTTTCTTGAAAATTTCGAAAATTTTTCTAAGTCCCAAAAATGAAAAATCAACTGAAAAATTTAATTTTCATAATAAATAAAGAAAAGTTGAAAGAAAAATGAAAAATCAACTGAAAAATTAAATTTTCATAATAAATAAAGAAAAGTTGAAAGAAAAATTTCGATATTTTTTTCAAAGTCAGAAATAGTCAGAAATAGTCAGAAATATAAAAAAATCAATTGGAAAAAATATAGTCCCGCTAGAATGCCATTTGCTGTTTGTGTGTTTAAAAGGTATATTATGAGAAGTGTAAAAATGAACAATTCCATAGAAGGTCAGATTATATGAGAAAAAAAATCGAAAATTTTTCTAAGTCCCAAAAATGAAAAATCAACTGAAAAATTTAATTTTCATAATAAATAAAGAAAAGTTGAAAGAAAAATGAAAAATCAACTGAAAAATTAAATTTTCATAATAAATAAAGAAAAGTTGAAAGAAAAATTTCGATATTTTTTTCAAAGTCAGAAATATAAAAAAATCAATTTTTTTGATTTTTAAGTGAAATGCATTTGAAATAGAAACTTCTCAATGAAACTGAGGTGTATGTGAAAAATTTTTTTTCTTGAAAATTTCGAAAATTTTTCTAAGTCCCAAAAATGAAAAATCAACTGAAAAATTTAATTTTCATAATAAATAAAGAAAAGTTGAAAGAAAAATGAAAAATCAACTGAAAAATTAAATTTTCATAATAAATAAAGAAAAGTTGAAAGAAAAATTTCGATATTTTTTTCAAAGTCAGAAATAGTCAGAAATAGTCAGAAATATAAAAAAATCAATTGGAAAAAATATAGTCCCGCTAGAATGCCATTTGCTGTTTGTGTGTTTAAAAGGTATATTATGAGAAGTGTAAAAATGAACAATTCCATAGAAGGTCAGATTATATGAGAAAAAAAATCGAAAATTTTTCTAAGTCCCAAAAATGAAAAATCAACTGAAAAATTTAATTTTCATAATAAATAAAGAAAAGTTGAAAGAAAAATGAAAAATCAACTGAAAAATTAAATTTTCATAATAAATAAAGAAAAGTTGAAAGAAAAATTTCGATATTTTTTTCAAAGTCAGAAATATAAAAAAATCAATTTTTTTGATTTTTAATTGAAATGCATTTGAAATAGAAACTTCTCAATGAAACTGAGGTGTATGTGAAAAATTTTTTTTCTTGAAAATTTCGAAAATTTTTCTAAGTCCCAAAAATGAAAAATCAACTGAAAAATTTAATTTTCATAATAAATAAAGAAAAGTTGAAAGAAAAATGAAAAATCAACTGAAAAATTTAATTTTCATAATAAATAAAGAAAAGTTGAAAGAAAAATTTCGATATTTTTTTCAAAGTCAGAAATATAAAAAAATCAATTTTTTTGATTTTTAAGTGAAATGCATTTGAAATAGAAACTTCTCAATAAAACTGAGGTGTATGTGAAAAATTTTTTTTCTTGAAAATTTCGAAAATTTTTCTAAGTCCCAAAAATGAAAAATCAACTGAAAAATTTAATTTTCATAATAAATAAAGAAAAGTTGAAAGAAAAATGAAAAATCAACTGAAAAATTAAATTTTCATAATAAATAAAGAAAAGTTGAAAGAAAAATTTCGATATTTTTTTCAAAGTCAGAAATAGTCAGAAATATAAAAAAATCAATTGGAAAAAATATAGTCCCGCTAGAATGCCATTTGCTGTTTGTGTGTTTAAAAGGTATATTATGAGAAGTGTAAAAATGAACAATTCCATAGAAGGTCAGATTATATGAGAAAAAAAATCGAAAATTTTTCTAAGTCCCAAAAACGAAAAATCAACTGAAAAATTTAATTTTCATAATAAATAAAGAAAAGTTGAAAGAAAAATGAAAAATCAACTGAAAAATTAAATTTTCATAATAAATAAAGAAAAGTTGAAAGAAAAATTTCGATATTTTTTTCAAAGTCAGAAATATAAAAAAATCAATTTTTTTGATTTTTAAGTGAAATGCATTTGAAATAGAAACTTCTCAATGAAACTGAGGTGTATGTGAAAAATTTTTTTTCTTGAAAATTTCGAAAATTTTTCTAAGTCCCAAAAATGAAAAATCAACTGAAAAATTTAATTTTCATAATAAATAAAGAAAAGTTGAAAGAAAAATGAAAAATCAACTGAAAAATTAAATTTTCATAATAAATAAAGAAAAGTTGAAAGAAAAATTTCGATATTTTTTTCAAAGTCAGAAATAGTCAGAAATAGTCAGAAATATAAAAAAATCAATTGGAAAAAATATAGTCCCGCTAGAATGCCATTTGCTGTTTGTGTGTTTAAAAGGTATATTATGAGAAGTGTAAAAATGAACAATTCCATAGAAGGTCAGATTATATGAGAAAAAAAATCGAAAATTTTTCTAAGTCCCAAAAATGAAAAATCAACTGAAAAATTTAATTTTCATAATAAATAAAGAAAAGTTGAAAGAAAAATGAAAAATCAACTGAAAAATTAAATTTTCATAATAAATAAAGAAAAGTTGAAAGAAAAATGAAAAATCAACTGAAAAATTAAATTTTCATAATAAATAAAGAAAAGTTGAAAGAAAAATTTCGATATTTTTTTCAAAGTCAGAAATATAAAAAAATCAATTTTTTTGATTTTTAAGTGAAATGCATTTGAAATAGAAACTTCTCAATGAAACTGAGGTGTATGTGAAAAATTTTTTTTCTTGAAAATTTCGAAAATTTTTCTAAGTCCCAAAAATGAAAAATCAACTGAAAAATTTAATTTTCATAATAAATAAAGAAAAGTTGAAAGAAAAATGAAAAATCAACTGAAAAATTTAATTTTCATAATAAATAAAGAAAAGTTGAAAGAAAAATGAAAAATCAACTGAAAAATTAAATTTTCATAATAAATAAAGAAAAGTTGAAAGAAAAATGAAAAATCAACTGAAAAATTAAATTTTCATAATAAATAAAGAAAAGTTGAAAGAAAAATTTCGATATTTTTTTCAAAGTCAGAAATATAAAAAAATCAATTTTTTTGATTTTTAAGTGAAATGCATTTGAAATAGAAACTTCTCAATAAAACTGAGGTGTATGTGAAAAATTTTTTTTCTTGAAAATTTCGAAAATTTTTCTAAGTCCCAAAAATGAAAAATCAACTGAAAAATTTAATTTTCATAATAAATAAAGAAAAGTTGAAAGAAAAATGAAAAATCAACTGAAAAATTAAATTTTCATAATAAATAAAGAAAAGTTGAAAGAAAAATTTCGATATTTTTTTCAAAGTCAGAAATAGTCAGAAATATAAAAAAATCAATTGGAAAAAATATAGTCCCGCTAGAATGCCATTTGCTGTTTGTGTGTTTAAAAGGTATATTATGAGAAGTGTAAAAATGAACAATTCCATAGAAGGTCAGATTATATGAGAAAAAAAATCGAAAATTTTTCTAAGTCCCAAAAACGAAAAATCAACTGAAAAATTTAATTTTCATAATAAATAAAGAAAAGTTGAAAGAAAAATGAAAAATCAACTGAAAAATTAAATTTTCATAATAAATAAAGAAAAGTTGAAAGAAAAATTTCGATATTTTTTTCAAAGTCAGAAATATAAAAAAATCAATTTTTTTGATTTTTAAGTGAAATGCATTTGAAATAGAAACTTCTCAATGAAACTGAGGTGTATGTGAAAAATTTTTTTTCTTGAAAATTTCGAAAATTTTTCTAAGTCCCAAAAATGAAAAATCAACTGAAAAATTTAATTTTCATAATAAATAAAGAAAAGTTGAAAGAAAAATGAAAAATCAACTGAAAAATTAAATTTTCATAATAAATAAAGAAAAGTTGAAAGAAAAATTTCGATATTTTTTTCAAAGTCAGAAATAGTCAGAAATAGTCAGAAATATAAAAAAATCAATTGGAAAAAATATAGTCCCGCTAGAATGCCATTTGCTGTTTGTGTGTTTAAAAGGTATATTATGAGAAGTGTAAAAATGAACAATTCCATAGAAGGTCAGATTATATGAGAAAAAAAATCGAAAATTTTTCTAAGTCCCAAAAATGAAAAATCAACTGAAAAATTTAATTTTCATAATAAATAAAGAAAAGTTGAAAGAAAAATGAAAAATCAACTGAAAAATTAAATTTTCATAATAAATAAAGAAAAGTTGAAAGAAAAATGAAAAATCAACTGAAAAATTAAATTTTCATAATAAATAAAGAAAAGTTGAAAGAAAAATTTCGATATTTTTTTCAAAGTCAGAAATATAAAAAAATCAATTTTTTTGATTTTTAAGTGAAATGCATTTGAAATAGAAACTTCTCAATGAAACTGAGGTGTATGTGAAAAATTTTTTTTCTTGAAAATTTCGAAAATTTTTCTAAGTCCCAAAAATGAAAAATCAACTGAAAAATTTAATTTTCATAATAAATAAAGAAAAGTTGAAAGAAAAATGAAAAATCAACTGAAAAATTAAATTTTCATAATAAATAAAGAAAAGTTGAAAGAAAAATTTCGATATTTTTTTCAAAGTCAGAAATAGTCAGAAATAGTCAGAAATATAAAAAAATCAATTGGAAAAAATATAGTCCCGCTAGAATGCCATTTGCTGTTTGTGTGTTTAAAAGGTATATTATGAGAAGTGTAAAAATGAACAATTCCATAGAAGGTCAGATTATATGAGAAAAAAAATCGAAAATTTTTCTAAGTCCCAAAAATGAAAAATCAACTGAAAAATTTAATTTTCATAATAAATAAAGAAAAGTTGAAAGAAAAATGAAAAATCAACTGAAAAATTAAATTTTCATAATAAATAAAGAAAAGTTGAAAGAAAAATTTCGATATTTTTTTCAAAGTCAGAAATATAAAAAAATCAATTTTTTTGATTTTTAAGTGAAATGCATTTGAAATAGAAACTTCTCAATGAAACTGAGGTGTATGTGAAAAATTTTTTTTCTTGAAAATTTCGAAAATTTTTCTAAGTCCCAAAAATGAAAAATCAACTGAAAAATTTAATTTTCATAATAAATAAAGAAAAGTTGAAAGAAAAATGAAAAATCAACTGAAAAATTAAATTTTCATAATAAATAAAGAAAAGTTGAAAGAAAAATTTCGATATTTTTTTCAAAGTCAGAAATAGTCAGAAATAGTCAGAAATATAAAAAAATCAATTGGAAAAAATATAGTCCCGCTAGAATGCCATTTGCTGTTTGTGTGTTTAAAAGGTATATTATGAGAAGTGTAAAAATGAACAATTCCATAGAAGGTCAGATTATATGAGAAAAAAAATCGAAAATTTTTCTAAGTCCCAAAAATGAAAAATCAACTGAAAAATTTAATTTTCATAATAAATAAAGAAAAGTTGAAAGAAAAATGAAAAATCAACTGAAAAATTAAATTTTCATAATAAATAAAGAAAAGTTGAAAGAAAAATTTCGATATTTTTTTCAAAGTCAGAAATATAAAAAAATCAATTTTTTTGATTTTTAAGTGAAATGCATTTGAAATAGAAACTTCTCAATGAAACTGAGGTGTATGTGAAAAATTTTTTTTCTTGAAAATTTCGAAAATTTTTCTAAGTCCCAAAAATGAAAAATCAACTGAAAAATTTAATTTTCATAATAAATAAAGAAAAGTTGAAAGAAAAATGAAAAATCAACTGAAAAATTTAATTTTCATAATAAATAAAGAAAAGTTGAAAGAAAAATGAAAAATCAACTGAAAAATTAAATTTTCATAATAAATAAAGAAAAGTTGAAAGAAAAATGAAAAATCAACTGAAAAATTAAATTTTCATAATAAATAAAGAAAAGTTGAAAGAAAAATTTCGATATTTTTTTCAAAGTCAGAAATATAAAAAAATCAATTTTTTTGATTTTTAAGTGAAATGCATTTGAAATAGAAACTTCTCAATGAAACTGAGGTGTATGTGAAAAATTTTTTTTCTTGAAAATTTCGAAAATTTTTCTAAGTCCCAAAAATGAAAAATCAACTGAAAAATTTAATTTTCATAATAAATAAAGAAAAGTTGAAAGAAAAATGAAAAATCAACTGAAAAATTAAATTTTCATAATAAATAAAGAAAAGTTGAAAGAAAAATTTCGATATTTTTTTCAAAGTCAGAAATAGTCAGAAATAGTCAGAAATATAAAAAAATCAATTGGAAAAAATATAGTCCCGCTAGAATGCCATTTGCTGTTTGTGTGTTTAAAAGGTATATTATGAGAAGTGTAAAAATGAACAATTCCATAGAAGGTCAGATTATATGAGAAAAAAAATCGAAAATTTTTCTAAGTCCCAAAAATGAAGAATCAACTGAAAAATTTAATTTTCATAATAAATAAAGAAAAGTTGAAAGAAAAATGAAAAATCAACTGAAAAATTAAATTTTCATAATAAATAAAGAAAAGTTGAAAGAAAAATTTCGATATTTTTTTCAAAGTCAGAAATATAAAAAAATCAATTTTTTTGATTTTTAAGTGAAATGCATTTGAAATAGAAACTTCTCAATGAAACTGAGGTGTATGTGAAAAATTTTTTTTCTTGAAAATTTCGAAAATTTTTCTAAGTCCCAAAAATGAAAAATCAACTGAAAAATTTAATTTTCATAATAAATAAAGAAAAGTTGAAAGAAAAATGAAATATCAACTGAAAAATTAAATTTTCATAATAAATAAAGAAAAGTTGAAAGAAAAATTTCGATATTTTTTTCAAAGTCAGAAATAGTCAGAAATAGTCAGAAATATAAAAAAATCAATTGGAAAAAATATAGTCCCGCTAGAATGCCATTTGCTGTTTGTGTGTTTAAAAGGTATATTATGAGAAGTGTAAAAATGAACAATTCCATAGAAGGTCAGATTATATGAGAAAAAAAATCGAAAATTTTTCTAAGTCCCAAAAATGAAAAATCAACTGAAAAATTTAATTTTCATAATAAATAAAGAAAAGTTGAAAGAAAAATGAAAAATCAACTGAAAAATTAAATTTTCATAATAAATAAAGAAAAGTTGAAAGAAAAATTTCGATATTTTTTTCAAAGTCAGAAATAGTCAGAAATAGTCAGAAATATAAAAAAATCAATTGGAAAAAATATAGTCCCGCTAGAATGCCATTTGCTGTTTGTGTGTTTAAAAGGTATATTATGAGAAGTGTAAAAATGAACAATTCCATAGAAGGTCAGATTATATGAGAAAAAAAATCGAAAATTTTTCTAAGTCCCAAAAATGAAGAATCAACTGAAAAATTTAATTTTCATAATAAATAAAGAAAAGTTGAAAGAAAAATGAAAAATCAACTGAAAAATTAAATTTTCATAATAAATAAAGAAAAGTTGAAAGAAAAATTTCGATATTTTTTTCAAAGTCAGAAATAGTCAGAAATATAAAAAAATCAATTGGAAAAAATATATATATGATTTTTAAGTGGAATTCATTTGAAATAGAGACTTCTCAATGAAACTGAGGTGTATGTCAAAAATTTTTTTTCTTGAAAATTTCGAAAATTTTTCTAAGTCCCGCTAGAATGCCATTTGCTGTTTGTGTGTTTAAAAGGTATATTATGAGAAGTGTAAAAATGAACAATTCCATAGAAGGTCAGATTATATGAGAAAAAAAATCGAAAATTTTTCTAAGTCCCAAAAATGAAAAATCAACTGAAAAATTTAATTTTCATAATAAATAAAGAAAAGTTGAAAGAAAAATGAAAAATCAACTGAAAAATTAAATTTTCATAATAAATAAAGAAAAGTTGAAAGAAAAATGAAAAATCAACTGAAAAATTAAATTTTCATAATAAATAAAGAAAAGTTGAAAGAAAAATTTCGATATTTTTTTCAAAGTCAGAAATATAAAAAAATCAATTTTTTTGATTTTTAAGTGAAATGCATTTGAAATAGAAACTTCTCAATGAAACTGAGGTGTATGTGAAAAATTTTTTTTCTTGAAAATTTCGAAAATTTTTCTAAGTCCCAAAAATGAAAAATCAACTGAAAAATTTAATTTTCATAATAAATAAAGAAAAGTTGAAAGAAAAATGAAAAATCAACTGAAAAATTAAATTTTCATAATAAATAAAGAAAAGTTGAAAGAAAAATTTCGATATTTTTTTCAAAGTCAGAAATATAAAAAAATCAATTTTTTTGATTTTTAAGTGAAATGCATTTGAAATAGAAACTTCTCAATGAAACTGAGGTGTATGTGAAAAATTTTTTTTCTTGAAAATTTCGAAAATTTTTCTAAGTCCCAAAAATGAAAAATCAACTGAAAAATTTAATTTTCATAATAAATAAAGAAAAGTTGAAAGAAAAATGAAAAATCAACTGAAAAATTAAATTTTCATAATAAATAAAGAAAAGTTGAAAGAAAAATTTCGATATTTTTTTCAAAGTCAGAAATAGTCAGAAATAGTCAGAAATATAAAAAAATCAATTGGAAAAAATATAGTCCCGCTAGAATGCCATTTGCTGTTTGTGTGTTTAAAAGGTATATTATGAGAAGTGTAAAAATGAACAATTCCATAGAAGGTCAGATTATATGAGAAAAAAAATCGAAAATTTTTCTAAGTCCCAAAAATGAAGAATCAACTGAAAAATTTAATTTTCATAATAAATAAAGAAAAGTTGAAAGAAAAATGAAAAATCAACTGAAAAATTAAATTTTCATAATAAATAAAGAAAAGTTGAAAGAAAAATTTCGATATTTTTTTCAAAGTCAGAAATATAAAAAAATCAATTTTTTTGATTTTTAAGTGAAATGCATTTGAAATAGAAACTTCTCAATGAAACTGAGGTGTATGTGAAAAATTTTTTTTCTTGAAAATTTCGAAAATTTTTCTAAGTCCCAAAAATGAAAAATCAACTGAAAAATTTAATTTTCATAATAAATAAAGAAAAGTTGAAAGAAAAATGAAAAATCAACTGAAAAATTAAATTTTCATAATAAATAAAGAAAAGTTGAAAGAAAAATTTCGATATTTTTTTCAAAGTCAGAAATAGTCAGAAATAGTCAGAAATATAAAAAAATCAATTGGAAAAAATATAGTCCCGCTAGAATGCCATTTGCTGTTTGTGTGTTTAAAAGGTATATTATGAGAAGTGTAAAAATGAACAATTCCATAGAAGGTCAGATTATATGAGAAAAAAAATCGAAAATTTTTCTAAGTCCCAAAAATGAAAAATCAACTGAAAAATTTAATTTTCATAATAAATAAAGAAAAGTTGAAAGAAAAATGAAAAATCAACTGAAAAATTAAATTTTCATAATAAATAAAGAAAAGTTGAAAGAAAAATTTCGATATTTTTTTCAAAGTCAGAAATAGTCAGAAATAGTCAGAAATATAAAAAAATCAATTGGAAAAAATATAGTCCTGCTAGAATGCCATTTGCTGTTTGTGTGTTTAAAAGGTATATTATGAGAAGTGTAAAAATGAACAATTCCATAGAAGGTCAGATTATATGAGAAAAAAAATCGAAAATTTTTCTAAGTCCCAAAAATGAAGAATCAACTGAAAAATTTAATTTTCATAATAAATAAAGAAAAGTTGAAAGAAAAATGAAAAATCAACTGAAAAATTAAATTTTCATAATAAATAAAGAAAAGTTGAAAGAAAAATTTCGATATTTTTTTCAAAGTCAGAAATATAAAAAAATCAATTTTTTTGATTTTTAAGTGAAATGCATTTGAAATAGAAACTTCTCAATGAAACTGAGGTGTATGTGAAAAATTTTTTTTCTTGAAAATTTCGAAAATTTTTCTAAGTCCCAAAAATGAAAAATCAACTGAAAAATTTAATTTTCATAATAAATAAAGAAAAGTTGAAAGAAAAATGAAAAATCAACTGAAAAATTAAATTTTCATAATAAATAAAGAAAAGTTGAAAGAAAAATTTCGATATTTTTTTCAAAGTCAGAAATAGTCAGAAATAGTCAGAAATATAAAAAAATCAATTGGAAAAAATATAGTCCCGCTAGAATGCCATTTGCTGTTTGTGTGTTTAAAAGGTATATTATGAGAAGTGTAAAAATGAACAATTCCATAGAAGGTCAGATTATATGAGAAAAAAAATCGAAAATTTTTCTAAGTCCCAAAAATGAAAAATCAACTGAAAAATTTAATTTTCATAATAAATAAAGAAAAGTTGAAAGAAAAATGAAAAATCAACTGAAAAATTAAATTTTCATAATAAATAAAGAAAAGTTGAAAGAAAAATTTCGATATTTTTTTCAAAGTCAGAAATAGTCAGAAATAGTCAGAAATATAAAAAAATCAATTGGAAAAAATATAGTCCTGCTAGAATGCCATTTGCTGTTTGTGTGTTTAAAAGGTATATTATGAGAAGTGTAAAAATGAACAATTCCATAGAAGGTCAGATTATATGAGAAAAAAAATCGAAAATTTTTCTAAGTCCCAAAAATGAAGAATCAACTGAAAAATTTAATTTTCATAATAAATAAAGAAAAGTTGAAAGAAAAATGAAAAATCAACTGAAAAATTAAATTTTCATAATAAATAAAGAAAAGTTGAAAGAAAAATTTCGATATTTTTTTCAAAGTCAGAAATAGTCAGAAATATAAAAAAATCAATTGGAAAAAATATATATATGATTTTTAAGTGGAATTCATTTGAAATAGAGACTTCTCAATGAAACTGAGGTGTATGTCAAAAATTTTTTTTCTTGAAAATTTCGAAAATTTTTCTAAGTCCCGCTAGAATGCCATTTGCTGTTTGTGTGTTTAAAAGGTATATTATGAGAAGTGTAAAAATGAACAATTCCATAGAAGGTCAGATTATATGAGAAAAAAAATCGAAAATTTTTCTAAGTCCCAAAAATGAAAAATCAACTGAAAAATTTAATTTTCATAATAAATAAAGAAAAGTTGAAAGAAAAATGAAAAATCAACTGAAAAATTAAATTTTCATAATAAATAAAGAAAAGTTGAAAGAAAAATGAAAAATCAACTGAAAAATTAAATTTTCATAATAAATAAAGAAAAGTTGAAAGAAAAATTTCGATATTTTTTTCAAAGTCAGAAATATAAAAAAATCAATTTTTTTGATTTTTAAGTGAAATGCATTTGAAATAGAAACTTCTCAATGAAACTGAGGTGTACGTGAAAAATTTTTTTTCTTGAAAATTTCGAAAATTTTTCTAAGTCCCAAAAATGAAAAATCAACTGAAAAATTTAATTTTCATAATAAATAAAGAAAAGTTGAAAGAAAAATGAAAAATCAACTGAAAAATTAAATTTTCATAATAAATAAAGAAAAGTTGAAAGAAAAATTTCGATATTTTTTTCAAAGTCAGAAATATAAAAAAATCAATTTTTTTGATTTTTAAGTGAAATGCATTTGAAATAGAAACTTCTCAATGAAACTGAGGTGTATGTGAAAAATTTTTTTTCTTGAAAATTTCGAAAATTTTTCTAAGTCCCAAAAATGAAAAATCAACTGAAAAATTTAATTTTCATAATAAATAAAGAAAAGTTGAAAGAAAAATGAAAAATCAACTGAAAAATTAAATTTTCATAATAAATAAAGAAAAGTTGAAAGAAAAATTTCGATATTTTTTTCAAAGTCAGAAATAGTCAGAAATAGTCAGAAATATAAAAAAATCAATTGGAAAAAATATAGTCCCGCTAGAATGCCATTTGCTGTTTGTGTGTTTAAAAGGTATATTATGAGAAGTGTAAAAATGAACAATTCCATAGAAGGTCAGATTATATGAGAAAAAAAATCGAAAATTTTTCTAAGTCCCAAAAATGAAAAATCAACTGAAAAATTTAATTTTCATAATAAATAAAGAAAAGTTGAAAGAAAAATGAAAAATCAACTGAAAAATTAAATTTTCATAATAAATAAAGAAAAGTTGAAAGAAAAATTTCGATATTTTTTTCAAAGTCACAAATAGTCAGAAATAGTCAGAAATATAAAAAAATCAATTGGAAAAAATATAGTCCTGCTAGAATGCCATTTGCTGTTTGTGTGTTTAAAAGGTATATTATGAGAAGTGTAAAAATGAACAATTCCATAGAAGGTCAGATTATATGAGAAAAAAAATCGAAAATTTTTCTAAGTCCCAAAAATGAAGAATCAACTGAAAAATTTAATTTTCATAATAAATAAAGAAAAGTTGAAAGAAAAATGAAAAATCAACTGAAAAATTAAATTTTCATAATAAATAAAGAAAAGTTGAAAGAAAAATTTCGATATTTTTTTCAAAGTCAGAAATAGTCAGAAATATAAAAAAATCAATTGGAAAAAATATATATATGATTTTTAAGTGGAATTCATTTGAAATAGAGACTTCTCAATGAAACTGAGGTGTATGTCAAAAATTTTTTTTCTTGAAAATTTCGAAAATTTTTCTAAGTCCCGCTAGAATGCCATTTGCTGTTTGTGTGTTTAAAAGGTATATTATGAGAAGTGTAAAAATGAACAATTCCATAGAAGGTCAGATTATATGAGAAAAAAAATCGAAAATTTTTCTAAGTCCCAAAAATGAAAAATCAACTGAAAAATTTAATTTTCATAATAAATAAAGAAAAGTTGAAAGAAAAATGAAAAATCAACTGAAAAATTAAATTTTCATAATAAATAAAGAAAAGTTGAAAGAAAAATGAAAAATCAACTGAAAAATTAAATTTTCATAATAAATAAAGAAAAGTTGAAAGAAAAATTTCGATATTTTTTTCAAAGTCAGAAATATAAAAAAATCAATTTTTTTGATTTTTAAGTGAAATGCATTTGAAATAGAAACTTCTCAATGAAACTGAGGTGTACGTGAAAAATTTTTTTTCTTGAAAATTTCGAAAATTTTTCTAAGTCCCAAAAATGAAAAATCAACTGAAAAATTTAATTTTCATAATAAATAAAGAAAAGTTGAAAGAAAAATGAAAAATCAACTGAAAAATTAAATTTTCATAATAAATAAAGAAAAGTTGAAAGAAAAATTTCGATATTTTTTTCAAAGTCAGAAATATAAAAAAATCAATTTTTTTGATTTTTAAGTGAAATGCATTTGAAATAGAAACTTCTCAATGAAACTGAGGTGTATGTGAAAAATTTTTTTTCTTGAAAATTTCGAAAATTTTTCTAAGTCCCAAAAATGAAAAATCAACTGAAAAATTTAATTTTCATAATAAATAAAGAAAAGTTGAAAGAAAAATGAAAAATCAACTGAAAAATTAAATTTTCATAATAAATAAAGAAAAGTTGAAAGAAAAATTTCGATATTTTTTTCAAAGTCAGAAATAGTCAGAAATAGTCAGAAATATAAAAAAATCAATTGGAAAAAATATAGTCCCGCTAGAATGCCATTTGCTGTTTGTGTGTTTAAAAGGTATATTATGAGAAGTGTAAAAATGAACAATTCCATAGAAGGTCAGATTATATGAGAAAAAAAATCGAAAATTTTTCTAAGTCCCAAAAATGAAGAATCAACTGAAAAATTTAATTTTCATAATAAATAAAGAAAAGTTGAAAGAAAAATGAAAAATCAACTGAAAAATTAAATTTTCATAATAAATAAAGAAAAGTTGAAAGAAAAATTTCGATATTTTTTTCAAAGTCAGAAATAGTCAGAAATAGTCAGAAATATAAAAAAATCAATTGGAAAAAATATAGTCCCGCTAGAATGCCATTTGCTGTTTGTGTGTTTAAAAGGTATATTATGAGAAGTGTAAAAATGAACAATTCCATAGAAGGTCAGATTATATGAGAAAAAAAATCGAAAATTTTTCTAAGTCCCAAAAATGAAAAATCAACTGAAAAATTTAATTTTCATAATAAATAAAGAAAAGTTGAAAGAAAAATGAAAAATCAACTGAAAAATTAAATTTTCATAATAAATAAAGAAAAGTTGAAAGAAAAATGAAAAATCAACTGAAAAATTAAATTTTCATAATAAATAAAGAAAAGTTGAAAGAAAAATTTCGATATTTTTTTCAAAGTCAGAAATATAAAAAAATCAATTTTTTTGATTTTTAAGTGAAATGCATTTGAAATAGAAACTTCTCAATGAAACTGAGGTGTATGTGAAAAATTTTTTTTCTTGAAAATTTCGAAAATTTTTCTAAGTCCCAAAAATGAAAAATCAACTGAAAAATTTAATTTTCATAATAAATAAAGAAAAGTTGAAAGAAAAATGAAAAATCAACTGAAAAATTAAATTTTCATAATAAATAAAGAAAAGTTGAAAGAAAAATTTCGATATTTTTTTCAAAGTCAGAAATAGTCAGAAATAGTCAGAAATATAAAAAAATCAATTGGAAAAAATATAGTCCCGCTAGAATGCCATTTGCTGTTTGTGTGTTTAAAAGGTATATTATGAGAAGTGTAAAAATGAACAATTCCATAGAAGGTCAGATTATATGAGAAAAAAAATCGAAAATTTTTCTAAGTCCCAAAAATGAAAAATCAACTGAAAAATTTAATTTTCATAATAAATAAAGAAAAGTTGAAAGAAAAATGAAAAATCAACTGAAAAATTAAATTTTCATAATAAATAAAGAAAAGTTGAAAGAAAAATGAAAAATCAACTGAAAAATTAAATTTTCATAATAAATAAAGAAAAGTTGAAAGAAAAATTTCGATATTTTTTTCAAAGTCAGAAATATAAAAAAATCAATTTTTTTGATTTTTAAGTGAAATGCATTTGAAATAGAAACTTCTCAATGAAACTGAGGTGTATGTGAAAAATTTTTTTTCTTGAAAATTTCGAAAATTTTTCTAAGTCCCAAAAATGAAAAATCAACTGAAAAATTTAATTTTCATAATAAATAAAGAAAAGTTGAAAGAAAAATGAAAAATCAACTGAAAAATTAAATATTCATAATAAATAAAGAAAAGTTGAAAGAAAAATTTCGATATTTTTTTCAAAGTCAGAAATAGTCAGAAATATAAAAAAATCAATTGGAAAAAATATATATATGATTTTTAAGTGGAATTCATTTGAAATAGAGACTTCTCAATGAAACTGAGGTGTATGTCAAAAATTTTTTTTCTTGAAAATTTCGAAAATTTTTCTAAGTCCCGCTAGAATGCCATTTGCTGTTTGTGTGTTTAAAAGGTATATTATGAGAAGTGTAAAAATGAACAATTCCATAGAAGGTCAAATTATATGAGAAAAAAAATCGAAAATTTTTCTAAGTCCCAAAAATGAAAAATCAACTGAAAAATTTAATTTTCATAATAAATAAAGAAAAGTTGAAAGAAAAATGAAAAATCAACTGAAAAATTAAATTTTCATAATAAATAAAGAAAAGTTGAAAGAAAAATGAAAAATCAACTGAAAAATTAAATTTTCATAATAAATAAAGAAAAGTTGAAAGAAAAATTTCGATATTTTTTTCAAAGTCAGAAATATAAAAAAATCAATTTTTTTGATTTTTAAGTGAAATGCATTTGAAATAGAAACTTCTCAATGAAACTGAGGTGTATGTGAAAAATTTTTTTTCTTGAAAATTTCGAAAATTTTTCTAAGTCCCAAAAATGAAAAATCAACTGAAAAATTTAATTTTCATAATAAATAAAGAAAAGTTGAAAGAAAAATGAAAAATCAACTGAAAAATTAAATTTTCATAATAAATAAAGAAAAGTTGAAAGAAAAATTTCGATATTTTTTTCAAAGTCAGAAATAGTCAGAAATAGTCAGAAATATAAAAAAATCAATTGGAAAAAATATAGTCCCGCTAGAATGCCATTTGCTGTTTGTGTGTTTAAAAGGTATATTATGAGAAGTGTAAAAATGAACAATTCCATAGAAGGTCAGATTATATGAGAAAAAAAATCGAAAATTTTTCTAAGTCCCAAAAATGAAAAATCAACTGAAAAATTTAATTTTCATAATAAATAAAGAAAAGTTGAAAGAAAAATGAAAAATCAACTGAAAAATTAAATTTTCATAATAAATAAAGAAAAGTTGAAAGAAAAATGAAAAATCAACTGAAAAATTAAATTTTCATAATAAATAAAGAAAAGTTGAAAGAAAAATTTCGATATTTTTTTCAAAGTCAGAAATATAAAAAAATCAATTTTTTTGATTTTTAAGTGAAATGCATTTGAAATAGAAACTTCTCAATGAAACTGAGGTGTATGTGAAAAATTTTTTTTCTTGAAAATTTCGAAAATTTTTCTAAGTCCCAAAAATGAAAAATCAACTGAAAAATTTAATTTTCATAATAAATAAAGAAAAGTTGAAAGAAAAATGAAAAATCAACTGAAAAATTAAATTTTCATAATAAATAAAGAAAAGTTGAAAGAAAAATTTCGATATTTTTTTCAAAGTCAGAAATAGTCAGAAATATAAAAAAATCAATTGGAAAAAATATATATATGATTTTTAAGTGGAATTCATTTGAAATAGAGACTTCTCAATGAAACTGAGGTGTATGTCAAAAATTTTTTTTCTTGAAAATTTCGAAAATTTTTCTAAGTCCCGCTAGAATGCCATTTGCTGTTTGTGTGTTTAAAAGGTATATTATGAGAAGTGTAAAAATGAACAATTCCATAGAAGGTCAGATTATATGAGAAAAAAAATCGAAAATTTTTCTAAGTCCCAAAAATGAAAAATCAACTGAAAAATTTAATTTTCATAATAAATAAAGAAAAGTTGAAAGAAAAATGAAAAATCAACTGAAAAATTAAATTTTCATAATAAATAAAGAAAAGTTGAAAGAAAAATGAAAAATCAACTGAAAAATTAAATTTTCATAATAAATAAAGAAAAGTTGAAAGAAAAATTTCGATATTTTTTTCAAAGTCAGAAATATAAAAAAATCAATTTTTTTGATTTTTAAGTGAAATGCATTTGAAATAGAAACTTCTCAATGAAACTGAGGTGTACGTGAAAAATTTTTTTTCTTGAAAATTTCGAAAATTTTTCTAAGTCCCAAAAATGAAAAATCAACTGAAAAATTTAATTTTCATAATAAATAAAGAAAAGTTGAAAGAAAAATGAAAAATCAACTGAAAAATTAAATTTTCATAATAAATAAAGAAAAGTTGAAAGAAAAATTTCGATATTTTTTTCAAAGTCAGAAATATAAAAAAATCAATTTTTTTGATTTTTAAGTGAAATGCATTTGAAATAGAAACTTCTCAATGAAACTGAGGTGTATGTGAAAAATTTTTTTTCTTGAAAATTTCGAAAATTTTTCTAAGTCCCAAAAATGAAAAATCAACTGAAAAATTTAATTTTCATAATAAATAAAGAAAAGTTGAAAGAAAAATGAAAAATCAACTGAAAAATTAAATTTTCATAATAAATAAAGAAAAGTTGAAAGAAAAATTTCGATATTTTTTTCAAAGTCAGAAATAGTCAGAAATAGTCAGAAATATAAAAAAATCAATTGGAAAAAATATAGTCCCGCTAGAATGCCATTTGCTGTTTGTGTGTTTAAAAGGTATATTATGAGAAGTGTAAAAATGAACAATTCCATAGAAGGTCAGATTATATGAGAAAAAAAATCGAAAATTTTTCTAAGTCCCAAAAATGAAGAATCAACTGAAAAATTTAATTTTCATAATAAATAAAGAAAAGTTGAAAGAAAAATGAAAAATCAACTGAAAAATTAAATTTTCATAATAAATAAAGAAAAGTTGAAAGAAAAATTTCGATATTTTTTTCAAAGTCAGAAATAGTCAGAAATAGTCAGAAATATAAAAAAATCAATTGGAAAAAATATAGTCCCGCTAGAATGCCATTTGCTGTTTGTGTGTTTAAAAGGTATATTATGAGAAGTGTAAAAATGAACAATTCCATAGAAGGTCAGATTATATGAGAAAAAAAATCGAAAATTTTTCTAAGTCCCAAAAATGAAAAATCAACTGAAAAATTTAATTTTCATAATAAATAAAGAAAAGTTGAAAGAAAAATGAAAAATCAACTGAAAAATTAAATTTTCATAATAAATAAAGAAAAGTTGAAAGAAAAATGAAAAATCAACTGAAAAATTAAATTTTCATAATAAATAAAGAAAAGTTGAAAGAAAAATTTCGATATTTTTTTCAAAGTCAGAAATATAAAAAAATCAATTTTTTTGATTTTTAAGTGAAATGCATTTGAAATAGAAACTTCTCAATGAAACTGAGGTGTATGTGAAAAATTTTTTTTCTTGAAAATTTCGAAAATTTTTCTAAGTCCCAAAAATGAAAAATCAACTGAAAAATTTAATTTTCATAATAAATAAAGAAAAGTTGAAAGAAAAATGAAAAATCAACTGAAAAATTAAATTTTCATAATAAATAAAGAAAAGTTGAAAGAAAAATTTCGATATTTTTTTCAAAGTCAGAAATAGTCAGAAATAGTCAGAAATATAAAAAAATCAATTGGAAAAAATATAGTCCCGCTAGAATGCCATTTGCTGTTTGTGTGTTTAAAAGGTATATTATGAGAAGTGTAAAAATGAACAATTCCATAGAAGGTCAGATTATATGAGAAAAAAAATCGAAAATTTTTCTAAGTCCCAAAAATGAAAAATCAACTGAAAAATTTAATTTTCATAATAAATAAAGAAAAGTTGAAAGAAAAATGAAAAATCAACTGAAAAATTAAATTTTCATAATAAATAAAGAAAAGTTGAAAGAAAAATGAAAAATCAACTGAAAAATTAAATTTTCATAATAAATAAAGAAAAGTTGAAAGAAAAATTTCGATATTTTTTTCAAAGTCAGAAATATAAAAAAATCAATTTTTTTGATTTTTAAGTGAAATGCATTTGAAATAGAAACTTCTCAATGAAACTGAGGTGTATGTGAAAAATTTTTTTTCTTGAAAATTTCGAAAATTTTTCTAAGTCCCAAAAATGAAAAATCAACTGAAAAATTTAATTTTCATAATAAATAAAGAAAAGTTGAAAGAAAAATGAAAAATCAACTGAAAAATTAAATATTCATAATAAATAAAGAAAAGTTGAAAGAAAAATTTCGATATTTTTTTCAAAGTCAGAAATAGTCAGAAATATAAAAAAATCAATTGGAAAAAATATATATATGATTTTTAAGTGGAATTCATTTGAAATAGAGACTTCTCAATGAAACTGAGGTGTATGTCAAAAATTTTTTTTCTTGAAAATTTCGAAAATTTTTCTAAGTCCCGCTAGAATGCCATTTGCTGTTTGTGTGTTTAAAAGGTATATTATGAGAAGTGTAAAAATGAACAATTCCATAGAAGGTCAAATTATATGAGAAAAAAAATCGAAAATTTTTCTAAGTCCCAAAAATGAAAAATCAACTGAAAAATTTAATTTTCATAATAAATAAAGAAAAGTTGAAAGAAAAATGAAAAATCAACTGAAAAATTAAATTTTCATAATAAATAAAGAAAAGTTGAAAGAAAAATGAAAAATCAACTGAAAAATTAAATTTTCATAATAAATAAAGAAAAGTTGAAAGAAAAATTTCGATATTTTTTTCAAAGTCAGAAATATAAAAAAATCAATTTTTTTGATTTTTAAGTGAAATGCATTTGAAATAGAAACTTCTCAATGAAACTGAGGTGTATGTGAAAAATTTTTTTTCTTGAAAATTTCGAAAATTTTTCTAAGTCCCAAAAATGAAAAATCAACTGAAAAATTTAATTTTCATAATAAATAAAGAAAAGTTGAAAGAAAAATGAAAAATCAACTGAAAAATTAAATATTCATAATAAATAAAGAAAAGTTGAAAGAAAAATTTCGATATTTTTTTCAAAGTCAGAAATAGTCAGAAATATAAAAAAATCAATTGGAAAAAATATATATATGATTTTTAAGTGGAATTCATTTGAAATAGAGACTTCTCAATGAAACTGAGGTGTATGTCAAAAATTTTTTTTCTTGAAAATTTCGAAAATTTTTCTAAGTCCCGCTAGAATGCCATTTGCTGTTTGTGTGTTTAAAAGGTATATTATGAGAAGTGTAAAAATGAACAATTCCATAGAAGGTCAAATTATATGAGAAAAAAAATCGAAAATTTTTCTAAGTCCCAAAAATGAAAAATCAACTGAAAAATTTAATTTTCATAATAAATAAAGAAAAGTTGAAAGAAAAATGAAAAATCAACTGAAAAATTAAATTTTCATAATAAATAAAGAAAAGTTGAAAGAAAAATGAAAAATCAACTGAAAAATTAAATTTTCATAATAAATAAAGAAAAGTTGAAAGAAAAATTTCGATATTTTTTTCAAAGTCAGAAATATAAAAAAATCAATTTTTTTGATTTTTAAGTGAAATGCATTTGAAATAGAAACTTCTCAATGAAACTGAGGTGTATGTGAAAAATTTTTTTTCTTGAAAATTTCGAAAATTTTTCTAAGTCCCAAAAATGAAAAATCAACTGAAAAATTTAATTTTCATAATAAATAAAGAAAAGTTGAAAGAAAAATGAAAAATCAACTGAAAAATTAAATATTCATAATAAATAAAGAAAAGTTGAAAGAAAAATTTCGATATTTTTTTCAAAGTCAGAAATAGTCAGAAATATAAAAAAATCAATTGGAAAAAATATATATATGATTTTTAAGTGGAATTCATTTGAAATAGAGACTTCTCAATGAAACTGAGGTGTATGTCAAAAATTTTTTTTCTTGAAAATTTCGAAAATTTTTCTAAGTCCCGCTAGAATGCCATTTGCTGTTTGTGTGTTTAAAAGGTATATTATGAGAAGTGTAAAAATGAACAATTCCATAGAAGGTCAAATTATATGAGAAAAAAAATCGAAAATTTTTCTAAGTCCCAAAAATGAAAAATCAACTGAAAAATTTAATTTTCATAATAAATAAAGAAAAGTTGAAAGAAAAATGAAAAATCAACTGAAAAATTAAATTTTCATAATAAATAAAGAAAAGTTGAAAGAAAAATGAAAAATCAACTGAAAAATTAAATTTTCATAATAAATAAAGAAAAGTTGAAAGAAAAATTTCGATATTTTTTTCAAAGTCAGAAATATAAAAAAATCAATTTTTTTGATTTTTAAGTGAAATGCATTTGAAATAGAAACTTCTCAATGAAACTGAGGTGTATGTGAAAAATTTTTTTTCTTGAAAATTTCGAAAATTTTTCTAAGTCCCAAAAATGAAAAATCAACTGAAAAATTTAATTTTCATAATAAATAAAGAAAAGTTGAAAGAAAAATGAAAAATCAACTGAAAAATTAAATTTTCATAATAAATAAAGAAAAGTTGAAAGAAAAATTTCGATATTTTTTTCAAAGTCAGAAATAGTCAGAAATAGTCAGAAATATAAAAAAATCAATTGGAAAAAATATAGTCCCGCTAGAATGCCATTTGCTGTTTGTGTGTTTAAAAGGTATATTATGAGAAGTGTAAAAATGAACAATTCCATAGAAGGTCAGATTATATGAGAAAAAAAATCGAAAATTTTTCTAAGTCCCAAAAATGAAAAATCAACTGAAAAATTTAATTTTCATAATAAATAAAGAAAAGTTGAAAGAAAAATGAAAAATCAACTGAAAAATTAAATTTTCATAATAAATAAAGAAAAGTTGAAAGAAAAATGAAAAATCAACTGAAAAATTAAATTTTCATAATAAATAAAGAAAAGTTGAAAGAAAAATTTCGATATTTTTTTCAAAGTCAGAAATATAAAAAAATCAATTTTTTTGATTTTTAAGTGAAATGCATTTGAAATAGAAACTTCTCAATGAAACTGAGGTGTATGTGAAAAATTTTTTTTCTTGAAAATTTCGAAAATTTTTCTAAGTCCCAAAAATGAAAAATCAACTGAAAAATTTAATTTTCATAATAAATAAAGAAAAGTTGAAAGAAAAATGAAAAATCAACTGAAAAATTAAATTTTCATAATAAATAAAGAAAAGTTGAAAGAAAAATTTCGATATTTTTTTCAAAGTCAGAAATAGTCAGAAATATAAAAAAATCAATTGGAAAAAATATATATATGATTTTTAAGTGGAATTCATTTGAAATAGAGACTTCTCAATGAAACTGAGGTGTATGTCAAAAATTTTTTTTCTTGAAAATTTCGAAAATTTTTCTAAGTCCCGCTAGAATGCCATTTGCTGTTTGTGTGTTTAAAAGGTATATTATGAGAAGTGTAAAAATGAACAATTCCATAGAAGGTCAGATTATATGAGAAAAAAAATCGAAAATTTTTCTAAGTCCCAAAAATGAAAAATCAACTGAAAAATTTAATTTTCATAATAAATAAAGAAAAGTTGAAAGAAAAATGAAAAATCAACTGAAAAATTAAATTTTCATAATAAATAAAGAAAAGTTGAAAGAAAAATGAAAAATCAACTGAAAAATTAAATTTTCATAATAAATAAAGAAAAGTTGAAAGAAAAATTTCGATATTTTTTTCAAAGTCAGAAATATAAAAAAATCAATTTTTTTGATTTTTAAGTGAAATGCATTTGAAATAGAAACTTCTCAATGAAACTGAGGTGTACGTGAAAAATTTTTTTTCTTGAAAATTTCGAAAATTTTTCTAAGTCCCAAAAATGAAAAATCAACTGAAAAATTTAATTTTCATAATAAATAAAGAAAAGTTGAAAGAAAAATGAAAAATCAACTGAAAAATTAAATTTTCATAATAAATAAAGAAAAGTTGAAAGAAAAATTTCGATATTTTTTTCAAAGTCAGAAATATAAAAAAATCAATTTTTTTGATTTTTAAGTGAAATGCATTTGAAATAGAAACTTCTCAATGAAACTGAGGTGTATGTGAAAAATTTTTTTTCTTGAAAATTTCGAAAATTTTTCTAAGTCCCAAAAATGAAAAATCAACTGAAAAATTTAATTTTCATAATAAATAAAGAAAAGTTGAAAGAAAAATGAAAAATCAACTGAAAAATTAAATTTTCATAATAAATAAAGAAAAGTTGAAAGAAAAATTTCGATATTTTTTTCAAAGTCAGAAATAGTCAGAAATAGTCAGAAATATAAAAAAATCAATTGGAAAAAATATAGTCCCGCTAGAATGCCATTTGCTGTTTGTGTGTTTAAAAGGTATATTATGAGAAGTGTAAAAATGAACAATTCCATAGAAGGTCAGATTATATGAGAAAAAAAATCGAAAATTTTTCTAAGTCCCAAAAATGAAGAATCAACTGAAAAATTTAATTTTCATAATAAATAAAGAAAAGTTGAAAGAAAAATGAAAAATCAACTGAAAAATTAAATTTTCATAATAAATAAAGAAAAGTTGAAAGAAAAATTTCGATATTTTTTTCAAAGTCAGAAATAGTCAGAAATAGTCAGAAATATAAAAAAATCAATTGGAAAAAATATAGTCCCGCTAGAATGCCATTTGCTGTTTGTGTGTTTAAAAGGTATATTATGAGAAGTGTAAAAATGAACAATTCCATAGAAGGTCAGATTATATGAGAAAAAAAATCGAAAATTTTTCTAAGTCCCAAAAATGAAAAATCAACTGAAAAATTTAATTTTCATAATAAATAAAGAAAAGTTGAAAGAAAAATGAAAAATCAACTGAAAAATTAAATTTTCATAATAAATAAAGAAAAGTTGAAAGAAAAATGAAAAATCAACTGAAAAATTAAATTTTCATAATAAATAAAGAAAAGTTGAAAGAAAAATTTCGATATTTTTTTCAAAGTCAGAAATATAAAAAAATCAATTTTTTTGATTTTTAAGTGAAATGCATTTGAAATAGAAACTTCTCAATGAAACTGAGGTGTATGTGAAAAATTTTTTTTCTTGAAAATTTCGAAAATTTTTCTAAGTCCCAAAAATGAAAAATCAACTGAAAAATTTAATTTTCATAATAAATAAAGAAAAGTTGAAAGAAAAATGAAAAATCAACTGAAAAATTAAATTTTCATAATAAATAAAGAAAAGTTGAAAGAAAAATTTCGATATTTTTTTCAAAGTCAGAAATAGTCAGAAATAGTCAGAAATATAAAAAAATCAATTGGAAAAAATATAGTCCCGCTAGAATGCCATTTGCTGTTTGTGTGTTTAAAAGGTATATTATGAGAAGTGTAAAAATGAACAATTCCATAGAAGGTCAGATTATATGAGAAAAAAAATCGAAAATTTTTCTAAGTCCCAAAAATGAAAAATCAACTGAAAAATTTAATTTTCATAATAAATAAAGAAAAGTTGAAAGAAAAATGAAAAATCAACTGAAAAATTAAATTTTCATAATAAATAAAGAAAAGTTGAAAGAAAAATGAAAAATCAACTGAAAAATTAAATTTTCATAATAAATAAAGAAAAGTTGAAAGAAAAATTTCGATATTTTTTTCAAAGTCAGAAATATAAAAAAATCAATTTTTTTGATTTTTAAGTGAAATGCATTTGAAATAGAAACTTCTCAATGAAACTGAGGTGTATGTGAAAAATTTTTTTTCTTGAAAATTTCGAAAATTTTTCTAAGTCCCAAAAATGAAAAATCAACTGAAAAATTTAATTTTCATAATAAATAAAGAAAAGTTGAAAGAAAAATGAAAAATCAACTGAAAAATTAAATATTCATAATAAATAAAGAAAAGTTGAAAGAAAAATTTCGATATTTTTTTCAAAGTCAGAAATAGTCAGAAATATAAAAAAATCAATTGGAAAAAATATATATATGATTTTTAAGTGGAATTCATTTGAAATAGAGACTTCTCAATGAAACTGAGGTGTATGTCAAAAATTTTTTTTCTTGAAAATTTCGAAAATTTTTCTAAGTCCCGCTAGAATGCCATTTGCTGTTTGTGTGTTTAAAAGGTATATTATGAGAAGTGTAAAAATGAACAATTCCATAGAAGGTCAAATTATATGAGAAAAAAAATCGAAAATTTTTCTAAGTCCCAAAAATGAAAAATCAACTGAAAAATTTAATTTTCATAATAAATAAAGAAAAGTTGAAAGAAAAATGAAAAATCAACTGAAAAATTAAATTTTCATAATAAATAAAGAAAAGTTGAAAGAAAAATGAAAAATCAACTGAAAAATTAAATTTTCATAATAAATAAAGAAAAGTTGAAAGAAAAATTTCGATATTTTTTTCAAAGTCAGAAATATAAAAAAATCAATTTTTTTGATTTTTAAGTGAAATGCATTTGAAATAGAAACTTCTCAATGAAACTGAGGTGTATGTGAAAAATTTTTTTTCTTGAAAATTTCGAAAATTTTTCTAAGTCCCAAAAATGAAAAATCAACTGAAAAATTTAATTTTCATAATAAATAAAGAAAAGTTGAAAGAAAAATGAAAAATCAACTGAAAAATTAAATTTTCATAATAAATAAAGAAAAGTTGAAAGAAAAATTTCGATATTTTTTTCAAAGTCAGAAATAGTCAGAAATAGTCAGAAATATAAAAAAATCAATTGGAAAAAATATAGTCCCGCTAGAATGCCATTTGCTGTTTGTGTGTTTAAAAGGTATATTATGAGAAGTGTAAAAATGAACAATTCCATAGAAGGTCAGATTATATGAGAAAAAAAATCGAAAATTTTTCTAAGTCCCAAAAATGAAAAATCAACTGAAAAATTTAATTTTCATAATAAATAAAGAAAAGTTGAAAGAAAAATGAAAAATCAACTGAAAAATTAAATTTTCATAATAAATAAAGAAAAGTTGAAAGAAAAATTTCGATATTTTTTTCAAAGTCAGAAATAGTCAGAAATAGTCAGAAATATAAAAAAATCAATTGGAAAAAATATAGTCCCGCTAGAATGCCATTTGCTGTTTGTGTGTTTAAAAGGTATATTATGAGAAGTGTAAAAATGAACAATTCCATAGAAGGTCAGATTATATGAGAAAAAAAATCGAAAATTTTTCTAAGTCCCAAAAATGAAAAATCAACTGAAAAATTTAATTTTCATAATAAATAAAGAAAAGTTGAAAGAAAAATGAAAAATCAACTGAAAAATTAAATTTTCATAATAAATAAAGAAAAGTTGAAAGAAAAATGAAAAATCAACTGAAAAATTAAATTTTCATAATAAATAAAGAAAAGTTGAAAGAAAAATTTCGATATTTTTTTCAAAGTCAGAAATATAAAAAAATCAATTTTTTTGATTTTTAAGTGAAATGCATTTGAAATAGAAACTTCTCAATGAAACTGAGGTGTATGTGAAAAATTTTTTTTCTTGAAAATTTCGAAAATTTTTCTAAGTCCCAAAAATGAAAAATCAACTGAAAAATTTAATTTTCATAATAAATAAAGAAAAGTTGAAAGAAAAATGAAAAATCAACTGAAAAATTAAATTTTCATAATAAATAAAGAAAAGTTGAAAGAAAAATTTCGATATTTTTTTCAAAGTCAGAAATAGTCAGAAATATAAAAAAATCAATTGGAAAAAATATATATATGATTTTTAAGTGGAATTCATTTGAAATAGAGACTTCTCAATGAAACTGAGGTGTATGTCAAAAATTTTTTTTCTTGAAAATTTCGAAAATTTTTCTAAGTCCCGCTAGAATGCCATTTGCTGTTTGTGTGTTTAAAAGGTATATTATGAGAAGTGTAAAAATGAACAATTCCATAGAAGGTCAGATTATATGAGAAAAAAAATCGAAAATTTTTCTAAGTCCCAAAAATGAAAAATCAACTGAAAAATTTAATTTTCATAATAAATAAAGAAAAGTTGAAAGAAAAATGAAAAATCAACTGAAAAATTAAATTTTCATAATAAATAAAGAAAAGTTGAAAGAAAAATGAAAAATCAACTGAAAAATTAAATTTTCATAATAAATAAAGAAAAGTTGAAAGAAAAATTTCGATATTTTTTTCAAAGTCAGAAATATAAAAAAATCAATTTTTTTGATTTTTAAGTGAAATGCATTTGAAATAGAAACTTCTCAATGAAACTGAGGTGTATGTGAAAAATTTTTTTTCTTGAAAATTTCGAAAATTTTTCTAAGTCCCAAAAATGAAAAATCAACTGAAAAATTTAATTTTCATAATAAATAAAGAAAAGTTGAAAGAAAAATGAAAAATCAACTGAAAAATTAAATTTTCATAATAAATAAAGAAAAGTTGAAAGAAAAATTTCGATATTTTTTTCAAAGTCAGAAATAGTCAGAAATAGTCAGAAATATAAAAAAATCAATTGGAAAAAATATAGTCCCGCTAGAATGCCATTTGCTGTTTGTGTGTTTAAAAGGTATATTATGAGAAGTGTAAAAATGAACAATTCCATAGAAGGTCAGATTATATGAGAAAAAAAATCGAAAATTTTTCTAAGTCCCAAAAATGAAGAATCAACTGAAAAATTTAATTTTCATAATAAATAAAGAAAAGTTGAAAGAAAAATGAAAAATCAACTGAAAAATTAAATTTTCATAATAAATAAAGAAAAGTTGAAAGAAAAATTTCGATATTTTTTTCAAAGTCAGAAATATAAAAAAATCAATTTTTTTGATTTTTAAGTGAAATGCATTTGAAATAGAAACTTCTCAATGAAACTGAGGTGTATGTGAAAAATTTTTTTTCTTGAAAATTTCGAAAATTTTTCTAAGTCCCAAAAATGAAAAATCAACTGAAAAATTTAATTTTCATAATAAATAAAGAAAAGTTGAAAGAAAAATGAAAAATCAACTGAAAAATTAAATTTTCATAATAAATAAAGAAAAGTTGAAAGAAAAATTTCGATATTTTTTTCAAAGTCAGAAATAGTCAGAAATAGTCAGAAATATAAAAAAATCAATTGGAAAAAATATAGTCCCGCTAGAATGCCATTTGCTGTTTGTGTGTTTAAAAGGTATATTATGAGAAGTGTAAAAATGAACAATTCCATAGAAGGTCAGATTATATGAGAAAAAAAATCGAAAATTTTTCTAAGTCCCAAAAATGAAAAATCAACTGAAAAATTAAATTTTCATAATAAATAAAGAAAAGTTGAAAGAAAAATGAAAAATCAACTGAAAAATTAAATTTTCATAATAAATAAAGAAAAGTTGAAAGAAAAATTTCGATATTTTTTTCAAAGTCAGAAATAGTCAGAAATAGTCAGAAATATAAAAAAATCAATTGGAAAAAATATAGTCCTGCTAGAATGCCATTTGCTGTTTGTGTGTTTAAAAGGTATATTATGAGAAGTGTAAAAATGAACAATTCCATAGAAGGTCAGATTATATGAGAAAAAAAATCGAAAATTTTTCTAAGTCCCAAAAATGAAGAATCAACTGAAAAATTTAATTTTCATAATAAATAAAGAAAAGTTGAAAGAAAAATGAAAAATCAACTGAAAAATTAAATTTTCATAATAAATAAAGAAAAGTTGAAAGAAAAATTTCGATATTTTTTTCAAAGTCAGAAATAGTCAGAAATATAAAAAAATCAATTGGAAAAAATATATATATGATTTTTAAGTGGAATTCATTTGAAATAGAGACTTCTCAATGAAACTGAGGTGTATGTCAAAAATTTTTTTTCTTGAAAATTTCGAAAATTTTTCTAAGTCCCGCTAGAATGCCATTTGCTGTTTGTGTGTTTAAAAGGTATATTATGAGAAGTGTAAAAATGAACAATTCCATAGAAGGTCAGATTATATGAGAAAAAAAATCGAAAATTTTTCTAAGTCCCAAAAATGAAAAATCAACTGAAAAATTTAATTTTCATAATAAATAAAGAAAAGTTGAAAGAAAAATGAAAAATCAACTGAAAAATTAAATTTTCATAATAAATAAAGAAAAGTTGAAAGAAAAATGAAAAATCAACTGAAAAATTAAATTTTCATAATAAATAAAGAAAAGTTGAAAGAAAAATTTCGATATTTTTTTCAAAGTCAGAAATATAAAAAAATCAATTTTTTTGATTTTTAAGTGAAATGCATTTGAAATAGAAACTTCTCAATGAAACTGAGGTGTATGTGAAAAATTTTTTTTCTTGAAAATTTCGAAAATTTTTCTAAGTCCCAAAAATGAAAAATCAACTGAAAAATTTAATTTTCATAATAAATAAAGAAAAGTTGAAAGAAAAATGAAAAATCAACTGAAAAATTAAATTTTCATAATAAATAAAGAAAAGTTGAAAGAAAAATTTCGATATTTTTTTCAAAGTCAGAAATAGTCAGAAATAGTCAGAAATATAAAAAAATCAATTGGAAAAAATATAGTCCCGCTAGAATGCCATTTGCTGTTTGTGTGTTTAAAAGGTATATTATGAGAAGTGTAAAAATGAACAATTCCATAGAAGGTCAGATTATATGAGAAAAAAAATCGAAAATTTTTCTAAGTCCCAAAAATGAAAAATCAACTGAAAAATTTAATTTTCATAATAAATAAAGAAAAGTTGAAAGAAAAATGAAAAATCAACTGAAAAATTAAATTTTCATAATAAATAAAGAAAAGTTGAAAGAAAAATGAAAAATCAACTGAAAAATTAAATTTTCATAATAAATAAAGAAAAGTTGAAAGAAAAATTTCGATATTTTTTTCAAAGTCAGAAATATAAAAAAATCAATTTTTTTGATTTTTAAGTGAAATGCATTTGAAATAGAAACTTCTCAATGAAACTGAGGTGTATGTGAAAAATTTTTTTTCTTGAAAATTTCGAAAATTTTTCTAAGTCCCAAAAATGAAAAATCAACTGAAAAATTTAATTTTCATAATAAATAAAGAAAAGTTGAAAGAAAAATGAAAAATCAACTGAAAAATTAAATTTTCATAATAAATAAAGAAAAGTTGAAAGAAAAATTTCGATATTTTTTTCAAAGTCAGAAATAGTCAGAAATAGTCAGAAATATAAAAAAATCAATTGGAAAAAATATAGTCCCGCTAGAATGCCATTTGCTGTTTGTGTGTTTAAAAGGTATATTATGAGAAGTGTAAAAATGAACAATTCCATAGAAGGTCAGATTATATGAGAAAAAAAATCGAAAATTTTTCTAAGTCCCAAAAATGAAAAATCAACTGAAAAATTTAATTTTCATAATAAATAAAGAAAAGTTGAAAGAAAAATGAAAAATCAACTGAAAAATTAAATTTTCATAATAAATAAAGAAAAGTTGAAAGAAAAATGAAAAATCAACTGAAAAATTAAATTTTCATAATAAATAAAGAAAAGTTGAAAGAAAAATTTCGATATTTTTTTCAAAGTCAGAAATATAAAAAAATCAATTTTTTTGATTTTTAAGTGAAATGCATTTGAAATAGAAACTTCTCAATGAAACTGAGGTGTATGTGAAAAATTTTTTTTCTTGAAAATTTCGAAAATTTTTCTAAGTCCCAAAAATGAAAAATCAACTGAAAAATTTAATTTTCATAATAAATAAAGAAAAGTTGAAAGAAAAATGAAAAATCAACTGAAAAATTAAATTTTCATAATAAATAAAGAAAAGTTGAAAGAAAAATTTCGATATTTTTTTCAAAGTCAGAAATAGTCAGAAATATAAAAAAATCAATTGGAAAAAATATATATATGATTTTTAAGTGGAATTCATTTGAAATAGAGACTTCTCAATGAAACTGAGGTGTATGTCAAAAATTTTTTTTCTTGAAAATTTCGAAAATTTTTCTAAGTCCCGCTAGAATGCCATTTGCTGTTTGTGTGTTTAAAAGGTATATTATGAGAAGTGTAAAAATGAACAATTCCATAGAAGGTCAAATTATATGAGAAAAAAAATCGAAAATTTTTCTAAGTCCCAAAAATGAAAAATCAACTGAAAAATTTAATTTTCATAATAAATAAAGAAAAGTTGAAAGAAAAATGAAAAATCAACTGAAAAATTAAATTTTCATAATAAATAAAGAAAAGTTGAAAGAAAAATGAAAAATCAACTGAAAAATTAAATTTTCATAATAAATAAAGAAAAGTTGAAAGAAAAATTTCGATATTTTTTTCAAAGTCAGAAATATAAAAAAATCAATTTTTTTGATTTTTAAGTGAAATGCATTTGAAATAGAAACTTCTCAATGAAACTGAGGTGTATGTGAAAAATTTTTTTTCTTGAAAATTTCGAAAATTTTTCTAAGTCCCAAAAATGAAAAATCAACTGAAAAATTTAATTTTCATAATAAATAAAGAAAAGTTGAAAGAAAAATGAAAAATCAACTGAAAAATTAAATTTTCATAATAAATAAAGAAAAGTTGAAAGAAAAATTTCGATATTTTTTTCAAAGTCAGAAATAGTCAGAAATAGTCAGAAATATAAAAAAATCAATTGGAAAAAATATAGTCCCGCTAGAATGCCATTTGCTGTTTGTGTGTTTAAAAGGTATATTATGAGAAGTGTAAAAATGAACAATTCCATAGAAGGTCAGATTATATGAGAAAAAAAATCGAAAATTTTTCTAAGTCCCAAAAATGAAAAATCAACTGAAAAATTTAATTTTCATAATAAATAAAGAAAAGTTGAAAGAAAAATGAAAAATCAACTGAAAAATTAAATTTTCATAATAAATAAAGAAAAGTTGAAAGAAAAATGAAAAATCAACTGAAAAATTAAATTTTCATAATAAATAAAGAAAAGTTGAAAGAAAAATTTCGATATTTTTTTCAAAGTCAGAAATATAAAAAAATCAATTTTTTTGATTTTTAAGTGAAATGCATTTGAAATAGAAACTTCTCAATGAAACTGAGGTGTATGTGAAAAATTTTTTTTCTTGAAAATTTCGAAAATTTTTCTAAGTCCCAAAAATGAAAAATCAACTGAAAAATTTAATTTTCATAATAAATAAAGAAAAGTTGAAAGAAAAATGAAAAATCAACTGAAAAATTAAATTTTCATAATAAATAAAGAAAAGTTGAAAGAAAAATTTCGATATTTTTTTCAAAGTCAGAAATAGTCAGAAATATAAAAAAATCAATTGGAAAAAATATATATATGATTTTTAAGTGGAATTCATTTGAAATAGAGACTTCTCAATGAAACTGAGGTGTATGTCAAAAATTTTTTTTCTTGAAAATTTCGAAAATTTTTCTAAGTCCCGCTAGAATGCCATTTGCTGTTTGTGTGTTTAAAAGGTATATTATGAGAAGTGTAAAAATGAACAATTCCATAGAAGGTCAGATTATATGAGAAAAAAAATCGAAAATTTTTCTAAGTCCCAAAAATGAAAAATCAACTGAAAAATTTAATTTTCATAATAAATAAAGAAAAGTTGAAAGAAAAATGAAAAATCAACTGAAAAATTAAATTTTCATAATAAATAAAGAAAAGTTGAAAGAAAAATGAAAAATCAACTGAAAAATTAAATTTTCATAATAAATAAAGAAAAGTTGAAAGAAAAATTTCGATATTTTTTTCAAAGTCAGAAATATAAAAAAATCAATTTTTTTGATTTTTAAGTGAAATGCATTTGAAATAGAAACTTCTCAATGAAACTGAGGTGTATGTGAAAAATTTTTTTTCTTGAAAATTTCGAAAATTTTTCTAAGTCCCAAAAATGAAAAATCAACTGAAAAATTTAATTTTCATAATAAATAAAGAAAAGTTGAAAGAAAAATGAAAAATCAACTGAAAAATTAAATTTTCATAATAAATAAAGAAAAGTTGAAAGAAAAATTTCGATATTTTTTTCAAAGTCAGAAATAGTCAGAAATAGTCAGAAATATAAAAAAATCAATTGGAAAAAATATAGTCCCGCTAGAATGCCATTTGCTGTTTGTGTGTTTAAAAGGTATATTATGAGAAGTGTAAAAATGAACAATTCCATAGAAGGTCAGATTATATGAGAAAAAAAATCGAAAATTTTTCTAAGTCCCAAAAATGAAGAATCAACTGAAAAATTTAATTTTCATAATAAATAAAGAAAAGTTGAAAGAAAAATGAAAAATCAACTGAAAAATTAAATTTTCATAATAAATAAAGAAAAGTTGAAAGAAAAATTTCGATATTTTTTTCAAAGTCAGAAATATAAAAAAATCAATTTTTTTGATTTTTAAGTGAAATGCATTTGAAATAGAAACTTCTCAATGAAACTGAGGTGTATGTGAAAAATTTTTTTTCTTGAAAATTTCGAAAATTTTTCTAAGTCCCAAAAATGAAAAATCAACTGAAAAATTTAATTTTCATAATAAATAAAGAAAAGTTGAAAGAAAAATGAAAAATCAACTGAAAAATTAAATTTTCATAATAAATAAAGAAAAGTTGAAAGAAAAATTTCGATATTTTTTTCAAAGTCAGAAATAGTCAGAAATAGTCAGAAATATAAAAAAATCAATTGGAAAAAATATAGTCCCGCTAGAATGCCATTTGCTGTTTGTGTGTTTAAAAGGTATATTATGAGAAGTGTAAAAATGAACAATTCCATAGAAGGTCAGATTATATGAGAAAAAAAATCGAAAATTTTTCTAAGTCCCAAAAATGAAAAATCAACTGAAAAATTAAATTTTCATAATAAATAAAGAAAAGTTGAAAGAAAAATGAAAAATCAACTGAAAAATTAAATTTTCATAATAAATAAAGAAAAGTTGAAAGAAAAATTTCGATATTTTTTTCAAAGTCAGAAATAGTCAGAAATAGTCAGAAATATAAAAAAATCAATTGGAAAAAATATAGTCCTGCTAGAATGCCATTTGCTGTTTGTGTGTTTAAAAGGTATATTATGAGAAGTGTAAAAATGAACAATTCCATAGAAGGTCAGATTATATGAGAAAAAAAATCGAAAATTTTTCTAAGTCCCAAAAATGAAGAATCAACTGAAAAATTTAATTTTCATAATAAATAAAGAAAAGTTGAAAGAAAAATGAAAAATCAACTGAAAAATTAAATTTTCATAATAAATAAAGAAAAGTTGAAAGAAAAATTTCGATATTTTTTTCAAAGTCAGAAATAGTCAGAAATATAAAAAAATCAATTGGAAAAAATATATATATGATTTTTAAGTGGAATTCATTTGAAATAGAGACTTCTCAATGAAACTGAGGTGTATGTCAAAAATTTTTTTTCTTGAAAATTTCGAAAATTTTTCTAAGTCCCGCTAGAATGCCATTTGCTGTTTGTGTGTTTAAAAGGTATATTATGAGAAGTGTAAAAATGAACAATTCCATAGAAGGTCAGATTATATGAGAAAAAAAATCGAAAATTTTTCTAAGTCCCAAAAATGAAAAATCAACTGAAAAATTTAATTTTCATAATAAATAAAGAAAAGTTGAAAGAAAAATGAAAAATCAACTGAAAAATTAAATTTTCATAATAAATAAAGAAAAGTTGAAAGAAAAATGAAAAATCAACTGAAAAATTAAATTTTCATAATAAATAAAGAAAAGTTGAAAGAAAAATTTCGATATTTTTTTCAAAGTCAGAAATATAAAAAAATCAATTTTTTTGATTTTTAAGTGAAATGCATTTGAAATAGAAACTTCTCAATGAAACTGAGGTGTACGTGAAAAATTTTTTTTCTTGAAAATTTCGAAAATTTTTCTAAGTCCCAAAAATGAAAAATCAACTGAAAAATTTAATTTTCATAATAAATAAAGAAAAGTTGAAAGAAAAATGAAAAATCAACTGAAAAATTAAATTTTCATAATAAATAAAGAAAAGTTGAAAGAAAAATTTCGATATTTTTTTCAAAGTCAGAAATAGTCAGAAATAGTCAGAAATATAAAAAAATCAATTGGAAAAAATATAGTCCCGCTAGAATGCCATTTGCTGTTTGTGTGTTTAAAAGGTATATTATGAGAAGTGTAAAAATGAACAATTCCATAGAAGGTCAGATTATATGAGAAAAAAAATCGAAAATTTTTCTAAGTCCCAAAAATGAAGAATCAACTGAAAAATTTAATTTTCATAATAAATAAAGAAAAGTTGAAAGAAAAATGAAAAATCAACTGAAAAATTAAATTTTCATAATAAATAAAGAAAAGTTGAAAGAAAAATTTCGATATTTTTTTCAAAGTCAGAAATAGTCAGAAATAGTCAGAAATATAAAAAAATCAATTGGAAAAAATATAGTCCCGCTAGAATGCCATTTGCTGTTTGTGTGTTTAAAAGGTATATTATGAGAAGTGTAAAAATGAACAATTCCATAGAAGGTCAGATTATATGAGAAAAAAAATCGAAAATTTTTCTAAGTCCCAAAAATGAAAAATCAACTGAAAAATTTAATTTTCATAATAAATAAAGAAAAGTTGAAAGAAAAATGAAAAATCAACTGAAAAATTAAATTTTCATAATAAATAAAGAAAAGTTGAAAGAAAAATGAAAAATCAACTGAAAAATTAAATTTTCATAATAAATAAAGAAAAGTTGAAAGAAAAATTTCGATATTTTTTTCAAAGTCAGAAATATAAAAAAATCAATTTTTTTGATTTTTAAGTGAAATGCATTTGAAATAGAAACTTCTCAATGAAACTGAGGTGTATGTGAAAAATTTTTTTTCTTGAAAATTTCGAAAATTTTTCTAAGTCCCAAAAATGAAAAATCAACTGAAAAATTTAATTTTCATAATAAATAAAGAAAAGTTGAAAGAAAAATGAAAAATCAACTGAAAAATTAAATTTTCATAATAAATAAAGAAAAGTTGAAAGAAAAATTTCGATATTTTTTTCAAAGTCAGAAATAGTCAGAAATAGTCAGAAATATAAAAAAATCAATTGGAAAAAATATAGTCCCGCTAGAATGCCATTTGCTGTTTGTGTGTTTAAAAGGTATATTATGAGAAGTGTAAAAATGAACAATTCCATAGAAGGTCAGATTATATGAGAAAAAAAATCGAAAATTTTTCTAAGTCCCAAAAATGAAAAATCAACTGAAAAATTTAATTTTCATAATAAATAAAGAAAAGTTGAAAGAAAAATGAAAAATCAACTGAAAAATTAAATTTTCATAATAAATAAAGAAAAGTTGAAAGAAAAATTTCGATATTTTTTTCAAAGTCAGAAATATAAAAAAATCAATTTTTTTGATTTTTAAGTGAAATGCATTTGAAATAGAAACTTCTCAATGAAACTGAGGTGTATGTGAAAAATTTTTTTTCTTGAAAATTTCGAAAATTTTTCTAAGTCCCAAAAATGAAAAATCAACTGAAAAATTAAATTTTCATAATAAATAAAGAAAAGTTGAAAGAAAAACGAAAAATCAACTGAAAAATTAAATTTTCATAATAAATAAAGAAAAGTTGAAAGAAAAATTTCGATATTTTTTTCAAAGTCAGAAATAGTCAGAAATAGTCAGAAATATAAAAAAATCAATTGGAAAAAATATAGTCCCGCTAGAATGCCATTTGCTGTTTGTGTGTTTAAAAGGTATATTATGAGAAGTGTAAAAATGAACATAGAAGGTCAGATTATATGAGAAAAAAAATCGAAAATTTTTCTAAGTCCCAAAAATGAAAAATCAACTGAAAAATTTAATTTTCATAATAAATAAAGAAAAGTTGAAAGAAAAATGAAAAATCAACTGAAAAATTAAATTTTCATAATAAATAAAGAAAAGTTGAAAGAAAAATTTCGATATTTTTTTCAAAGTCAGAAATAGTCAGAAATAGTCAGAAATATAAAAAAATCAATTGGAAAAAATATAGTCCCGCTAGAATGCCATTTGCTGTTTGTGTGTTTAAAAGGTATATTATGAGAAGTGTAAAAATGAACAATTCCATAGAAGGTCAGATTATATGAGAAAAAAAATCGAAAATTTTTCTAAGTCCCAAAAATGAAGAATCAACTGAAAAATTTAATTTTCATAATAAATAAAGAAAAGTTGAAAGAAAAATGAAAAATCAACTGAAAAATTAAATTTTCATAATAAATAAAGAAAAGTTGAAAGAAAAATTTCGATATTTTTTTCAAAGTCAGAAATAGTCAGAAATATAAAAAAATCAATTGGAAAAAATATATATATGATTTTTAAGTGGAATTCATTTGAAATAGAGACTTCTCAATGAAACTGAGGTGTATGTCAAAAATTTTTTTTCTTGAAAATTTCGAAAATTTTTCTAAGTCCCGCTAGAATGCCATTTGCTGTTTGTGTGTTTAAAAGGTATATTATGAGAAGTGTAAAAATGAACAATTCCATAGAAGGTCAGATTATATGAGAAAAAAAATCGAAAATTTTTCTAAGTCCCAAAAATGAAAAATCAACTGAAAAATTTAATTTTCATAATAAATAAAGAAAAGTTGAAAGAAAAATGAAAAATCAACTGAAAAATTAAATTTTCATAATAAATAAAGAAAAGTTGAAAGAAAAATGAAAAATCAACTGAAAAATTAAATTTTCATAATAAATAAAGAAAAGTTGAAAGAAAAATTTCGATATTTTTTTCAAAGTCAGAAATATAAAAAAATCAATTTTTTTGATTTTTAAGTGAAATGCATTTGAAATAGAAACTTCTCAATGAAACTGAGGTGTATGTGAAAAATTTTTTTTCTTGAAAATTTCGAAAATTTTTCTAAGTCCCAAAAATGAAAAATCAACTGAAAAATTTAATTTTCATAATAAATAAAGAAAAGTTGAAAGAAAAATGAAAAATCAACTGAAAAATTAAATTTTCATAATAAATAAAGAAAAGTTGAAAGAAAAATTTCGATATTTTTTTCAAAGTCAGAAATAGTCAGAAATAGTCAGAAATATAAAAAAATCAATTGGAAAAAATATAGTCCCGCTAGAATGCCATTTGCTGTTTGTGTGTTTAAAAGGTATATTATGAGAAGTGTAAAAATGAACAATTCCATAGAAGGTCAGATTATATGAGAAAAAAAATCGAAAATTTTTCTAAGTCCCAAAAATGAAAAATCAACTGAAAAATTTAATTTTCATAATAAATAAAGAAAAGTTGAAAGAAAAATGAAAAATCAACTGAAAAATTAAATTTTCATAATAAATAAAGAAAAGTTGAAAGAAAAATTTCGATATTTTTTTCAAAGTCAGAAATATAAAAAAATCAATTTTTTTGATTTTTAAGTGAAATGCATTTGAAATAGAAACTTCTCAATGAAACTGAGGTGTATGTGAAAAATTTTTTTTCTTGAAAATTTCGAAAATTTTTCTAAGTCCCAAAAATGAAAAATCAACTGAAAAATTTAATTTTCATAATAAATAAAGAAAAGTTGAAAGAAAAATGAAAAATCAACTGAAAAATTAAATTTTCATAATAAATAAAGAAAAGTTGAAAGAAAAATTTCGATATTTTTTTCAAAGTCAGAAATAGTCAGAAATAGTCAGAAATATAAAAAAATCAATTGGAAAAAATATAGTCCCGCTAGAATGCCATTTGCTGTTTGTGTGTTTAAAAGGTATATTATGAGAAGTGTAAAAATGAACAATTCCATAGAAGGTCAGATTATATGAGAAAAAAAATCGAAAATTTTTCTAAGTCCCAAAAATGAAAAATCAACTGAAAAATTTAATTTTCATAATAAATAAAGAAAAGTTGAAAGAAAAATGAAAAATCAACTGAAAAATTAAATTTTCATAATAAATAAAGAAAAGTTGAAAGAAAAATTTCGATATTTTTTTCAAAGTCAGAAATAGTCAGAAATAGTCATAAATATAAAAAAATCAATTGGAAAAAATATAGTCCCGCTAGAATGCCATTTGCTGTTTGTGTGTTTAAAAGGTATATTATGAGAAGTGTAAAAATGAACAATTCCATAGAAGGTCAGATTATATGAGAAAAAAAATCGAAAATTTTTCTAAGTCCCAAAAATGAAGAATCAACTGAAAAATTTAATTTTCATAATAAATAAAGAAAAGTTGAAAGAAAAATGAAAAATCAACTGAAAAATTAAATTTTCATAATAAATAAAGAAAAGTTGAAAGAAAAATTTCGATATTTTTTTCAAAGTCAGAAATAGTCAGAAATATAAAAAAATCAATTGGAAAAAATATATATATGATTTTTAAGTGGAATTCATTTGAAATAGAGACTTCTCAATGAAACTGAGGTGTATGTCAAAAATTTTTTTTCTTGAAAATTTCGAAAATTTTTCTAAGTCCCGCTAGAATGCCATTTGCTGTTTGTGTGTTTAAAAGGTATATTATGAGAAGTGTAAAAATGAACAATTCCATAGAAGGTCAGATTATATGAGAAAAAAAATCGAAAATTTTTCTAAGTCCCAAAAATGAAAAATCAACTGAAAAATTTAATTTTCATAATAAATAAAGAAAAGTTGAAAGAAAAATGAAAAATCAACTGAAAAATTAAATTTTCATAATAAATAAAGAAAAGTTGAAAGAAAAATGAAAAATCAACTGAAAAATTAAATTTTCATAATAAATAAAGAAAAGTTGAAAGAAAAATTTCGATATTTTTTTCAAAGTCAGAAATATAAAAAAATCAATTTTTTTGATTTTTAAGTGAAATGCATTTGAAATAGAAACTTCTCAATGAAACTGAGGTGTATGTGAAAAATTTTTTTTCTTGAAAATTTCGAAAATTTTTCTAAGTCCCAAAAATGAAAAATCAACTGAAAAATTTAATTTTCATACTAAATAAAGAAAAGTTGAAAGAAAAATGAAAAATCAACTGAAAAATTAAATTTTCATAATAAATAAAGAAAAGTTGAAAGAAAAATTTCGATATTTTTTTCAAAGTCAGAAATAGTCAGAAATAGTCAGAAATATAAAAAAATCAATTGGAAAAAATATAGTCCCGCTAGAATGCCATTTGCTGTTTGTGTGTTTAAAAGGTATATTATGAGAAGTGTAAAAATGAACAATTCCATAGAAGGTCAGATTATATGAGAAAAAAAATCGAAAATTTTTCTAAGTCCCAAAAATGAAAAATCAACTGAAAAATTTAATTTTCATAATAAATAAAGAAAAGTTGAAAGAAAAATGAAAAATCAACTGAAAAATTAAATTTTCATAATAAATAAAGAAAAGTTGAAAGAAAAATTTCGATATTTTTTTCAAAGTCAGAAATATAAAAAAATCAATTTTTTTGATTTTTAAGTGAAATGCATTTGAAATAGAAACTTCTCAATGAAACTGAGGTGTATGTGAAAAATTTTTTTTCTTGAAAATTTCGAAAATTTTTCTAAGTCCCAAAAATGAAAAATCAACTGAAAAATTTAATTTTCATAATAAATAAAGAAAAGTTGAAAGAAAAATGAAAAATCAACTGAAAAATTAAATTTTCATAATAAATAAAGAAAAGTTGAAAGAAAAATTTCGATATTTTTTTCAAAGTCAGAAATAGTCAGAAATAGTCAGAAATATAAAAAAATCAATTGGAAAAAATATAGTCCCGCTAGAATGCCATTTGCTGTTTGTGTGTTTAAAAGGTATATTATGAGAAGTGTAAAAATGAACAATTCCATAGAAGGTCAGATTATATGAGAACAAAAATCGAAAATTTTTCTAAGTCCCAAAAATGAAAAATCAACTGAAAAATTTAATTTTCATAATAAATAAAGAAAAGTTGAAAGAAAAATGAAAAATCAACTGAAAAATTAAATTTTCATAATAAATAAAGAAAAGTTGAAAGAAAAATTTCGATATTTTTTTCAAAGTCAGAAATAGTCAGAAATAGTCAGAAATATAAAAAAATCAATTGGAAAAAATATAGTCCCGCTAGAATGCCATTTGCTGTTTGTGTGTTTAAAAGGTATATTATGAGAAGTGTAAAAATGAACAATTCCATAGAAGGTCAGATTATATGAGAAAAAAAATCGAAAATTTTTCTAAGTCCCAAAAATGAAGAATCAACTGAAAAATTTAATTTTCATAATAAATAAAGAAAAGTTGAAAGAAAAATTAAAAATCAACTGAAAAATTAAATTTTCATAATAAATAAAGAAAAGTTGAAAGAAAAATTTCGATATTTTTTTCAAAGTCAGAAATAGTCAGAAATATAAAAAAATCAATTGGAAAAAATATATATATGATTTTTAAGTGGAATTCATTTGAAATAGAGACTTCTCAATGAAACTGAGGTGTATGTCAAAAATTTTTTTTCTTGAAAATTTCGAAAATTTTTCTAAGTCCCGCTAGAATGCCATTTGCTGTTTGTGTGTTTAAAAGGTATATTATGAGAAGTGTAAAAATGAACAATTCCATAGAAGGTCAGATTATATGAGAAAAAAAATCGAAAATTTTTCTAAGTCCCAAAAATGAAAAATCAACTGAAAAATTTAATTTTCATAATAAATAAAGAAAAGTTGAAAGAAAAATGAAAAATCAACTGAAAAATTAAATTTTCATAATAAATAAAGAAAAGTTGAAAGAAAAATGAAAAATCAACTGAAAAATTAAATTTTCATAATAAATAAAGAAAAGTTGAAAGAAAAATTTCGATATTTTTTTCAAAGTCAGAAATATAAAAAAATCAATTTTTTTGATTTTTAAGTGAAATGCATTTGAAATAGAAACTTCTCAATGAAACTGAGGTGTATGTGAAAAATTTTTTTTCTTGAAAATTTCGAAAATTTTTCTAAGTCCCAAAAATGAAAAATCAACTGAAAAATTTAATTTTCATAATAAATAAAGAAAAGTTGAAAGAAAAATGAAAAATCAACTGAAAAATTAAATTTTCATAATAAATAAAGAAAAGTTGAAAGAAAAATTTCGATATTTTTTTCAAAGTCAGAAATAGTCAGAAATAGTCAGAAATATAAAAAAATCAATTGGAAAAAATATAGTCCCGCTAGAATGCCATTTGCTGTTTGTGTGTTTAAAAGGTATATTATGAGAAGTGTAAAAATGAACAATTCCATAGAAGGTCAGATTATATGAGAAAAAAAATCGAAAATTTTTCTAAGTCCCAAAAATGAAGAATCAACTGAAAAATTTAATTTTCATAATAAATAAAGAAAAGTTGAAAGAAAAATGAAAAATCAACTGAAAAATTAAATTTTCATAATAAATAAAGAAAAGTTGAAAGAAAAATTTCGATATTTTTTTCAAAGTCAGAAATATAAAAAAATCAATTTTTTTGATTTTTAAGTGAAATGCATTTGAAATAGAAACTTCTCAATGAAACTGAGGTGTATGTGAAAAATTTTTTTTCTTGAAAATTTCGAAAATTTTTCTAAGTCCCAAAAATGAAAAATCAACTGAAAAATTTAATTTTCATAATAAATAAAGAAAAGTTGAAAGAAAAATGAAAAATCAACTGAAAAATTAAATTTTCATAATAAATAAAGAAAAGTTGAAAGAAAAATTTCGATATTTTTTTCAAAGTCAGAAATAGTCAGAAATAGTCAGAAATATAAAAAAATCAATTGGAAAAAATATAGTCCCGCTAGAATGCCATTTGCTGTTTGTGTGTTTAAAAGGTATATTATGAGAAGTGTAAAAATGAACAATTCCATAGAAGGTCAGATTATATGAGAAAAAAAATCGAAAATTTTTCTAAGTCCCAAAAATGAAAAATCAACTGAAAAATTTAATTTTCATAATAAATAAAGAAAAGTTGAAAGAAAAATGAAAAATCAACTGAAAAATTAAATTTTCATAATAAATAAAGAAAAGTTGAAAGAAAAATTTCGATATTTTTTTCAAAGTCAGAAATAGTCAGAAATAGTCAGAAATATAAAAAAATCAATTGGAAAAAATATAGTCCCGCTAGAATGCCATTTGCTGTTTGTGTGTTTAAAAGGTATATTATGAGAAGTGTAAAAATGAACAATTCCATAGAAGGTCAGATTATATGAGAAAAAAAATCGAAAATGAAGAATCAACTGAAAAATTTAATTTTCATAATAAATAAAGAAAAGTTGAAAGAAAAATGAAAAATCAACTGAAAAATTAAATTTTCATAATAAATAAAGAAAAGTTGAAAGAAAAATTTCGATATTTTTTTCAAAGTCAGAAATAGTCAGAAATATAAAAAAATCAATTGGAAAAAATATATATATGATTTTTAAGTGGAATTCATTTGAAATAGAGACTTCTCAATGAAACTGAGGTGTATGTCAAAAATTTTTTTTCTTGAAAATTTCGAAAATTTTTCTAAGTCCCGCTAGAATGCCATTTGCTGTTTGTGTGTTTAAAAGGTATATTATGAGAAGTGTAAAAATGAACAATTCCATAGAAGGTCAGATTATATGAGAAAAAAAATCGAAAATTTTTCTAAGTCCCAAAAATGAAAAATCAACTGAAAAATTTAATTTTCATAATAAATAAAGAAAAGTTGAAAGAAAAATGAAAAATCAACTGAAAAATTAAATTTTCATAATAAATAAAGAAAAGTTGAAAGAAAAATGAAAAATCAACTGAAAAATTAAATTTTCATAATAAATAAAGAAAAGTTGAAAGAAAAATTTCGATATTTTTTTCAAAGTCAGAAATATAAAAAAATCAATTTTTTTGATTTTTAAGTGAAATGCATTTGAAATAGAAACTTCTCAATGAAACTGAGGTGTATGTGAAAAATTTTTTTTCTTGAAAATTTCGAAAATTTTTCTAAGTCCCAAAAATGAAAAATCAACTGAAAAATTTAATTTTCATAATAAATAAAGAAAAGTTGAAAGAAAAATGAAAAATCAACTGAAAAATTAAATTTTCATAATAAATAAAGAAAAGTTGAAAGAAAAATTTCGATATTTTTTTCAAAGTCAGAAATAGTCAGAAATAGTCAGAAATATAAAAAAATCAATTGGAAAAAATATAGTCCCGCTAGAATGCCATTTGCTGTTTGTGTGTTTAAAAGGTATATTATGAGAAGTGTAAAAATGAACAATTCCATAGAAGGTCAGATTATATGAGAAAAAAAATCGAAAATTTTTCTAAGTCCCAAAAATGAAAAATCAACTGAAAAATTTAATTTTCATAATAAATAAAGAAAAGTTGAAAGAAAAATGAAAAATCAACTGAAAAATTAAATTTTCATAATAAATAAAGAAAAGTTGAAAGAAAAATTTCGATATTTTTTTCAAAGTCAGAAATAGTCAGAAATAGTCAGAAATATAAAAAAATCAATTGGAAAAAATATAGTCCCGCTAGAATGCCATTTGCTGTTTGTGTGTTTAAAAGGTATATTATGAGAAGTGTAAAAATGAACAATTCCATAGAAGGTCAGATTATATGAGAAAAAAAATCGAAAATTTTTCTAAGTCCCAAAAATGAAAAATCAACTGAAAAATTTAATTTTCATAATAAATAAAGAAAAGTTGAAAGAAAAATGAAAAATCAACTGAAAAATTAAATTTTCATAATAAATAAAGAAAAGTTGAAAGAAAAATTTCGATATTTTTTTCAAAGTCAGAAATAGTCAGAAATAGTCAGAAATATAAAAAAATCAATTGGAAAAAATATAGTCCCGCTAGAATGCCATTTGCTGTTTGTGTGTTTAAAAGGTATATTATGAGAAGTGTAAAAATGAACAATTCCATAGAAGGTCAGATTATATGAGAAAAAAAATCGAAAATTTTTCTAAGTCCCAAAAATGAAGAATCAACTGAAAAATTTAATTTTCATAATAAATAAAGAAAAGTTGAAAGAAAAATGAAAAATCAACTGAAAAATTAAATTTTCATAATAAATAAAGAAAAGTTGAAAGAAAAATTTCGATATTTTTTTCAAAGTCAGAAATAGTCAGAAATATAAAAAAATCAATTGGAAAAAATATATATATGATTTTTAAGTGGAATTCATTTGAAATAGAGACTTCTCAATGAAACTGAGGTGTATGTCAAAAATTTTTTTTCTTGAAAATTTCGAAAATTTTTCTAAGTCCCGCTAGAATGCCATTTGCTGTTTGTGTGTTTAAAAGGTATATTATGAGAAGTGTAAAAATGAACAATTCCATAGAAGGTCAGATTATATGAGAAAAAAAATCGAAAATTTTTCTAAGTCCCAAAAATGAAAAATCAACTGAAAAATTTAATTTTCATAATAAATAAAGAAAAGTTGAAAGAAAAATGAAAAATCAACTGAAAAATTAAATTTTCATAATAAATAAAGAAAAGTTGAAAGAAAAATGAAAAATCAACTGAAAAATTAAATTTTCATAATAAATAAAGAAAAGTTGAAAGAAAAATTTCGATATTTTTTTCAAAGTCAGAAATATAAAAAAATCAATTTTTTTGATTTTTAAGTGAAATGCATTTGAAATAGAAACTTCTCAATGAAACTGAGGTGTATGTGAAAAATTTTTTTTCTTGAAAATTTCGAAAATTTTTCTAAGTCCCAAAAATGAAAAATCAACTGAAAAATTTAATTTTCATAATAAATAAAGAAAAGTTGAAAGAAAAATGAAAAATCAACTGAAAAATTAAATTTTCATAATAAATAAAGAAAAGTTGAAAGAAAAATTTCGATATTTTTTTCAAAGTCAGAAATAGTCAGAAATAGTCAGAAATATAAAAAAATCAATTGGAAAAAATATAGTCCCGCTAGAATGCCATTTGCTGTTTGTGTGTTTAAAAGGTATATTATGAGAAGTGTAAAAATGAACAATTCCATAGAAGGTCAGATTATATGAGAAAAAAAATCGAAAATTTTTCTAAGTCCCAAAAATGAAAAATCAACTGAAAAATTTAATTTTCATAATAAATAAAGAAAAGTTGAAAGAAAAATGAAAAATCAACTGAAAAATTAAATTTTCATAATAAATAAAGAAAAGTTGAAAGAAAAATTTCGATATTTTTTTCAAAGTCAGAAATATAAAAAAATCAATTTTTTTGATTTTTAAGTGAAATGCATTTGAAATAGAAACTTCTCAATGAAACTGAGGTGTATGTGAAAAATTTTTTTTCTTGAAAATTTCGAAAATTTTTCTAAGTCCCAAAAATGAAAAATCAACTGAAAAATTTAATTTTCATAATAAATAAAGAAAAGTTGAAAGAAAAATGAAAAATCAACTGAAAAATTAAATTTTCATAATAAATAAAGAAAAGTTGAAAGAAAAATTTCGATATTTTTTTCAAAGTCAGAAATAGTCAGAAATATAAAAAAATCAATTGGAAAAAATATATATATGATTTTTAAGTGGAATTCATTTGAAATAGAGACTTCTCAATGAAACTGAGGTGTATGTCAAAAATTTTTTTTCTTGAAAATTTCGAAAATTTTTCTAAGTCCCGCTAGAATGCCATTTGCTGTTTGTGTGTTTAAAAGGTATATTATGAGAAGTGTAAAAATGAACAATTCCATAGAAGGTCAGATTATATGAGAAAAAAAATCGAAAATTTTTCTAAGTCCCAAAAATGAAAAATCAACTGAAAAATTTAATTTTCATAATAAATAAAGAAAAGTTGAAAGAAAAATGAAAAATCAACTGAAAAATTAAATTTTCATAATAAATAAAGAAAAGTTGAAAGAAAAATGAAAAATCAACTGAAAAATTAAATTTTCATAATAAATAAAGAAAAGTTGAAAGAAAAATTTCGATATTTTTTTCAAAGTCAGAAATATAAAAAAATCAATTTTTTTGATTTTTAAGTGAAATGCATTTGAAATAGAAACTTCTCAATGAAACTGAGGTGTATGTGAAAAATTTTTTTTCTTGAAAATTTCGAAAATTTTTCTAAGTCCCAAAAATGAAAAATCAACTGAAAAATTTAATTTTCATAATAAATAAAGAAAAGTTGAAAGAAAAATGAAAAATCAACTGAAAAATTAAATTTTCATAATAAATAAAGAAAAGTTGAAAGAAAAATTTCGATATTTTTTTCAAAGTCAGAAATATAAAAAAATCAATTTTTTTGATTTTTAAGTGAAATGCATTTGAAATAGAAACTTCTCAATGAAACTGAGGTGTATGTGAAAAATTTTTTTTCTTGAAAATTTCGAAAATTTTTCTAAGTCCCAAAAATGAAAAATCAACTGAAAAATTTAATTTTCATAATAAATAAAGAAAAGTTGAAAGAAAAATGAAAAATCAACTGAAAAATTAAATTTTCATAATAAATAAAGAAAAGTTGAAAGAAAAATTTCGATATTTTTTTCAAAGTCAGAAATAGTCAGAAATAGTCAGAAATATAAAAAAATCAATTGGAAAAAATATAGTCCCGCTAGAATGCCATTTGCTGTTTGTGTGTTTAAAAGGTATATTATGAGAAGTGTAAAAATGAACAATTCCATAGAAGGTCAGATTATATGAGAAAAAAAATCGAAAATTTTTCTAAGTCCCAAAAATGAAAAATCAACTGAAAAATTTAATTTTCATAATAAATAAAGAAAAGTTGAAAGAAAAATGAAAAATCAACTGAAAAATTAAATTTTCATAATAAATAAAGAAAAGTTGAAAGAAAAATTTCGATATTTTTTTCAAAGTCAGAAATATAAAAAAATCAATTTTTTTGATTTTTAAGTGAAATGCATTTGAAATAGAAACTTCTCAATGAAACTGAGGTGTATGTGAAAAATTTTTTTTCTTGAAAATTTCGAAAATTTTTCTAAGTCCCAAAAATGAAAAATCAACTGAAAAATTTAATTTTCATAATAAATAAAGAAAAGTTGAAAGAAAAATGAAAAATCAACTGAAAAATTAAATTTTCATAATAAATAAAGAAAAGTTGAAAGAAAAATTTCGATATTTTTTTCAAAGTCAGAAATAGTCAGAAATAGTCAGAAATATAAAAAAATCAATTGGAAAAAATATAGTCCCGCTAGAATGCCATTTGCTGTTTGTGTGTTTAAAAGGTATATTATGAGAAGTGTAAAAATGAACAATTCCATAGAAGGTCAGATTATATGAGAAAAAAAATCGAAAATTTTTCTAAGTCCCAAAAATGAAAAATCAACTGAAAAATTTAATTTTCATAATAAATAAAGAAAAGTTGAAAGAAAAATGAAAAATCAACTGAAAAATTAAATTTTCATAATAAATAAAGAAAAGTTGAAAGAAAAATTTCGATATTTTTTTCAAAGTCAGAAATAGTCAGAAATAGTCAGAAATATAAAAAAATCAATTGGAAAAAATATAGTCCCGCTAGAATGCCATTTGCTGTTTGTGTGTTTAAAAGGTATATTATGAGAAGTGTAAAAATGAACAATTCCATAGAAGGTCAGATTATATGAGAAAAAAAATCGAAAATTTTTCTAAGTCCCAAAAATGAAGAATCAACTGAAAAATTTAATTTTCATAATAAATAAAGAAAAGTTGAAACAAAAATGAAAAATCAACTGAAAAATTAAATTTTCATAATAAATAAAGAAAAGTTGAAAGAAAAATTTCGATATTTTTTTCAAAGTCAGAAATAGTCAGAAATATAAAAAAATCAATTGGAAAAAATATATATATGATTTTTAAGTGGAATTCATTTGAAATAGAGACTTCTCAATGAAACTGAGGTGTATGTCAAAAATTTTTTTTCTTGAAAATTTCGAAAATTTTTCTAAGTCCCGCTAGAATGCCATTTGCTGTTTGTGTGTTTAAAAGGTATATTATGAGAAGTGTAAAAATGAACAATTCCATAGAAGGTCAGATTATATGAGAAAAAAAATCGAAAATTTTTCTAAGTCCCAAAAATGAAAAATCAACTGAAAAATTTAATTTTCATAATAAATAAAGAAAAGTTGAAAGAAAAATGAAAAATCAACTGAAAAATTAAATTTTCATAATAAATAAAGAAAAGTTGAAAGAAAAATGAAAAATCAACTGAAAAATTAAATTTTCATAATAAATAAAGAAAAGTTGAAAGAAAAATTTCGATATTTTTTTCAAAGTCAGAAATATAAAAAAATCAATTTTTTTGATTTTTAAGTGAAATGCATTTGAAATAGAAACTTCTCAATGAAACTGAGGTGTATGTGAAAAATTTTTTTTCTTGAAAATTTCGAAAATTTTTCTAAGTCCCAAAAATGAAAAATCAACTGAAAAATTTAATTTTCATAATAAATAAAGAAAAGTTGAAAGAAAAATGAAAAATCAACTGAAAAATTAAATTTTCATAATAAATAAAGAAAAGTTGAAAGAAAAATTTCGATATTTTTTTCAAAGTCAGAAATAGTCAGAAATAGTCAGAAATATAAAAAAATCAATTGGAAAAAATATAGTCCCGCTAGAATGCCATTTGCTGTTTGTGTGTTTAAAAGGTATATTATGAGAAGTGTAAAAATGAACAATTCCATAGAAGGTCAGATTATATGAGAAAAAAAATCGAAAATTTTTCTAAGTCCCAAAAATGAAAAATCAACTGAAAAATTTAATTTTCATAATAAATAAAGAAAAGTTGAAAGAAAAATGAAAAATCAACTGAAAAATTAAATTTTCATAATAAATAAAGAAAAGTTGAAAGAAAAATGAAAAATCAACTGAAAAATTAAATTTTCATAATAAATAAAGAAAAGTTGAAAGAAAAATTTCGATATTTTTTTCAAAGTCAGAAATATAAAAAAATCAATTTTTTTGATTTTTAAGTGAAATGCATTTGAAATAGAAACTTCTCAATGAAACTGAGGTGTATGTGAAAAATTTTTTTTCTTGAAAATTTCGAAAATTTTTCTAAGTCCCAAAAATGAAAAATCAACTGAAAAATTTAATTTTCATAATAAATAAAGAAAAGTTGAAAGAAAAATGAAAAATCAACTGAAAAATTAAATTTTCATAATAAATAAAGAAAAGTTGAAAGAAAAATTTCGATATTTTTTTCAAAGTCAGAAATAGTCAGAAATAGTCAGAAATAGTCAGAAATATAAAAAAATCAATTGGAAAAAATATAGTCCCGCTAGAATGCCATTTGCTGTTTGTGTGTTTAAAAGGTATATTATGAGAAGTGTAAAAATGAACAATTCCATAGAAGGTCAGATTATATGAGAAAAAAAATCGAAAATTTTTCTAAGTCCCAAAAATGAAAAATCAACTGAAAAATTTAATTTTCATAATAAATAAAGAAAAGTTGAAAGAAAAATGAAAAATCAACTGAAAAATTAAATTTTCATAATAAATAAAGAAAAGTTGAAAGAAAAATTTCGATATTTTTTTCAAAGTCAGAAATATAAAAAAATCAATTTTTTTGATTTTTAAGTGAAATGCATTTGAAATAGAAACTTCTCAATGAAACTGAGGTGTATGTGAAAAATTTTTTTTCTTGAAAATTTCGAAAATTTTTCTAAGTCCCAAAAATGAAAAATCAACTGAAAAATTTAATTTTCATAATAAATAAAGAAAAGTTGAAAGAAAAATGAAAAATCAACTGAAAAATTAAATTTTCATAATAAATAAAGAAAAGTTGAAAGAAAAATTTCGATATTTTTTTCAAAGTCAGAAATAGTCAGAAATAGTCAGAAATATAAAAAAATCAATTGGAAAAAATATAGTCCCGCTAGAATGCCATTTGCTGTTTGTGTGTTTAAAAGGTATATTATGAGAAGTGTAAAAATGAACAATTCCATAGAAGGTCAGATTATATGAGAAAAAAAATCGAAAATTTTTCTAAGTCCCAAAAATGAAAAATCAACTGAAAAATTTAATTTTCATAATAAATAAAGAAAAGTTGAAAGAAAAATGAAAAATCAACTGAAAAATTAAATTTTCATAATAAATAAAGAAAAGTTGAAAGAAAAATTTCGATATTTTTTTCAAAGTCAGAAATATAAAAAAATCAATTTTTTTGATTTTTAAGTGAAATGCATTTGAAATAGAAACTTCTCAATGAAACTGAGGTGTATGTGAAAAATTTTTTTTCTTGAAAATTTCGAAAATTTTTCTAAGTCCCAAAAATGAAAAATCAACTGAAAAATTTAATTTTCATAATAAATAAAGAAAAGTTGAAAGAAAAATGAAAAATCAACTGAAAAATTAAATTTTCATAATAAATAAAGAAAAGTTGAAAGAAAAATTTCGATATTTTTTTCAAAGTCAGAAATAGTCAGAAATAGTCAGAAATATAAAAAAATCAATTGGAAAAAATATAGTCCCGCTAGAATGCCATTTGCTGTTTGTGTGTTTAAAAGGTATATTATGAGAAGTGTAAAAATGAACAATTCCATAGAAGGTCAGATTATATGAGAAAAAAAATCGAAAATTTTTCTAAGTCCCAAAAATGAAAAATCAACTGAAAAATTTAATTTTCATAATAAATAAAGAAAAGTTGAAAGAAAAATGAAAAATCAACTGAAAAATTAAATTTTCATAATAAATAAAGAAAAGTTGAAAGAAAAATTTCGATATTTTTTTCAAAGTCAGAAATAGTCAGAAATAGTCAGAAATATAAAAAAATCAATTGGAAAAAATATAGTCCCGCTAGAATGCCATTTGCTGTTTGTGTGTTTAAAAGGTATATTATGAGAAGTGTAAAAATGAACAATTCCATAGAAGGTCAGATTATATGAGAAAAAAAATCGAAAATTTTTCTAAGTCCCAAAAATGAAGAATCAACTGAAAAATTTAATTTTCATAATAAATAAAGAAAAGTTGAAACAAAAATGAAAAATCAACTGAAAAATTAAATTTTCATAATAAATAAAGAAAAGTTGAAAGAAAAATTTCGATATTTTTTTCAAAGTCAGAAATAGTCAGAAATATAAAAAAATCAATTGGAAAAAATATATATATGATTTTTAAGTGGAATTCATTTGAAATAGAGACTTCTCAATGAAACTGAGGTGTATGTCAAAAATTTTTTTTCTTGAAAATTTCGAAAATTTTTCTAAGTCCCGCTAGAATGCCATTTGCTGTTTGTGTGTTTAAAAGGTATATTATGAGAAGTGTAAAAATGAACAATTCCATAGAAGGTCAGATTATATGAGAAAAAAAATCGAAAATTTTTCTAAGTCCCAAAAATGAAAAATCAACTGAAAAATTTAATTTTCATAATAAATAAAGAAAAGTTGAAAGAAAAATGAAAAATCAACTGAAAAATTAAATTTTCATAATAAATAAAGAAAAGTTGAAAGAAAAATGAAAAATCAACTGAAAAATTAAATTTTCATAATAAATAAAGAAAAGTTGAAAGAAAAATTTCGATATTTTTTTCAAAGTCAGAAATATAAAAAAATCAATTTTTTTGATTTTTAAGTGAAATGCATTTGAAATAGAAACTTCTCAATGAAACTGAGGTGTATGTGAAAAATTTTTTTTCTTGAAAATTTCGAAAATTTTTCTAAGTCCCAAAAATGAAAAATCAACTGAAAAATTTAATTTTCATAATAAATAAAGAAAAGTTGAAAGAAAAATGAAAAATCAACTGAAAAATTAAATTTTCATAATAAATAAAGAAAAGTTGAAAGAAAAATTTCGATATTTTTTTCAAAGTCAGAAATAGTCAGAAATAGTCAGAAATATAAAAAAATCAATTGGAAAAAATATAGTCCCGCTAGAATGCCATTTGCTGTTTGTGTGTTTAAAAGGTATATTATGAGAAGTGTAAAAATGAACAATTCCATAGAAGGTCAGATTATATGAGAAAAAAAATCGAAAATTTTTCTAAGTCCCAAAAATGAAAAATCAACTGAAAAATTTAATTTTCATAATAAATAAAGAAAAGTTGAAAGAAAAATGAAAAATCAACTGAAAAATTAAATTTTCATAATAAATAAAGAAAAGTTGAAAGAAAAATTTCGATATTTTTTTCAAAGTCAGAAATAGTCAGAAATAGTCAGAAATATAAAAAAATCAATTGGAAAAAATATAGTCCCGCTAGAATGCCATTTGCTGTTTGTGTGTTTAAAAGGTATATTATGAGAAGTGTAAAAATGAACAATTCCATAGAAGGTCAGATTATATGAGAAAAAAAATCGAAAATTTTTCTAAGTCCCAAAAATGAAAAATCAACTGAAAAATTTAATTTTCATAATAAATAAAGAAAAGTTGAAAGAAAAATGAAAAATCAACTGAAAAATTAAATTTTCATAATAAATAAAGAAAAGTTGAAAGAAAAATTTCGATATTTTTTTCAAAGTCAGAAATAGTCAGAAATAGTCAGAAATATAAAAAAATCAATTGGAAAAAATATAGTCCCGCTAGAATGCCATTTGCTGTTTGTGTGTTTAAAAGGTATATTATGAGAAGTGTAAAAATGAACAATTCCATAGAAGGTCAGATTATATGAGAAAAAAAATCGAAAATTTTTCTAAGTCCCAAAAATGAAGAATCAACTGAAAAATTTAATTTTCATAATAAATAAAGAAAAGTTGAAAGAAAAATGAAAAATCAACTGAAAAATTAAATTTTCATAATAAATAAAGAAAAGTTGAAAGAAAAATTTCGATATTTTTTTCAAAGTCAGAAATAGTCAGAAATATAAAAAAATCAATTGGAAAAAATATATATATGATTTTTAAGTGGAATTCATTTGAAATAGAGACTTCTCAATGAAACTGAGGTGTATATCAAAAATTTTTTTTCTTGAAAATTTCGAAAATTTTTCTAAGTCCCGCTAGAATGCCATTTGCTGTTTGTGTGTTTAAAAGGTATATTATGAGAAGTGTAAAAATGAACAATTCCATAGAAGGTCAGATTATATGAGAAAAAAAATCGAAAATTTTTCTAAGTCCCAAAAATGAAAAATCAACTGAAAAATTTAATTTTCATAATAAATAAAGAAAAGTTGAAAGAAAAATGAAAAATCAACTGAAAAATTAAATTTTCATAATAAATAAAGAAAAGTTGAAAGAAAAATGAAAAATCAACTGAAAAATTAAATTTTCATAATAAATAAAGAAAAGTTGAAAGAAAAATTTCGATATTTTTTTCAAAGTCAGAAATATAAAAAAATCAATTTTTTTGATTTTTAAGTGAAATGCATTTGAAATAGAAACTTCTCAATGAAACTGAGGTGTATGTGAAAAATTTTTTTTCTTGAAAATTTCGAAAATTTTTCTAAGTCCCAAAAATGAAAAATCAACTGAAAAATTTAATTTTCATAATAAATAAAGAAAAGTTGAAAGAAAAATGAAAAATCAACTGAAAAATTAAATTTTCATAATAAATAAAGAAAAGTTGAAAGAAAAATTTCGATATTTTTTTCAAAGTCAGAAATAGTCAGAAATAGTCAGAAATATAAAAAAATCAATTGGAAAAAATATAGTCCCGCTAGAATGCCATTTGCTGTTTGTGTGTTTAAAAGGTATATTATGAGAAGTGTAAAAATGAACAATTCCATAGAAGGTCAGATTATATGAGAAAAAAAATCGAAAATTTTTCTAAGTCCCAAAAATGAAAAATCAACTGAAAAATTTAATTTTCATAATAAATAAAGAAAAGTTGAAAGAAAAATGAAAAATCAACTGAAAAATTAAATTTTCATAATAAATAAAGAAAAGTTGAAAGAAAAATTTCGATATTTTTTTCAAAGTCAGAAATAGTCAGAAATAGTCAGAAATATAAAAAAATCAATTGGAAAAAATATAGTCCCGCTAGAATGCCATTTGCTGTTTGTGTGTTTAAAAGGTATATTATGAGAAGTGTAAAAATGAACAATTCCATAGAAGGTCAGATTATATGAGAAAAAAAATCGAAAATTTTTCTAAGTCCCAAAAATGAAAAATCAACTGAAAAATTTAATTTTCATAATAAATAAAGAAAAGTTGAAAGAAAAATGAAAAATCAACTGAAAAATTAAATTTTCATAATAAATAAAGAAAAGTTGAAAGAAAAATTTCGATATTTTTTTCAAAGTCAGAAATAGTCAGAAATAGTCAGAAATATAAAAAAATCAATTGGAAAAAATATAGTCCCGCTAGAATGCCATTTGCTGTTTGTGTGTTTAAAAGGTATATTATGAGAAGTGTAAAAATGAACAATTCCATAGAAGGTCAGATTATATGAGAAAAAAAATCGAAAATTTTTCTAAGTCCCAAAAATGAAGAATCAACTGAAAAATTTAATTTTCATAATAAATAAAGAAAAGTTGAAAGAAAAATGAAAAATCAACTGAAAAATTAAATTTTCATAATAAATAAAGAAAAGTTGAAAGAAAAATTTCGATATTTTTTTCAAAGTCAGAAATAGTCAGAAATATAAAAAAATCAATTGGAAAAAATATATATATGATTTTTAAGTGGAATTCATTTGAAATAGAGACTTCTCAATGAAACTGAGGTGTATGTCAAAAATTTTTTTTCTTGAAAATTTCGAAAATTTTTCTAAGTCCCAAAAATGAAAAATCAACTGAAAAATTTAATTTTCATAATAAATAAAGAAAAGTTGAAAGAAAAATGAAAAATCAACTGAAAAATTAAATTTTCATAATAAATAAAGAAAAGTTGAAAGAAAAATGAAAAATCAACTGAAAAATTAAATTTTCATAATAAATAAAGAAAAGTTGAAAGAAAAATTTCGATATTTTTTTCAAAGTCAGAAATATAAAAAAATCAATTTTTTTGATTTTTAAGTGAAATGCATTTGAAATAGAAACTTCTCAATGAAACTGAGGTGTATGTGAAAAATTTTTTTTCTTGAAAATTTCGAAAATTTTTCTAAGTCCCAAAAATGAAAAATCAACTGAAAAATTTAATTTTCATAATAAATAAAGAAAAGTTGAAAGAAAAATGAAAAATCAACTGAAAAATTAAATTTTCATAATAAATAAAGAAAAGTTGAAAGAAAAATTTCGATATTTTTTTCAAAGTCAGAAATAGTCAGAAATATAAAAAAATCAATTGGAAAAAATATATATATGATTTTTAAGTGGAATTCATTTGAAATAGAGACTTCTCAATGAAACTGAGGTGTATGTCAAAAATTTTTTTTCTTGAAAATTTCGAAAATTTTTCTAAGTCCCGCTAGAATGCCATTTGCTGTTTGTGTGTTTAAAAGGTATATTATGAGAAGTGTAAAAATGAACAATTCCATAGAAGGTCAAATTATATGAGAAAAAAAATCGAAAATTTTTCTAAGTCCCAAAAATGAAAAATCAACTGAAAAATTTAATTTTCATAATAAATAAAGAAAAGTTGAAAGAAAAATGAAAAATCAACTGAAAAATTAAATTTTCATAATAAATAAAGAAAAGTTGAAAGAAAAATGAAAAATCAACTGAAAAATTAAATTTTCATAATAAATAAAGAAAAGTTGAAAGAAAAATTTCGATATTTTTTTCAAAGTCAGAAATATAAAAAAATCAATTTTTTTGATTTTTAAGTGAAATGCATTTGAAATAGAAACTTCTCAATGAAACTGAGGTGTATGTGAAAAATTTTTTTTCTTGAAAATTTCGAAAATTTTTCTAAGTCCCAAAAATGAAAAATCAACTGAAAAATTTAATTTTCATAATAAATAAAGAAAAGTTGAAAGAAAAATGAAAAATCAACTGAAAAATTAAATTTTCATAATAAATAAAGAAAAGTTGAAAGAAAAATTTCGATATTTTTTTCAAAGTCAGAAATAGTCAGAAATAGTCAGAAATATAAAAAAATCAATTGGAAAAAATATAGTCCCGCTAGAATGCCATTTGCTGTTTGTGTGTTTAAAAGGTATATTATGAGAAGTGTAAAAATGAACAATTCCATAGAAGGTCAGATTATATGAGAAAAAAAATCGAAAATTTTTCTAAGTCCCAAAAATGAAAAATCAACTGAAAAATTTAATTTTCATAATAAATAAAGAAAAGTTGAAAGAAAAATGAAAAATCAACTGAAAAATTAAATTTTCATAATAAATAAAGAAAAGTTGAAAGAAAAATGAAAAATCAACTGAAAAATTAAATTTTCATAATAAATAAAGAAAAGTTGAAAGAAAAATTTCGATATTTTTTTCAAAGTCAGAAATATAAAAAAATCAATTTTTTTGATTTTTAAGTGAAATGCATTTGAAATAGAAACTTCTCAATGAAACTGAGGTGTATGTGAAAAATTTTTTTTCTTGAAAATTTCGAAAATTTTTCTAAGTCCCAAAAATGAAAAATCAACTGAAAAATTTAATTTTCATAATAAATAAAGAAAAGTTGAAAGAAAAATGAAAAATCAACTGAAAAATTAAATTTTCATAATAAATAAAGAAAAGTTGAAAGAAAAATTTCGATATTTTTTTCAAAGTCAGAAATAGTCAGAAATATAAAAAAATCAATTGGAAAAAATATATATATGATTTTTAAGTGGAATTCATTTGAAATAGAGACTTCTCAATGAAACTGAGGTGTATGTCAAAAATTTTTTTTCTTGAAAATTTCGAAAATTTTTCTAAGTCCCGCTAGAATGCCATTTGCTGTTTGTGTGTTTAAAAGGTATATTATGAGAAGTGTAAAAATGAACAATTCCATAGAAGGTCAGATTATATGAGAAAAAAAATCGAAAATTTTTCTAAGTCCCAAAAATGAAAAATCAACTGAAAAATTTAATTTTCATAATAAATAAAGAAAAGTTGAAAGAAAAATGAAAAATCAACTGAAAAATTAAATTTTCATAATAAATAAAGAAAAGTTGAAAGAAAAATGAAAAATCAACTGAAAAATTAAATTTTCATAATAAATAAAGAAAAGTTGAAAGAAAAATTTCGATATTTTTTTCAAAGTCAGAAATATAAAAAAATCAATTTTTTTGATTTTTAAGTGAAATGCATTTGAAATAGAAACTTCTCAATGAAACTGAGGTGTATGTGAAAAATTTTTTTTCTTGAAAATTTCGAAAATTTTTCTAAGTCCCAAAAATGAAAAATCAACTGAAAAATTTAATTTTCATAATAAATAAAGAAAAGTTGAAAGAAAAATGAAAAATCAACTGAAAAATTAAATTTTCATAATAAATAAAGAAAAGTTGAAAGAAAAATTTCGATATTTTTTTCAAAGTCAGAAATAGTCAGAAATAGTCAGAAATATAAAAAAATCAATTGGAAAAAATATAGTCCCGCTAGAATGCCATTTGCTGTTTGTGTGTTTAAAAGGTATATTATGAGAAGTGTAAAAATGAACAATTCCATAGAAGGTCAGATTATATGAGAAAAAAAATCGAAAATTTTTCTAAGTCCCAAAAATGAAGAATCAACTGAAAAATTTAATTTTCATAATAAATAAAGAAAAGTTGAAAGAAAAATGAAAAATCAACTGAAAAATTAAATTTTCATAATAAATAAAGAAAAGTTGAAAGAAAAATTTCGATATTTTTTTCAAAGTCAGAAATATAAAAAAATCAATTTTTTTGATTTTTAAGTGAAATGCATTTGAAATAGAAACTTCTCAATGAAACTGAGGTGTATGTGAAAAATTTTTTTTCTTGAAAATTTCGAAAATTTTTCTAAGTCCCAAAAATGAAAAATCAACTGAAAAATTTAATTTTCATAATAAATAAAGAAAAGTTGAAAGAAAAATGAAAAATCAACTGAAAAATTAAATTTTCATAATAAATAAAGAAAAGTTGAAAGAAAAATTTCGATATTTTTTTCAAAGTCAGAAATAGTCAGAAATAGTCAGAAATATAAAAAAATCAATTGGAAAAAATATAGTCCCGCTAGAATGCCATTTGCTGTTTGTGTGTTTAAAAGGTATATTATGAGAAGTGTAAAAATGAACAATTCCATAGAAGGTCAGATTATATGAGAAAAAAAATCGAAAATTTTTCTAAGTCCCAAAAATGAAAAATCAACTGAAAAATTAAATTTTCATAATAAATAAAGAAAAGTTGAAAGAAAAATGAAAAATCAACTGAAAAATTAAATTTTCATAATAAATAAAGAAAAGTTGAAAGAAAAATTTCGATATTTTTTTCAAAGTCAGAAATAGTCAGAAATAGTCAGAAATATAAAAAAATCAATTGGAAAAAATATAGTCCTGCTAGAATGCCATTTGCTGTTTGTGTGTTTAAAAGGTATATTATGAGAAGTGTAAAAATGAACAATTCCATAGAAGGTCAGATTATATGAGAAAAAAAATCGAAAATTTTTCTAAGTCCCAAAAATGAAGAATCAACTGAAAAATTTAATTTTCATAATAAATAAAGAAAAGTTGAAAGAAAAATGAAAAATCAACTGAAAAATTAAATTTTCATAATAAATAAAGAAAAGTTGAAAGAAAAATTTCGATATTTTTTTCAAAGTCAGAAATAGTCAGAAATATAAAAAAATCAATTGGAAAAAATATATATATGATTTTTAAGTGGAATTCATTTGAAATAGAGACTTCTCAATGAAACTGAGGTGTATGTCAAAAATTTTTTTTCTTGAAAATTTCGAAAATTTTTCTAAGTCCCGCTAGAATGCCATTTGCTGTTTGTGTGTTTAAAAGGTATATTATGAGAAGTGTAAAAATGAACAATTCCATAGAAGGTCAGATTATATGAGAAAAAAAATCGAAAATTTTTCTAAGTCCCAAAAATGAAAAATCAACTGAAAAATTTAATTTTCATAATAAATAAAGAAAAGTTGAAAGAAAAATGAAAAATCAACTGAAAAATTAAATTTTCATAATAAATAAAGAAAAGTTGAAAGAAAAATGAAAAATCAACTGAAAAATTAAATTTTCATAATAAATAAAGAAAAGTTGAAAGAAAAATTTCGATATTTTTTTCAAAGTCAGAAATATAAAAAAATCAATTTTTTTGATTTTTAAGTGAAATGCATTTGAAATAGAAACTTCTCAATGAAACTGAGGTGTACGTGAAAAATTTTTTTTCTTGAAAATTTCGAAAATTTTTCTAAGTCCCAAAAATGAAAAATCAACTGAAAAATTTAATTTTCATAATAAATAAAGAAAAGTTGAAAGAAAAATGAAAAATCAACTGAAAAATTAAATTTTCATAATAAATAAAGAAAAGTTGAAAGAAAAATTTCGATATTTTTTTCAAAGTCAGAAATAGTCAGAAATAGTCAGAAATATAAAAAAATCAATTGGAAAAAATATAGTCCCGCTAGAATGCCATTTGCTGTTTGTGTGTTTAAAAGGTATATTATGAGAAGTGTAAAAATGAACAATTCCATAGAAGGTCAGATTATATGAGAAAAAAAATCGAAAATTTTTCTAAGTCCCAAAAATGAAGAATCAACTGAAAAATTTAATTTTCATAATAAATAAAGAAAAGTTGAAAGAAAAATGAAAAATCAACTGAAAAATTAAATTTTCATAATAAATAAAGAAAAGTTGAAAGAAAAATTTCGATATTTTTTTCAAAGTCAGAAATAGTCAGAAATAGTCAGAAATATAAAAAAATCAATTGGAAAAAATATAGTCCCGCTAGAATGCCATTTGCTGTTTGTGTGTTTAAAAGGTATATTATGAGAAGTGTAAAAATGAACAATTCCATAGAAGGTCAGATTATATGAGAAAAAAAATCGAAAATTTTTCTAAGTCCCAAAAATGAAAAATCAACTGAAAAATTTAATTTTCATAATAAATAAAGAAAAGTTGAAAGAAAAATGAAAAATCAACTGAAAAATTAAATTTTCATAATAAATAAAGAAAAGTTGAAAGAAAAATGAAAAATCAACTGAAAAATTAAATTTTCATAATAAATAAAGAAAAGTTGAAAGAAAAATTTCGATATTTTTTTCAAAGTCAGAAATATAAAAAAATCAATTTTTTTGATTTTTAAGTGAAATGCATTTGAAATAGAAACTTCTCAATGAAACTGAGGTGTATGTGAAAAATTTTTTTTTTTGAAAATTTCGAAAATTTTTCTAAGTCCCAAAAATGAAAAATCAACTGAAAAATTTAATTTTCATAATAAATAAAGAAAAGTTGAAAGAAAAATGAAAAATCAACTGAAAAATTAAATTTTCATAATAAATAAAGAAAAGTTGAAAGAAAAATTTCGATATTTTTTTCAAAGTCAGAAATAGTCAGAAATAGTCAGAAATATAAAAAAATCAATTGGAAAAAATATAGTCCCGCTAGAATGCCATTTGCTGTTTGTGTGTTTAAAAGGTATATTATGAGAAGTGTAAAAATGAACAATTCCATAGAAGGTCAGATTATATGAGAAAAAAAATCGAAAATTTTTCTAAGTCCCAAAAATGAAAAATCAACTGAAAAATTTAATTTTCATAATAAATAAAGAAAAGTTGAAAGAAAAATGAAAAATCAACTGAAAAATTAAATTTTCATAATAAATAAAGAAAAGTTGAAAGAAAAATTTCGATATTTTTTTCAAAGTCAGAAATATAAAAAAATAAATTTTTTTGATTTTTAAGTGAAATGCATTTGAAATAGAAACTTCTCAATGAAACTGAGGTGTATGTGAAAAATTTTTTTTCTTGAAAATTTCGAAAATTTTTCTAAGTCCCAAAAATGAAAAATCAACTGAAAAATTTAATTTTCATAATAAATAAAGAAAAGTTGAAAGAAAAATGAAAAATCAACTGAAAAATTAAATTTTCATAATAAATAAAGAAAAGTTGAAAGAAAAATTTCGATATTTTTTTCAAAGTCAGAAATAGTCAGAAATAGTCAGAAATATAAAAAAATCAATTGGAAAAAATATAGTCCCGCTAGAATGCCATTTGCTGTTTGTGTGTTTAAAAGGTATATTATGAGAAGTGTAAAAATGAACAATTCCATAGAAGGTCAGATTATATGAGAAAAAAAATCGAAAATTTTTCTAAGTCCCAAAAATGAAGAATCAACTGAAAAATTTAATTTTCATAATAAATAAAGAAAAGTTGAAAGAAAAATGAAAAATCAACTGAAAAATTAAATTTTCATAATAAATAAAGAAAAGTTGAAAGAAAAATTTCGATATTTTTTTCAAAGTCAGAAATAGTCAGAAATATAAAAAAATCAATTGGAAAAAATATATATATGATTTTTAAGTGGAATTCATTTGAAATAGAGACTTCTCAATGAAACTGAGGTGTATGTCAAAAATTTTTTTTCTTGAAAATTTCGAAAATTTTTCTAAGTCCCGCTAGAATGCCATTTGCTGTTTGTGTGTTTAAAAGGTATATTATGAGAAGTGTAAAAATGAACAATTCCATAGAAGGTCAGATTATATGAGAAAAAAAATCGAAAATTTTTCTAAGTCCCAAAAATGAAAAATCAACTGAAAAATTTAATTTTCATAATAAATAAAGAAAAGTTGAAAGAAAAATGAAAAATCAACTGAAAAATTAAATTTTCATAATAAATAAAGAAAAGTTGAAAGAAAAATGAAAAATCAACTGAAAAATTAAATTTTCATAATAAATAAAGAAAAGTTGAAAGAAAAATTTCGATATTTTTTTCAAAGTCAGAAATATAAAAAAATCAATTTTTTTGATTTTTAAGTGAAATGCATTTGAAATAGAAACTTCTCAATGAAACTGAGGTGTATGTGAAAAATTTTTTTTCTTGAAAATTTCGAAAATTTTTCTAAGTCCCAAAAATGAAAAATCAACTGAAAAATTTAATTTTCATAATAAATAAAGAAAAGTTGAAAGAAAAATGAAAAATCAACTGAAAAATTAAATTTTCATAATAAATAAAGAAAAGTTGAAAGAAAAATTTCGATATTTTTTTCAAAGTCAGAAATAGTCAGAAATAGTCAGAAATATAAAAAAATCAATTGGAAAAAATATAGTCCCGCTAGAATGCCATTTGCTGTTTGTGTGTTTAAAAGGTATATTATGAGAAGTGTAAAAATGAACAATTCCATAGAAGGTCAGATTATATGAGAAAAAAAATCGAAAATTTTTCTAAGTCCCAAAAATGAAAAATCAACTGAAAAATTTAATTTTCATAATAAATAAAGAAAAGTTGAAAGAAAAATGAAAAATCAACTGAAAAATTAAATTTTCATAATAAATAAAGAAAAGTTGAAAGAAAAATTTCGATATTTTTTTCAAAGTCAGAAATATAAAAAAATCAATTTTTTTGATTTTTAAGTGAAATGCATTTGAAATAGAAACTTCTCAATGAAACTGAGGTGTATGTGAAAAATTTTTTTTCTTGAAAATTTCGAAAATTTTTCTAAGTCCCAAAAATGAAAAATCAACTGAAAAATTTAATTTTCATAATAAATAAAGAAAAGTTGAAAGAAAAATGAAAAATCAACTGAAAAATTAAATTTTCATAATAAATAAAGAAAAGTTGAAAGAAAAATTTCGATATTTTTTTCAAAGTCAGAAATAGTCAGAAATAGTCAGAAATATAAAAAAATCAATTGGAAAAAATATAGTCCCGCTAGAATGCCATTTGCTGTTTGTGTGTTTAAAAGGTATATTATGAGAAGTGTAAAAATGAACAATTCCATAGAAGGTCAGATTATATGAGAAAAAAAATCGAAAATTTTTCTAAGTCCCAAAAATGAAAAATCAACTGAAAAATTTAATTTTCATAATAAATAAAGAAAAGTTGAAAGAAAAATGAAAAATCAACTGAAAAATTAAATTTTCATAATAAATAAAGAAAAGTTGAAAGAAAAATGAAAAATCAACTGAAAAATTAAATTTTCATAATAAATAAAGAAAAGTTGAAAGAAAAATTTCGATATTTTTTTCAAAGTCAGAAATATAAAAAAATCAATTTTTTTGATTTTTAAGTGAAATGCATTTGAAATAGAAACTTCTCAATGAAACTGAGGTGTACGTGAAAAATTTTTTTTCTTGAAAATTTCGAAAATTTTTCTAAGTCCCAAAAATGAAAAATCAACTGAAAAATTTAATTTTCATAATAAATAAAGAAAAGTTGAAAGAAAAATGAAAAATCAACTGAAAAATTAAATTTTCATAATAAATAAAGAAAAGTTGAAAGAAAAATTTCGATATTTTTTTCAAAGTCAGAAATAGTCAGAAATAGTCAGAAATATAAAAAAATCAATTGGAAAAAATATAGTCCCGCTAGAATGCCATTTGCTGTTTGTGTGTTTAAAAGGTATATTATGAGAAGTGTAAAAATGAACAATTCCATAGAAGGTCAGATTATATGAGAAAAAAAATCGAAAATTTTTCTAAGTCCCAAAAATGAAGAATCAACTGAAAAATTTAATTTTCATAATAAATAAAGAAAAGTTGAAAGAAAAATGAAAAATCAACTGAAAAATTAAATTTTCATAATAAATAAAGAAAAGTTGAAAGAAAAATTTCGATATTTTTTTCAAAGTCAGAAATAGTCAGAAATAGTCAGAAATATAAAAAAATCAATTGGAAAAAATATAGTCCCGCTAGAATGCCATTTGCTGTTTGTGTGTTTAAAAGGTATATTATGAGAAGTGTAAAAATGAACAATTCCATAGAAGGTCAGATTATATGAGAAAAAAAATCGAAAATTTTTCTAAGTCCCAAAAATGAAAAATCAACTGAAAAATTTAATTTTCATAATAAATAAAGAAAAGTTGAAAGAAAAATGAAAAATCAACTGAAAAATTAAATTTTCATAATAAATAAAGAAAAGTTGAAAGAAAAATGAAAAATCAACTGAAAAATTAAATTTTCATAATAAATAAAGAAAAGTTGAAAGAAAAATTTCGATATTTTTTTCAAAGTCAGAAATATAAAAAAATCAATTTTTTTGATTTTTAAGTGAAATGCATTTGAAATAGAAACTTCTCAATGAAACTGAGGTGTATGTGAAAAATTTTTTTTTTTGAAAATTTCGAAAATTTTTCTAAGTCCCAAAAATGAAAAATCAACTGAAAAATTTAATTTTCATAATAAATAAAGAAAAGTTGAAAGAAAAATGAAAAATCAACTGAAAAATTAAATTTTCATAATAAATAAAGAAAAGTTGAAAGAAAAATTTCGATATTTTTTTCAAAGTCAGAAATAGTCAGAAATAGTCAGAAATATAAAAAAATCAATTGGAAAAAATATAGTCCCGCTAGAATGCCATTTGCTGTTTGTGTGTTTAAAAGGTATATTATGAGAAGTGTAAAAATGAACAATTCCATAGAAGGTCAGATTATATGAGAAAAAAAATCGAAAATTTTTCTAAGTCCCAAAAATGAAAAATCAACTGAAAAATTTAATTTTCATAATAAATAAAGAAAAGTTGAAAGAAAAATGAAAAATCAACTGAAAAATTAAATTTTCATAATAAATAAAGAAAAGTTGAAAGAAAAATGAAAAATCAACTGAAAAATTAAATTTTCATAATAAATAAAGAAAAGTTGAAAGAAAAATTTCGATATTTTTTTCAAAGTCAGAAATATAAAAAAATCAATTTTTTTGATTTTTAAGTGAAATGCATTTGAAATAGAAACTTCTCAATGAAACTGAGGTGTACGTGAAAAATTTTTTTTCTTGAAAATTTCGAAAATTTTTCTAAGTCCCAAAAATGAAAAATCAACTGAAAAATTTAATTTTCATAATAAATAAAGAAAAGTTGAAAGAAAAATGAAAAATCAACTGAAAAATTAAATTTTCATAATAAATAAAGAAAAGTTGAAAGAAAAATTTCGATATTTTTTTCAAAGTCAGAAATAGTCAGAAATAGTCAGAAATATAAAAAAATCAATTGGAAAAAATATAGTCCCGCTAGAATGCCATTTGCTGTTTGTGTGTTTAAAAGGTATATTATGAGAAGTGTAAAAATGAACAATTCCATAGAAGGTCAGATTATATGAGAAAAAAAATCGAAAATTTTTCTAAGTCCCAAAAATGAAGAATCAACTGAAAAATTTAATTTTCATAATAAATAAAGAAAAGTTGAAAGAAAAATGAAAAATCAACTGAAAAATTAAATTTTCATAATAAATAAAGAAAAGTTGAAAGAAAAATTTCGATATTTTTTTCAAAGTCAGAAATAGTCAGAAATAGTCAGAAATATAAAAAAATCAATTGGAAAAAATATAGTCCCGCTAGAATGCCATTTGCTGTTTGTGTGTTTAAAAGGTATATTATGAGAAGTGTAAAAATGAACAATTCCATAGAAGGTCAGATTATATGAGAAAAAAAATCGAAAATTTTTCTAAGTCCCAAAAATGAAAAATCAACTGAAAAATTTAATTTTCATAATAAATAAAGAAAAGTTGAAAGAAAAATGAAAAATCAACTGAAAAATTAAATTTTCATAATAAATAAAGAAAAGTTGAAAGAAAAATGAAAAATCAACTGAAAAATTAAATTTTCATAATAAATAAAGAAAAGTTGAAAGAAAAATTTCGATATTTTTTTCAAAGTCAGAAATATAAAAAAATCAATTTTTTTGATTTTTAAGTGAAATGCATTTGAAATAGAAACTTCTCAATGAAACTGAGGTGTATGTGAAAAATTTTTTTTTTTGAAAATTTCGAAAATTTTTCTAAGTCCCAAAAATGAAAAATCAACTGAAAAATTTAATTTTCATAATAAATAAAGAAAAGTTGAAAGAAAAATGAAAAATCAACTGAAAAATTAAATTTTCATAATAAATAAAGAAAAGTTGAAAGAAAAATTTCGATATTTTTTTCAAAGTCAGAAATAGTCAGAAATAGTCAGAAATATAAAAAAATCAATTGGAAAAAATATAGTCCCGCTAGAATGCCATTTGCTGTTTGTGTGTTTAAAAGGTATATTATGAGAAGTGTAAAAATGAACAATTCCATAGAAGGTCAGATTATATGAGAAAAAAAATCGAAAATTTTTCTAAGTCCCAAAAATGAAAAATCAACTGAAAAATTTAATTTTCATAATAAATAAAGAAAAGTTGAAAGAAAAATGAAAAATCAACTGAAAAATTAAATTTTCATAATAAATAAAGAAAAGTTGAAAGAAAAATTTCGATATTTTTTTCAAAGTCAGAAATATAAAAAAATAAATTTTTTTGATTTTTAAGTGAAATGCATTTGAAATAGAAACTTCTCAATGAAACTGAGGTGTATGTGAAAAATTTTTTTTCTTGAAAATTTCGAAAATTTTTCTAAGTCCCAAAAATGAAAAATCAACTGAAAAATTTAATTTTCATAATAAATAAAGAAAAGTTGAAAGAAAAATGAAAAATCAACTGAAAAATTAAATTTTCATAATAAATAAAGAAAAGTTGAAAGAAAAATTTCGATATTTTTTTCAAAGTCAGAAATAGTCAGAAATAGTCAGAAATATAAAAAAATCAATTGGAAAAAATATAGTCCCGCTAGAATGCCATTTGCTGTTTGTGTGTTTAAAAGGTATATTATGAGAAGTGTAAAAATGAACAATTCCATAGAAGGTCAGATTATATGAGAAAAAAAATCGAAAATTTTTCTAAGTCCCAAAAATGAAGAATCAACTGAAAAATTTAATTTTCATAATAAATAAAGAAAAGTTGAAAGAAAAATGAAAAATCAACTGAAAAATTAAATTTTCATAATAAATAAAGAAAAGTTGAAAGAAAAATTTCGATATTTTTTTCAAAGTCAGAAATAGTCAGAAATATAAAAAAATCAATTGGAAAAAATATATATATGATTTTTAAGTGGAATTCATTTGAAATAGAGACTTCTCAATGAAACTGAGGTGTATGTCAAAAATTTTTTTTCTTGAAAATTTCGAAAATTTTTCTAAGTCCCGCTAGAATGCCATTTGCTGTTTGTGTGTTTAAAAGGTATATTATGAGAAGTGTAAAAATGAACAATTCCATAGAAGGTCAGATTATATGAGAAAAAAAATCGAAAATTTTTCTAAGTCCCAAAAATGAAAAATCAACTGAAAAATTTAATTTTCATAATAAATAAAGAAAAGTTGAAAGAAAAATGAAAAATCAACTGAAAAATTAAATTTTCATAATAAATAAAGAAAAGTTGAAAGAAAAATGAAAAATCAACTGAAAAATTAAATTTTCATAATAAATAAAGAAAAGTTGAAAGAAAAATTTCGATATTTTTTTCAAAGTCAGAAATATAAAAAAATCAATTTTTTTGATTTTTAAGTGAAATGCATTTGAAATAGAAACTTCTCAATGAAACTGAGGTGTATGTGAAAAATTTTTTTTCTTGAAAATTTCGAAAATTTTTCTAAGTCCCAAAAATGAAAAATCAACTGAAAAATTTAATTTTCATAATAAATAAAGAAAAGTTGAAAGAAAAATGAAAAATCAACTGAAAAATTAAATTTTCATAATAAATAAAGAAAAGTTGAAAGAAAAATTTCGATATTTTTTTCAAAGTCAGAAATAGTCAGAAATAGTCAGAAATATAAAAAAATCAATTGGAAAAAATATAGTCCCGCTAGAATGCCATTTGCTGTTTGTGTGTTTAAAAGGTATATTATGAGAAGTGTAAAAATGAACAATTCCATAGAAGGTCAGATTATATGAGAAAAAAAATCGAAAATTTTTCTAAGTCCCAAAAATGAAAAATCAACTGAAAAATTTAATTTTCATAATAAATAAAGAAAAGTTGAAAGAAAAATGAAAAATCAACTGAAAAATTAAATTTTCATAATAAATAAAGAAAAGTTGAAAGAAAAATTTCGATATTTTTTTCAAAGTCAGAAATATAAAAAAATCAATTTTTTTGATTTTTAAGTGAAATGCATTTGAAATAGAAACTTCTCAATGAAACTGAGGTGTATGTGAAAAATTTTTTTTCTTGAAAATTTCGAAAATTTTTCTAAGTCCCAAAAATGAAAAATCAACTGAAAAATTTAATTTTCATAATAAATAAAGAAAAGTTGAAAGAAAAATGAAAAATCAACTGAAAAATTAAATTTTCATAATAAATAAAGAAAAGTTGAAAGAAAAATTTCGATATTTTTTTCAAAGTCAGAAATAGTCAGAAATAGTCAGAAATATAAAAAAATCAATTGGAAAAAATATAGTCCCGCTAGAATGCCATTTGCTGTTTGTGTGTTTAAAAGGTATATTATGAGAAGTGTAAAAATGAACAATTCCATAGAAGGTCAGATTATATGAGAAAAAAAATCGAAAATTTTTCTAAGTCCCAAAAATGAAAAATCAACTGAAAAATTTAATTTTCATAATAAATAAAGAAAAGTTGAAAGAAAAATGAAAAATCAACTGAAAAATTAAATTTTCATAATAAATAAAGAAAAGTTGAAAGAAAAATGAAAAATCAACTGAAAAATTAAATTTTCATAATAAATAAAGAAAAGTTGAAAGAAAAATTTCGATATTTTTTTCAAAGTCAGAAATATAAAAAAATCAATTTTTTTGATTTTTAAGTGAAATGCATTTGAAATAGAAACTTCTCAATGAAACTGAGGTGTACGTGAAAAATTTTTTTTCTTGAAAATTTCGAAAATTTTTCTAAGTCCCAAAAATGAAAAATCAACTGAAAAATTTAATTTTCATAATAAATAAAGAAAAGTTGAAAGAAAAATGAAAAATCAACTGAAAAATTAAATTTTCATAATAAATAAAGAAAAGTTGAAAGAAAAATTTCGATATTTTTTTCAAAGTCAGAAATAGTCAGAAATAGTCAGAAATATAAAAAAATCAATTGGAAAAAATATAGTCCCGCTAGAATGCCATTTGCTGTTTGTGTGTTTAAAAGGTATATTATGAGAAGTGTAAAAATGAACAATTCCATAGAAGGTCAGATTATATGAGAAAAAAAATCGAAAATTTTTCTAAGTCCCAAAAATGAAGAATCAACTGAAAAATTTAATTTTCATAATAAATAAAGAAAAGTTGAAAGAAAAATGAAAAATCAACTGAAAAATTAAATTTTCATAATAAATAAAGAAAAGTTGAAAGAAAAATTTCGATATTTTTTTCAAAGTCAGAAATAGTCAGAAATAGTCAGAAATATAAAAAAATCAATTGGAAAAAATATAGTCCCGCTAGAATGCCATTTGCTGTTTGTGTGTTTAAAAGGTATATTATGAGAAGTGTAAAAATGAACAATTCCATAGAAGGTCAGATTATATGAGAAAAAAAATCGAAAATTTTTCTAAGTCCCAAAAATGAAAAATCAACTGAAAAATTTAATTTTCATAATAAATAAAGAAAAGTTGAAAGAAAAATGAAAAATCAACTGAAAAATTAAATTTTCATAATAAATAAAGAAAAGTTGAAAGAAAAATGAAAAATCAACTGAAAAATTAAATTTTCATAATAAATAAAGAAAAGTTGAAAGAAAAATTTCGATATTTTTTTCAAAGTCAGAAATATAAAAAAATCAATTTTTTTGATTTTTAAGTGAAATGCATTTGAAATAGAAACTTCTCAATGAAACTGAGGTGTATGTGAAAAATTTTTTTTTTTGAAAATTTCGAAAATTTTTCTAAGTCCCAAAAATGAAAAATCAACTGAAAAATTTAATTTTCATAATAAATAAAGAAAAGTTGAAAGAAAAATGAAAAATCAACTGAAAAATTAAATTTTCATAATAAATAAAGAAAAGTTGAAAGAAAAATTTCGATATTTTTTTCAAAGTCAGAAATAGTCAGAAATAGTCAGAAATATAAAAAAATCAATTGGAAAAAATATAGTCCCGCTAGAATGCCATTTGCTGTTTGTGTGTTTAAAAGGTATATTATGAGAAGTGTAAAAATGAACAATTCCATAGAAGGTCAGATTATATGAGAAAAAAAATCGAAAATTTTTCTAAGTCCCAAAAATGAAAAATCAACTGAAAAATTAAATTTTCATAATAAATAAAGAAAAGTTGAAAGAAAAATGAAAAATCAACTGAAAAATTAAATTTTCATAATAAATAAAGAAAAGTTGAAAGAAAAATTTCGATATTTTTTTCAAAGTCAGAAATATAAAAAAATCAATTTTTTTGATTTTTAAGTGAAATGCATTTGAAATAGAAACTTCTCAATGAAACTGAGGTGTATGTGAAAAATTTTTTTTCTTGAAAATTTCGAAAATTTTTCTAAGTCCCAAAAATGAAAAATCAACTGAAAAATTTAATTTTCATAATAAATAAAGAAAAGTTGAAAGAAAAATGAAAAATCAACTGAAAAATTAAATTTTCATAATAAATAAAGAAAAGTTGAAAGAAAAATTTCGATATTTTTTTCAAAGTCAGAAATAGTCAGAAATAGTCAGAAATATAAAAAAATCAATTGGAAAAAATATAGTCCCGCTAGAATGCCATTTGCTGTTTGTGTGTTTAAAAGGTATATTATGAGAAGTGTAAAAATGAACAATTCCATAGAAGGTCAGATTATATGAGAAAAAAAATCGAAAATTTTTCTAAGTCCCAAAAATGAAAAATCAACTGAAAAATTTAATTTTCATAATAAATAAAGAAAAGTTGAAAGAAAAATGAAAAATCAACTGAAAAATTAAATTTTCATAATAAATAAAGAAAAGTTGAAAGAAAAATTTCGATATTTTTTTCAAAGTCAGAAATATAAAAAAATCAATTTTTTTGATTTTTAAGTGAAATGCATTTGAAATAGAAACTTCTCAATGAAACTGAGGTGTATGTGAAAAATTTTTTTTCTTGAAAATTTCGAAAATTTTTCTAAGTCCCAAAAATGAAAAATCAACTGAAAAATTTAATTTTCATAATAAATAAAGAAAAGTTGAAAGAAAAATGAAAAATCAACTGAAAAATTAAATTTTCATAATAAATAAAGAAAAGTTGAAAGAAAAATTTCGATATTTTTTTCAAAGTCAGAAATAGTCAGAAATAGTCAGAAATATAAAAAAATCAATTGGAAAAAATATAGTCCCGCTAGAATGCCATTTGCTGTTTGTGTGTTTAAAAGGTATATTATGAGAAGTGTAAAAATGAACAATTCCATAGAAGGTCAGATTATATGAGAAAAAAAATCGAAAATTTTTCTAAGTCCCAAAAATGAAAAATCAACTGAAAAATTTAATTTTCATAATAAATAAAGAAAAGTTGAAAGAAAAATGAAAAATCAACTGAAAAATTAAATTTTCATAATAAATAAAGAAAAGTTGAAAGAAAAATTTCGATATTTTTTTCAAAGTCAGAAATAGTCAGAAATAGTCATAAATATAAAAAAATCAATTGGAAAAAATATAGTCCCGCTAGAATGCCATTTGCTGTTTGTGTGTTTAAAAGGTATATTATGAGAAGTGTAAAAATGAACAATTCCATAGAAGGTCAGATTATATGAGAAAAAAAATCGAAAATTTTTCTAAGTCCCAAAAATGAAGAATCAACTGAAAAATTTAATTTTCATAATAAATAAAGAAAAGTTGAAAGAAAAATGAAAAATCAACTGAAAAATTAAATTTTCATAATAAATAAAGAAAAGTTGAAAGAAAAATTTCGATATTTTTTTCAAAGTCAGAAATAGTCAGAAATATAAAAAAATCAATTGGAAAAAATATATATATGATTTTTAAGTGGAATTCATTTGAAATAGAGACTTCTCAATGAAACTGAGGTGTATGTCAAAAATTTTTTTTCTTGAAAATTTCGAAAATTTTTCTAAGTCCCGCTAGAATGCCATTTGCTGTTTGTGTGTTTAAAAGGTATATTATGAGAAGTGTAAAAATGAACAATTCCATAGAAGGTCAGATTATATGAGAAAAAAAATCGAAAATTTTTCTAAGTCCCAAAAATGAAAAATCAACTGAAAAATTTAATTTTCATAATAAATAAAGAAAAGTTGAAAGAAAAATGAAAAATCAACTGAAAAATTAAATTTTCATAATAAATAAAGAAAAGTTGAAAGAAAAATGAAAAATCAACTGAAAAATTAAATTTTCATAATAAATAAAGAAAAGTTGAAAGAAAAATTTCGATATTTTTTTCAAAGTCAGAAATATAAAAAAATCAATTTTTTTGATTTTTAAGTGAAATGCATTTGAAATAGAAACTTCTCAATGAAACTGAGGTGTATGTGAAAAATTTTTTTTCTTGAAAATTTCGAAAATTTTTCTAAGTCCCAAAAATGAAAAATCAACTGAAAAATTTAATTTTCATAATAAATAAAGAAAAGTTGAAAGAAAAATGAAAAATCAACTGAAAAATTAAATTTTCATAATAAATAAAGAAAAGTTGAAAGAAAAATTTCGATATTTTTTTCAAAGTCAGAAATAGTCAGAAATAGTCAGAAATATAAAAAAATCAATTGGAAAAAATATAGTCCCGCTAGAATGCCATTTGCTGTTTGTGTGTTTAAAAGGTATATTATGAGAAGTGTAAAAATGAACAATTCCATAGAAGGTCAGATTATATGAGAAAAAAAATCGAAAATTTTTCTAAGTCCCAAAAATGAAAAATCAACTGAAAAATTTAATTTTCATAATAAATAAAGAAAAGTTGAAAGAAAAATGAAAAATCAACTGAAAAATTAAATTTTCATAATAAATAAAGAAAAGTTGAAAGAAAAATTTCGATATTTTTTTCAAAGTCAGAAATATAAAAAAATCAATTTTTTTGATTTTTAAGTGAAATGCATTTGAAATAGAAACTTCTCAATGAAACTGAGGTGTATGTGAAAAATTTTTTTTCTTGAAAATTTCGAAAATTTTTCTAAGTCCCAAAAATGAAAAATCAACTGAAAAATTTAATTTTCATAATAAATAAAGAAAAGTTGAAAGAAAAATGAAAAATCAACTGAAAAATTAAATTTTCATAATAAATAAAGAAAAGTTGAAAGAAAAATTTCGATATTTTTTTCAAAGTCAGAAATAGTCAGAAATAGTCAGAAATATAAAAAAATCAATTGGAAAAAATATAGTCCCGCTAGAATGCCATTTGCTGTTTGTGTGTTTAAAAGGTATATTATGAGAAGTGTAAAAATGAACAATTCCATAGAAGGTCAGATTATATGAGAAAAAAAATCGAAAATTTTTCTAAGTCCCAAAAATGAAAAATCAACTGAAAAATTTAATTTTCATAATAAATAAAGAAAAGTTGAAAGAAAAATGAAAAATCAACTGAAAAATTAAATTTTCATAATAAATAAAGAAAAGTTGAAAGAAAAATGAAAAATCAACTGAAAAATTAAATTTTCATAATAAATAAAGAAAAGTTGAAAGAAAAATTTCGATATTTTTTTCAAAGTCAGAAATATAAAAAAATCAATTTTTTTGATTTTTAAGTGAAATGCATTTGAAATAGAAACTTCTCAATGAAACTGAGGTGTACGTGAAAAATTTTTTTTCTTGAAAATTTCGAAAATTTTTCTAAGTCCCAAAAATGAAAAATCAACTGAAAAATTTAATTTTCATAATAAATAAAGAAAAGTTGAAAGAAAAATGAAAAATCAACTGAAAAATTAAATTTTCATAATAAATAAAGAAAAGTTGAAAGAAAAATTTCGATATTTTTTTCAAAGTCAGAAATAGTCAGAAATAGTCAGAAATATAAAAAAATCAATTGGAAAAAATATAGTCCCGCTAGAATGCCATTTGCTGTTTGTGTGTTTAAAAGGTATATTATGAGAAGTGTAAAAATGAACAATTCCATAGAAGGTCAGATTATATGAGAAAAAAAATCGAAAATTTTTCTAAGTCCCAAAAATGAAGAATCAACTGAAAAATTTAATTTTCATAATAAATAAAGAAAAGTTGAAAGAAAAATGAAAAATCAACTGAAAAATTAAATTTTCATAATAAATAAAGAAAAGTTGAAAGAAAAATTTCGATATTTTTTTCAAAGTCAGAAATAGTCAGAAATAGTCAGAAATATAAAAAAATCAATTGGAAAAAATATAGTCCCGCTAGAATGCCATTTGCTGTTTGTGTGTTTAAAAGGTATATTATGAGAAGTGTAAAAATGAACAATTCCATAGAAGGTCAGATTATATGAGAAAAAAAATCGAAAATTTTTCTAAGTCCCAAAAATGAAAAATCAACTGAAAAATTTAATTTTCATAATAAATAAAGAAAAGTTGAAAGAAAAATGAAAAATCAACTGAAAAATTAAATTTTCATAATAAATAAAGAAAAGTTGAAAGAAAAATGAAAAATCAACTGAAAAATTAAATTTTCATAATAAATAAAGAAAAGTTGAAAGAAAAATTTCGATATTTTTTTCAAAGTCAGAAATATAAAAAAATCAATTTTTTTGATTTTTAAGTGAAATGCATTTGAAATAGAAACTTCTCAATGAAACTGAGGTGTATGTGAAAAATTTTTTTTTTTGAAAATTTCGAAAATTTTTCTAAGTCCCAAAAATGAAAAATCAACTGAAAAATTTAATTTTCATAATAAATAAAGAAAAGTTGAAAGAAAAATGAAAAATCAACTGAAAAATTAAATTTTCATAATAAATAAAGAAAAGTTGAAAGAAAAATTTCGATATTTTTTTCAAAGTCAGAAATAGTCAGAAATAGTCAGAAATATAAAAAAATCAATTGGAAAAAATATAGTCCCGCTAGAATGCCATTTGCTGTTTGTGTGTTTAAAAGGTATATTATGAGAAGTGTAAAAATGAACAATTCCATAGAAGGTCAGATTATATGAGAAAAAAAATCGAAAATTTTTCTAAGTCCCAAAAATGAAAAATCAACTGAAAAATTTAATTTTCATAATAAATAAAGAAAAGTTGAAAGAAAAATGAAAAATCAACTGAAAAATTAAATTTTCATAATAAATAAAGAAAAGTTGAAAGAAAAATTTCGATATTTTTTTCAAAGTCAGAAATATAAAAAAATCAATTTTTTTGATTTTTAAGTGAAATGCATTTGAAATAGAAACTTCTCAATGAAACTGAGGTGTATGTGAAAAATTTTTTTTCTTGAAAATTTCGAAAATTTTTCTAAGTCCCAAAAATGAAAAATCAACTGAAAAATTTAATTTTCATAATAAATAAAGAAAAGTTGAAAGAAAAATGAAAAATCAACTGAAAAATTAAATTTTCATAATAAATAAAGAAAAGTTGAAAGAAAAATTTCGATATTTTTTTCAAAGTCAGAAATAGTCAGAAATAGTCAGAAATATAAAAAAATCAATTGGAAAAAATATAGTCCCGCTAGAATGCCATTTGCTGTTTGTGTGTTTAAAAGGTATATTATGAGAAGTGTAAAAATGAACAATTCCATAGAAGGTCAGATTATATGAGAAAAAAAATCGAAAATTTTTCTAAGTCCCAAAAATGAAAAATCAACTGAAAAATTTAATTTTCATAATAAATAAAGAAAAGTTGAAAGAAAAATGAAAAATCAACTGAAAAATTAAATTTTCATAATAAATAAAGAAAAGTTGAAAGAAAAATTTCGATATTTTTTTCAAAGTCAGAAATATAAAAAAATCAATTTTTTTGATTTTTAAGTGAAATGCATTTGAAATAGAAACTTCTCAATGAAACTGAGGTGTATGTGAAAAATTTTTTTTCTTGAAAATTTCGAAAATTTTTCTAAGTCCCAAAAATGAAAAATCAACTGAAAAATTTAATTTTCATAATAAATAAAGAAAAGTTGAAAGAAAAATGAAAAATCAACTGAAAAATTAAATTTTCATAATAAATAAAGAAAAGTTGAAAGAAAAATTTCGATATTTTTTTCAAAGTCAGAAATAGTCAGAAATAGTCAGAAATATAAAAAAATCAATTGGAAAAAATATAGTCCCGCTAGAATGCCATTTGCTGTTTGTGTGTTTAAAAGGTATATTATGAGAAGTGTAAAAATGAACAATTCCATAGAAGGTCAGATTATATGAGAAAAAAAATCGAAAATTTTTCTAAGTCCCAAAAATGAAAAATCAACTGAAAAATTTAATTTTCATAATAAATAAAGAAAAGTTGAAAGAAAAATGAAAAATCAACTGAAAAATTAAATTTTCATAATAAATAAAGAAAAGTTGAAAGAAAAATTTCGATATTTTTTTCAAAGTCAGAAATAGTCAGAAATAGTCATAAATATAAAAAAATCAATTGGAAAAAATATAGTCCCGCTAGAATGCCATTTGCTGTTTGTGTGTTTAAAAGGTATATTATGAGAAGTGTAAAAATGAACAATTCCATAGAAGGTCAGATTATATGAGAAAAAAAATCGAAAATTTTTCTAAGTCCCAAAAATGAAGAATCAACTGAAAAATTTAATTTTCATAATAAATAAAGAAAAGTTGAAAGAAAAATGAAAAATCAACTGAAAAATTAAATTTTCATAATAAATAAAGAAAAGTTGAAAGAAAAATTTCGATATTTTTTTCAAAGTCAGAAATAGTCAGAAATATAAAAAAATCAATTGGAAAAAATATATATATGATTTTTAAGTGGAATTCATTTGAAATAGAGACTTCTCAATGAAACTGAGGTGTATGTCAAAAATTTTTTTTCTTGAAAATTTCGAAAATTTTTCTAAGTCCCGCTAGAATGCCATTTGCTGTTTGTGTGTTTAAAAGGTATATTATGAGAAGTGTAAAAATGAACAATTCCATAGAAGGTCAGATTATATGAGAAAAAAAATCGAAAATTTTTCTAAGTCCCAAAAATGAAAAATCAACTGAAAAATTTAATTTTCATAATAAATAAAGAAAAGTTGAAAGAAAAATGAAAAATCAACTGAAAAATTAAATTTTCATAATAAATAAAGAAAAGTTGAAAGAAAAATGAAAAATCAACTGAAAAATTAAATTTTCATAATAAATAAAGAAAAGTTGAAAGAAAAATTTCGATATTTTTTTCAAAGTCAGAAATATAAAAAAATCAATTTTTTTGATTTTTAAGTGAAATGCATTTGAAATAGAAACTTCTCAATGAAACTGAGGTGTATGTGAAAAATTTTTTTTCTTGAAAATTTCGAAAATTTTTCTAAGTCCCAAAAATGAAAAATCAACTGAAAAATTTAATTTTCATACTAAATAAAGAAAAGTTGAAAGAAAAATGAAAAATCAACTGAAAAATTAAATTTTCATAATAAATAAAGAAAAGTTGAAAGAAAAATTTCGATATTTTTTTCAAAGTCAGAAATAGTCAGAAATAGTCAGAAATATAAAAAAATCAATTGGAAAAAATATAGTCCCGCTAGAATGCCATTTGCTGTTTGTGTGTTTAAAAGGTATATTATGAGAAGTGTAAAAATGAACAATTCCATAGAAGGTCAGATTATATGAGAAAAAAAATCGAAAATTTTTCTAAGTCCCAAAAATGAAAAATCAACTGAAAAATTTAATTTTCATAATAAATAAAGAAAAGTTGAAAGAAAAATGAAAAATCAACTGAAAAATTAAATTTTCATAATAAATAAAGAAAAGTTGAAAGAAAAATTTCGATATTTTTTTCAAAGTCAGAAATATAAAAAAATCAATTTTTTTGATTTTTAAGTGAAATGCATTTGAAATAGAAACTTCTCAATGAAACTGAGGTGTATGTGAAAAATTTTTTTTCTTGAAAATTTCGAAAATTTTTCTAAGTCCCAAAAATGAAAAATCAACTGAAAAATTTAATTTTCATAATAAATAAAGAAAAGTTGAAAGAAAAATGAAAAATCAACTGAAAAATTAAATTTTCATAATAAATAAAGAAAAGTTGAAAGAAAAATTTCGATATTTTTTTCAAAGTCAGAAATAGTCAGAAATAGTCAGAAATATAAAAAAATCAATTGGAAAAAATATAGTCCCGCTAGAATGCCATTTGCTGTTTGTGTGTTTAAAAGGTATATTATGAGAAGTGTAAAAATGAACAATTCCATAGAAGGTCAGATTATATGAGAAAAAAAATCGAAAATTTTTCTAAGTCCCAAAAATGAAAAATCAACTGAAAAATTTAATTTTCATAATAAATAAAGAAAAGTTGAAAGAAAAATGAAAAATCAACTGAAAAATTAAATTTTCATAATAAATAAAGAAAAGTTGAAAGAAAAATTTCGATATTTTTTTCAAAGTCAGAAATAGTCAGAAATAGTCAGAAATATAAAAAAATCAATTGGAAAAAATATAGTCCCGCTAGAATGCCATTTGCTGTTTGTGTGTTTAAAAGGTATATTATGAGAAGTGTAAAAATGAACAATTCCATAGAAGGTCAGATTATATGAGAAAAAAAATCGAAAATTTTTCTAAGTCCCAAAAATGAAGAATCAACTGAAAAATTTAATTTTCATAATAAATAAAGAAAAGTTGAAAGAAAAATTAAAAATCAACTGAAAAATTAAATTTTCATAATAAATAAAGAAAAGTTGAAAGAAAAATTTCGATATTTTTTTCAAAGTCAGAAATAGTCAGAAATATAAAAAAATCAATTGGAAAAAATATATATATGATTTTTAAGTGGAATTCATTTGAAATAGAGACTTCTCAATGAAACTGAGGTGTATGTCAAAAATTTTTTTTCTTGAAAATTTCGAAAATTTTTCTAAGTCCCGCTAGAATGCCATTTGCTGTTTGTGTGTTTAAAAGGTATATTATGAGAAGTGTAAAAATGAACAATTCCATAGAAGGTCAGATTATATGAGAAAAAAAATCGAAAATTTTTCTAAGTCCCAAAAATGAAAAATCAACTGAAAAATTTAATTTTCATAATAAATAAAGAAAAGTTGAAAGAAAAATGAAAAATCAACTGAAAAATTAAATTTTCATAATAAATAAAGAAAAGTTGAAAGAAAAATGAAAAATCAACTGAAAAATTAAATTTTCATAATAAATAAAGAAAAGTTGAAAGAAAAATTTCGATATTTTTTTCAAAGTCAGAAATATAAAAAAATCAATTTTTTTGATTTTTAAGTGAAATGCATTTGAAATAGAAACTTCTCAATGAAACTGAGGTGTATGTGAAAAATTTTTTTTCTTGAAAATTTCGAAAATTTTTCTAAGTCCCAAAAATGAAAAATCAACTGAAAAATTTAATTTTCATAATAAATAAAGAAAAGTTGAAAGAAAAATGAAAAATCAACTGAAAAATTAAATTTTCATAATAAATAAAGAAAAGTTGAAAGAAAAATTTCGATATTTTTTTCAAAGTCAGAAATAGTCAGAAATAGTCAGAAATATAAAAAAATCAATTGGAAAAAATATAGTCCCGCTAGAATGCCATTTGCTGTTTGTGTGTTTAAAAGGTATATTATGAGAAGTGTAAAAATGAACAATTCCATAGAAGGTCAGATTATATGAGAAAAAAAATCGAAAATTTTTCTAAGTCCCAAAAATGAAAAATCAACTGAAAAATTAAATTTTCATAATAAATAAAGAAAAGTTGAAAGAAAAATGAAAAATCAACTGAAAAATTAAATTTTCATAATAAATAAAGAAAAGTTGAAAGAAAAATTTCGATATTTTTTTCAAAGTCAGAAATATAAAAAAATCAATTTTTTTGATTTTTAAGTGAAATGCATTTGAAATAGAAACTTCTCAATGAAACTGAGGTGTATGTGAAAAATTTTTTTTCTTGAAAATTTCGAAAATTTTTCTAAGTCCCAAAAATGAAAAATCAACTGAAAAATTTAATTTTCATAATAAATAAAGAAAAGTTGAAAGAAAAATGAAAAATCAACTGAAAAATTAAATTTTCATAATAAATAAAGAAAAGTTGAAAGAAAAATTTCGATATTTTTTTCAAAGTCAGAAATAGTCAGAAATAGTCAGAAATATAAAAAAATCAATTGGAAAAAATATAGTCCCGCTAGAATGCCATTTGCTGTTTGTGTGTTTAAAAGGTATATTATGAGAAGTGTAAAAATGAACAATTCCATAGAAGGTCAGATTATATGAGAAAAAAAATCGAAAATTTTTCTAAGTCCCAAAAATGAAAAATCAACTGAAAAATTTAATTTTCATAATAAATAAAGAAAAGTTGAAAGAAAAATGAAAAATCAACTGAAAAATTAAATTTTCATAATAAATAAAGAAAAGTTGAAAGAAAAATTTCGATATTTTTTTCAAAGTCAGAAATATAAAAAAATCAATTTTTTTGATTTTTAAGTGAAATGCATTTGAAATAGAAACTTCTCAATGAAACTGAGGTGTATGTGAAAAATTTTTTTTCTTGAAAATTTCGAAAATTTTTCTAAGTCCCAAAAATGAAAAATCAACTGAAAAATTTAATTTTCATAATAAATAAAGAAAAGTTGAAAGAAAAATGAAAAATCAACTGAAAAATTAAATTTTCATAATAAATAAAGAAAAGTTGAAAGAAAAATTTCGATATTTTTTTCAAAGTCAGAAATAGTCAGAAATAGTCAGAAATATAAAAAAATCAATTGGAAAAAATATAGTCCCGCTAGAATGCCATTTGCTGTTTGTGTGTTTAAAAGGTATATTATGAGAAGTGTAAAAATGAACAATTCCATAGAAGGTCAGATTATATGAGAAAAAAAATCGAAAATTTTTCTAAGTCCCAAAAATGAAAAATCAACTGAAAAATTTAATTTTCATAATAAATAAAGAAAAGTTGAAAGAAAAATGAAAAATCAACTGAAAAATTAAATTTTCATAATAAATAAAGAAAAGTTGAAAGAAAAATTTCGATATTTTTTTCAAAGTCAGAAATAGTCAGAAATAGTCAGAAATATAAAAAAATCAATTGGAAAAAATATAGTCCCGCTAGAATGCCATTTGCTGTTTGTGTGTTTAAAAGGTATATTATGAGAAGTGTAAAAATGAACAATTCCATAGAAGGTCAGATTATATGAGAAAAAAAATCGAAAATTTTTCTAAGTCCCAAAAATGAAGAATCAACTGAAAAATTTAATTTTCATAATAAATAAAGAAAAGTTGAAAGAAAAATGAAAAATCAACTGAAAAATTAAATTTTCATAATAAATAAAGAAAAGTTGAAAGAAAAATTTCGATATTTTTTTCAAAGTCAGAAATAGTCAGAAATATAAAAAAATCAATTGGAAAAAATATATATATGATTTTTAAGTGGAATTCATTTGAAATAGAGACTTCTCAATGAAACTGAGGTGTATGTCAAAAATTTTTTTTCTTGAAAATTTCGAAAATTTTTCTAAGTCCCGCTAGAATGCCATTTGCTGTTTGTGTGTTTAAAAGGTATATTATGAGAAGTGTAAAAATGAACAATTCCATAGAAGGTCAGATTATATGAGAAAAAAAATCGAAAATTTTTCTAAGTCCCAAAAATGAAAAATCAACTGAAAAATTTAATTTTCATAATAAATAAAGAAAAGTTGAAAGAAAAATGAAAAATCAACTGAAAAATTAAATTTTCATAATAAATAAAGAAAAGTTGAAAGAAAAATGAAAAATCAACTGAAAAATTAAATTTTCATAATAAATAAAGAAAAGTTGAAAGAAAAATTTCGATATTTTTTTCAAAGTCAGAAATATAAAAAAATCAATTTTTTTGATTTTTAAGTGAAATGCATTTGAAATAGAAACTTCTCAATGAAACTGAGGTGTATGTGAAAAATTTTTTTTCTTGAAAATTTCGAAAATTTTTCTAAGTCCCAAAAATGAAAAATCAACTGAAAAATTTAATTTTCATAATAAATAAAGAAAAGTTGAAAGAAAAATGAAAAATCAACTGAAAAATTAAATTTTCATAATAAATAAAGAAAAGTTGAAAGAAAAATTTCGATATTTTTTTCAAAGTCAGAAATAGTCAGAAATAGTCAGAAATATAAAAAAATCAATTGGAAAAAATATAGTCCCGCTAGAATGCCATTTGCTGTTTGTGTGTTTAAAAGGTATATTATGAGAAGTGTAAAAATGAACAATTCCATAGAAGGTCAGATTATATGAGAAAAAAAATCGAAAATTTTTCTAAGTCCCAAAAATGAAAAATCAACTGAAAAATTTAATTTTCATAATAAATAAAGAAAAGTTGAAAGAAAAATGAAAAATCAACTGAAAAATTAAATTTTCATAATAAATAAAGAAAAGTTGAAAGAAAAATTTCGATATTTTTTTCAAAGTCAGAAATAGTCAGAAATAGTCAGAAATATAAAAAAATCAATTGGAAAAAATATAGTCCCGCTAGAATGCCATTTGCTGTTTGTGTGTTTAAAAGGTATATTATGAGAAGTGTAAAAATGAACAATTCCATAGAAGGTCAGATTATATGAGAAAAAAAATCGAAAATTTTTCTAAGTCCCAAAAATGAAAAATCAACTGAAAAATTTAATTTTCATAATAAATAAAGAAAAGTTGAAAGAAAAATGAAAAATCAACTGAAAAATTAAATTTTCATAATAAATAAAGAAAAGTTGAAAGAAAAATTTCGATATTTTTTTCAAAGTCAGAAATAGTCAGAAATAGTCAGAAATATAAAAAAATCAATTGGAAAAAATATAGTCCCGCTAGAATGCCATTTGCTGTTTGTGTGTTTAAAAGGTATATTATGAGAAGTGTAAAAATGAACAATTCCATAGAAGGTCAGATTATATGAGAAAAAAAATCGAAAATTTTTCTAAGTCCCAAAAATGAAGAATCAACTGAAAAATTTAATTTTCATAATAAATAAAGAAAAGTTGAAAGAAAAATGAAAAATCAACTGAAAAATTAAATTTTCATAATAAATAAAGAAAAGTTGAAAGAAAAATTTCGATATTTTTTTCAAAGTCAGAAATAGTCAGAAATATAAAAAAATCAATTGGAAAAAATATATATATGATTTTTAAGTGGAATTCATTTGAAATAGAGACTTCTCAATGAAACTGAGGTGTATGTCAAAAATTTTTTTTCTTGAAAATTTCGAAAATTTTTCTAAGTCCCGCTAGAATGCCATTTGCTGTTTGTGTGTTTAAAAGGTATATTATGAGAAGTGTAAAAATGAACAATTCCATAGAAGGTCAGATTATATGAGAAAAAAAATCGAAAATTTTTCTAAGTCCCAAAAATGAAAAATCAACTGAAAAATTTAATTTTCATAATAAATAAAGAAAAGTTGAAAGAAAAATGAAAAATCAACTGAAAAATTAAATTTTCATAATAAATAAAGAAAAGTTGAAAGAAAAATGAAAAATCAACTGAAAAATTAAATTTTCATAATAAATAAAGAAAAGTTGAAAGAAAAATTTCGATATTTTTTTCAAAGTCAGAAATATAAAAAAATCAATTTTTTTGATTTTTAAGTGAAATGCATTTGAAATAGAAACTTCTCAATGAAACTGAGGTGTATGTGAAAAATTTTTTTTCTTGAAAATTTCGAAAATTTTTCTAAGTCCCAAAAATGAAAAATCAACTGAAAAATTTAATTTTCATAATAAATAAAGAAAAGTTGAAAGAAAAATGAAAAATCAACTGAAAAATTAAATTTTCATAATAAATAAAGAAAAGTTGAAAGAAAAATTTCGATATTTTTTTCAAAGTCAGAAATAGTCAGAAATAGTCAGAAATATAAAAAAATCAATTGGAAAAAATATAGTCCCGCTAGAATGCCATTTGCTGTTTGTGTGTTTAAAAGGTATATTATGAGAAGTGTAAAAATGAACAATTCCATAGAAGGTCAGATTATATGAGAAAAAAAATCGAAAATTTTTCTAAGTCCCAAAAATGAAAAATCAACTGAAAAATTTAATTTTCATAATAAATAAAGAAAAGTTGAAAGAAAAATGAAAAATCAACTGAAAAATTAAATTTTCATAATAAATAAAGAAAAGTTGAAAGAAAAATTTCGATATTTTTTTCAAAGTCAGAAATATAAAAAAATCAATTTTTTTGATTTTTAAGTGAAATGCATTTGAAATAGAAACTTCTCAATGAAACTGAGGTGTATGTGAAAAATTTTTTTTCTTGAAAATTTCGAAAATTTTTCTAAGTCCCAAAAATGAAAAATCAACTGAAAAATTTAATTTTCATAATAAATAAAGAAAAGTTGAAAGAAAAATGAAAAATCAACTGAAAAATTAAATTTTCATAATAAATAAAGAAAAGTTGAAAGAAAAATTTCGATATTTTTTTCAAAGTCAGAAATAGTCAGAAATATAAAAAAATCAATTGGAAAAAATATATATATGATTTTTAAGTGGAATTCATTTGAAATAGAGACTTCTCAATGAAACTGAGGTGTATGTCAGAAATTTTTTTTCTTGAAAATTTCGAAAATTTTTCTAAGTCCCGCTAGAATGCCATTTGCTGTTTGTGTGTTTAAAAGGTATATTATGAGAAGTGTAAAAATGAACAATTCCATAGAAGGTCAGATTATATGAGAAAAAAAATCGAAAATTTTTCTAAGTCCCAAAAATGAAAAATCAACTGAAAAATTTAATTTTCATAATAAATAAAGAAAAGTTGAAAGAAAAATGAAAAATCAACTGAAAAATTAAATTTTCATAATAAATAAAGAAAAGTTGAAAGAAAAATGAAAAATCAACTGAAAAATTAAATTTTCATAATAAATAAAGAAAAGTTGAAAGAAAAATTTCGATATTTTTTTCAAAGTCAGAAATATAAAAAAATCAATTTTTTTGATTTTTAAGTGAAATGCATTTGAAATAGAAACTTCTCAATGAAACTGAGGTGTATGTGAAAAATTTTTTTTCTTGAAAATTTCGAAAATTTTTCTAAGTCCCAAAAATGAAAAATCAACTGAAAAATTTAATTTTCATAATAAATAAAGAAAAGTTGAAAGAAAAATGAAAAATCAACTGAAAAATTAAATTTTCATAATAAATAAAGAAAAGTTGAAAGAAAAATTTCGATATTTTTTTCAAAGTCAGAAATAGTCAGAAATAGTCAGAAATAGTCAGAAATATAAAAAAATCAATTGGAAAAAATATAGTCCCGCTAGAATGCCATTTGCTGTTTGTGTGTTTAAAAGGTATATTATGAGAAGTGTAAAAATGAACAATTCCATAGAAGGTCAGATTATATGAGAAAAAAAATCGAAAATTTTTCTAAGTCCCAAAAATGAAAAATCAACTGAAAAATTTAATTTTCATAATAAATAAAGAAAAGTTGAAAGAAAAATGAAAAATCAACTGAAAAATTAAATTTTCATAATAAATAAAGAAAAGTTGAAAGAAAAATTTCGATATTTTTTTCAAAGTCAGAAATATAAAAAAATCAATTTTTTTGATTTTTAAGTGAAATGCATTTGAAATAGAAACTTCTCAATGAAACTGAGGTGTATGTGAAAAATTTTTTTTCTTGAAAATTTCGAAAATTTTTCTAAGTCCCAAAAATGAAAAATCAACTGAAAAATTTAATTTTCATAATAAATAAAGAAAAGTTGAAAGAAAAATGAAAAATCAACTGAAAAATTAAATTTTCATAATAAATAAAGAAAAGTTGAAAGAAAAATTTCGATATTTTTTTCAAAGTCAGAAATAGTCAGAAATAGTCAGAAATATAAAAAAATCAATTGGAAAAAATATAGTCCCGCTAGAATGCCATTTGCTGTTTGTGTGTTTAAAAGGTATATTATGAGAAGTGTAAAAATGAACAATTCCATAGAAGGTCAGATTATATGAGAAAAAAAATCGAAAATTTTTCTAAGTCCCAAAAATGAAAAATCAACTGAAAAATTTAATTTTCATAATAAATAAAGAAAAGTTGAAAGAAAAATGAAAAATCAACTGAAAAATTAAATTTTCATAATAAATAAAGAAAAGTTGAAAGAAAAATTTCGATATTTTTTTCAAAGTCAGAAATATAAAAAAATCAATTTTTTTGATTTTTAAGTGAAATGCATTTGAAATAGAAACTTCTCAATGAAACTGAGGTGTATGTGAAAAATTTTTTTTCTTGAAAATTTCGAAAATTTTTCTAAGTCCCAAAAATGAAAAATCAACTGAAAAATTTAATTTTCATAATAAATAAAGAAAAGTTGAAAGAAAAATGAAAAATCAACTGAAAAATTAAATTTTCATAATAAATAAAGAAAAGTTGAAAGAAAAATTTCGATATTTTTTTCAAAGTCAGAAATAGTCAGAAATAGTCAGAAATATAAAAAAATCAATTGGAAAAAATATAGTCCCGCTAGAATGCCATTTGCTGTTTGTGTGTTTAAAAGGTATATTATGAGAAGTGTAAAAATGAACAATTCCATAGAAGGTCAGATTATATGAGAAAAAAAATCGAAAATTTTTCTAAGTCCCAAAAATGAAAAATCAACTGAAAAATTTAATTTTCATAATAAATAAAGAAAAGTTGAAAGAAAAATGAAAAATCAACTGAAAAATTAAATTTTCATAATAAATAAAGAAAAGTTGAAAGAAAAATTTCGATATTTTTTTCAAAGTCAGAAATAGTCAGAAATAGTCAGAAATATAAAAAAATCAATTGGAAAAAATATAGTCCCGCTAGAATGCCATTTGCTGTTTGTGTGTTTAAAAGGTATATTATGAGAAGTGTAAAAATGAACAATTCCATAGAAGGTCAGATTATATGAGAAAAAAAATCGAAAATTTTTCTAAGTCCCAAAAATGAAGAATCAACTGAAAAATTTAATTTTCATAATAAATAAAGAAAAGTTGAAACAAAAATGAAAAATCAACTGAAAAATTAAATTTTCATAATAAATAAAGAAAAGTTGAAAGAAAAATTTCGATATTTTTTTCAAAGTCAGAAATAGTCAGAAATATAAAAAAATCAATTGGAAAAAATATATATATGATTTTTAAGTGGAATTCATTTGAAATAGAGACTTCTCAATGAAACTGAGGTGTATGTCAAAAATTTTTTTTCTTGAAAATTTCGAAAATTTTTCTAAGTCCCGCTAGAATGCCATTTGCTGTTTGTGTGTTTAAAAGGTATATTATGAGAAGTGTAAAAATGAACAATTCCATAGAAGGTCAGATTATATGAGAAAAAAAATCGAAAATTTTTCTAAGTCCCAAAAATGAAAAATCAACTGAAAAATTTAATTTTCATAATAAATAAAGAAAAGTTGAAAGAAAAATGAAAAATCAACTGAAAAATTAAATTTTCATAATAAATAAAGAAAAGTTGAAAGAAAAATGAAAAATCAACTGAAAAATTAAATTTTCATAATAAATAAAGAAAAGTTGAAAGAAAAATTTCGATATTTTTTTCAAAGTCAGAAATATAAAAAAATCAATTTTTTTGATTTTTAAGTGAAATGCATTTGAAATAGAAACTTCTCAATGAAACTGAGGTGTATGTGAAAAATTTTTTTTCTTGAAAATTTCGAAAATTTTTCTAAGTCCCAAAAATGAAAAATCAACTGAAAAATTTAATTTTCATAATAAATAAAGAAAAGTTGAAAGAAAAATGAAAAATCAACTGAAAAATTAAATTTTCATAATAAATAAAGAAAAGTTGAAAGAAAAATTTCGATATTTTTTTCAAAGTCAGAAATAGTCAGAAATAGTCAGAAATATAAAAAAATCAATTGGAAAAAATATAGTCCCGCTAGAATGCCATTTGCTGTTTGTGTGTTTAAAAGGTATATTATGAGAAGTGTAAAAATGAACAATTCCATAGAAGGTCAGATTATATGAGAAAAAAAATCGAAAATTTTTCTAAGTCCCAAAAATGAAAAATCAACTGAAAAATTTAATTTTCATAATAAATAAAGAAAAGTTGAAAGAAAAATGAAAAATCAACTGAAAAATTAAATTTTCATAATAAATAAAGAAAAGTTGAAAGAAAAATTTCGATATTTTTTTCAAAGTCAGAAATAGTCAGAAATAGTCAGAAATATAAAAAAATCAATTGGAAAAAATATAGTCCCGCTAGAATGCCATTTGCTGTTTGTGTGTTTAAAAGGTATATTATGAGAAGTGTAAAAATGAACAATTCCATAGAAGGTCAGATTATATGAGAAAAAAAATCGAAAATTTTTCTAAGTCCCAAAAATGAAAAATCAACTGAAAAATTTAATTTTCATAATAAATAAAGAAAAGTTGAAAGAAAAATGAAAAATCAACTGAAAAATTAAATTTTCATAATAAATAAAGAAAAGTTGAAAGAAAAATTTCGATATTTTTTTCAAAGTCAGAAATAGTCAGAAATAGTCAGAAATATAAAAAAATCAATTGGAAAAAATATAGTCCCGCTAGAATGCCATTTGCTGTTTGTGTGTTTAAAAGGTATATTATGAGAAGTGTAAAAATGAACAATTCCATAGAAGGTCAGATTATATGAGAAAAAAAATCGAAAATTTTTCTAAGTCCCAAAAATGAAGAATCAACTGAAAAATTTAATTTTCATAATAAATAAAGAAAAGTTGAAAGAAAAATGAAAAATCAACTGAAAAATTAAATTTTCATAATAAATAAAGAAAAGTTGAAAGAAAAATTTCGATATTTTTTTCAAAGTCAGAAATAGTCAGAAATATAAAAAAATCAATTGGAAAAAATATATATATGATTTTTAAGTGGAATTCATTTGAAATAGAGACTTCTCAATGAAACTGAGGTGTATATCAAAAATTTTTTTTCTTGAAAATTTCGAAAATTTTTCTAAGTCCCGCTAGAATGCCATTTGCTGTTTGTGTGTTTAAAAGGTATATTATGAGAAGTGTAAAAATGAACAATTCCATAGAAGGTCAGATTATATGAGAAAAAAAATCGAAAATTTTTCTAAGTCCCAAAAATGAAAAATCAACTGAAAAATTTAATTTTCATAATAAATAAAGAAAAGTTGAAAGAAAAATGAAAAATCAACTGAAAAATTAAATTTTCATAATAAATAAAGAAAAGTTGAAAGAAAAATTTCGATATTTTTTTCAAAGTCAGAAATAGTCAGAAATAGTCAGAAATATAAAAAAATCAATTGGAAAAAATATAGTCCCGCTAGAATGCCATTTGCTGTTTGTGTGTTTAAAAGGTATATTATGAGAAGTGTAAAAATGAACAATTCCATAGAAGGTCAGATTATATGAGAAAAAAAATCGAAAATTTTTCTAAGTCCCAAAAATGAAAAATCAACTGAAAAATTTAATTTTCATAATAAATAAAGAAAAGTTGAAAGAAAAATGAAAAATCAACTGAAAAATTAAATTTTCATAATAAATAAAGAAAAGTTGAAAGAAAAATTTCGATATTTTTTTCAAAGTCAGAAATAGTCAGAAATAGTCAGAAATATAAAAAAATCAATTGGAAAAAATATAGTCCCGCTAGAATGCCATTTGCTGTTTGTGTGTTTAAAAGGTATATTATGAGAAGTGTAAAAATGAACAATTCCATAGAAGGTCAGATTATATGAGAAAAAAAATCGAAAATTTTTCTAAGTCCCAAAAATGAAAAATCAACTGAAAAATTTAATTTTCATAATAAATAAAGAAAAGTTGAAAGAAAAATGAAAAATCAACTGAAAAATTAAATTTTCATAATAAATAAAGAAAAGTTGAAAGAAAAATTTCGATATTTTTTTCAAAGTCAGAAATATAAAAAAATCAATTTTTTTGATTTTTAAGTGAAATGCATTTGAAATAGAAACTTCTCAATGAAACTGAGGTGTATGTGAAAAATTTTTTTTCTTGAAAATTTCGAAAATTTTTCTAAGTCCCAAAAATGAAAAATCAACTGAAAAATTTAATTTTCATAATAAATAAAGAAAAGTTGAAAGAAAAATGAAAAATCAACTGAAAAATTAAATTTTCATAATAAATAAAGAAAAGTTGAAAGAAAAATTTCGATATTTTTTTCAAAGTCAGAAATAGTCAGAAATATAAAAAAATCAATTGGAAAAAATATAGTCCCGCTAGAATGCCATTTGCTGTTTGTGTGTTTAAAAGGTATATTATGAGAAGTGTAAAAATGAACAATTCCATAGAAGGTCAGATTATATGAGAAAAAAAATCGAAAATTTTTCTAAGTCCCAAAAATGAAAAATCAACTGAAAAATTTAATTTTCATAATAAATAAAGAAAAGTTGAAAGAAAAATGAAAAATCAACTGAAAAATTAAATTTTCATAATAAATAAAGAAAAGTTGAAAGAAAAATGAAAAATCAACTGAAAAATTAAATTTTCATAATAAATAAAGAAAAGTTGAAAGAAAAATTTCGATATTTTTTTCAAAGTCAGAAATATAAAAAAATCAATTTTTTTGATTTTTAAGTGAAATGCATTTGAAATAGAAACTTCTCAATGAAACTGAGGTGTATGTGAAAAATTTTTTTTCTTGAAAATTTCGAAAATTTTTCTAAGTCCCAAAAATGAAAAATCAACTGAAAAATTTAATTTTCATAATAAATAAAGAAAAGTTGAAAGAAAAATGAAAAATCAACTGAAAAATTAAATTTTCATAATAAATAAAGAAAAGTTGAAAGAAAAATTTCGATATTTTTTTCAAAGTCAGAAATATAAAAAAATCAATTTTTTTGATTTTTAAGTGAAATGCATTTGAAATAGAAACTTCTCAATGAAACTGAGGTGTATGTGAAAAATTTTTTTTCTTGAAAATTTCGAAAATTTTTCTAAGTCCCAAAAATGAAAAATCAACTGAAAAATTTAATTTTCATAATAAATAAAGAAAAGTTGAAAGAAAAATGAAAAATCAACTGAAAAATTAAATTTTCATAATAAATAAAGAAAAGTTGAAAGAAAAATTTCGATATTTTTTTCAAAGTCAGAAATAGTCAGAAATAGTCAGAAATATAAAAAAATCAATTGGAAAAAATATAGTCCCGCTAGAATGCCATTTGCTGTTTGTGTGTTTAAAAGGTATATTATGAGAAGTGTAAAAATGAACAATTCCATAGAAGGTCAGATTATATGAGAAAAAAAATCGAAAATTTTTCTAAGTCCCAAAAATGAAAAATCAACTGAAAAATTTAATTTTCATAATAAATAAAGAAAAGTTGAAAGAAAAATGAAAAATCAACTGAAAAATTAAATTTTCATAATAAATAAAGAAAAGTTGAAAGAAAAATTTCGATATTTTTTTCAAAGTCAGAAATAGTCAGAAATATAAAAAAATCAATTGGAAAAAATATATATATGATTTTTAAGTGGAATTCATTTGAAATAGAGACTTCTCAATGAAACTGAGGTGTATGTCAAAAATTTTTTTTCTTGAAAATTTCGAAAATTTTTCTAAGTCCCGCTAGAATGCCATTTGCTGTTTGTGTGTTTAAAAGGTATATTATGAGAAGTGTAAAAATGAACAATTCCATAGAAGGTCAGATTATATGAGAAAAAAAATCGAAAATTTTTCTAAGTCCCAAAAATGAAAAATCAACTGAAAAATTTAATTTTCATAATAAATAAAGAAAAGTTGAAAGAAAAATGAAAAATCAACTGAAAAATTAAATTTTCATAATAAATAAAGAAAAGTTGAAAGAAAAATGAAAAATCAACTGAAAAATTAAATTTTCATAATAAATAAAGAAAAGTTGAAAGAAAAATTTCGATATTTTTTTCAAAGTCAGAAATATAAAAAAATCAATTTTTTTGATTTTTAAGTGAAATGCATTTGAAATAGAAACTTCTCAATGAAACTGAGGTGTATGTGAAAAATTTTTTTTCTTGAAAATTTCGAAAATTTTTCTAAGTCCCAAAAATGAAAAATCAACTGAAAAATTTAATTTTCATAATAAATAAAGAAAAGTTGAAAGAAAAATGAAAAATCAACTGAAAAATTAAATTTTCATAATAAATAAAGAAAAGTTGAAAGAAAAATTTCGATATTTTTTTCAAAGTCAGAAATAGTCAGAAATATAAAAAAATCAATTGGAAAAAATATATATATGATTTTTAAGTGGAATTCATTTGAAATAGAGACTTCTCAATGAAACTGAGGTGTATGTCAAAAATTTTTTTTCTTGAAAATTTCGAAAATTTTTCTAAGTCCCGCTAGAATGCCATTTGCTGTTTGTGTGTTTAAAAGGTATATTATGAGAAGTGTAAAAATGAACAATTCCATAGAAGGTCAGATTATATGAGAAAAAAAATCGAAAATTTTTCTAAGTCCCAAAAATGAAAAATCAACTGAAAAATTTAATTTTCATAATAAATAAAGAAAAGTTGAAAGAAAAATGAAAAATCGACTGAAAAATTAAATTTTCATAATAAATAAAGAAAAGTTGAAAGAAAAATGAAAAATCAACTGAAAAATTAAATTTTCATAATAAATAAAGAAAAGTTGAAAGAAAAATTTCGATATTTTTTTCAAAGTCAGAAATATAAAAAAATCAATTTTTTTGATTTTTAAGTGAAATGCATTTGAAATAGAAACTTCTCAATGAAACTGAGGTGTATGTGAAAAATTTTTTTTCTTGAAAATTTCGAAAATTTTTCTAAGTCCCGCTAGAATGCCATTTGCTGTTTGTGTGTTTAAAAGGTATATTATGAGAAGTGTAAAAATGAACAATTCCATAGAAGGTCAGATTATATGAGAAAAAAAATCGAAAATTTTTCTAAGTCCCAAAAATGAAAAATCAACTGAAAAATTTAATTTTCATAATAAATAAAGAAAAGTTGAAAGAAAAATGAAAAATCAACTGAAAAATTAAATTTTCATAATAAATAAAGAAAAGTTGAAAGAAAAATGAAAAATCAACTGAAAAATTAAATTTTCATAATAAATAAAGAAAAGTTGAAAGAAAAATTTCGATATTTTTTTCAAAGTCAGAAATATAAAAAAATCAATTTTTTTGATTTTTAAGTGAAATGCATTTGAAATAGAAACTTCTCAATGAAACTGAGGTGTATGTGAAAAATTTTTTTTCTTGAAAATTTCGAAAATTTTTCTAAGTCCCAAAAATGAAAAATCAACTGAAAAATTTAATTTTCATAATAAATAAAGAAAAGTTGAAAGAAAAATGAAAAATCAACTGAAAAATTAAATTTTCATAATAAATAAAGAAAAGTTGAAAGAAAAATTTCGATATTTTTTTCAAAGTCAGAAATAGTCAGAAATAGTCAGAAATATAAAAAAATCAATTGGAAAAAATATAGTCCCGCTAGAATGCCATTTGCTGTTTGTGTGTTTAAAAGGTATATTATGAGAAGTGTAAAAATGAACAATTCCATAGAAGGTCAGATTATATGAGAAAAAAAATCGAAAATTTTTCTAAGTCCCAAAAATGAAAAATCAACTGAAAAATTTAATTTTCATAATAAATAAAGAAAAGTTGAAAGAAAAATGAAAAATCAACTGAAAAATTAAATTTTCATAATAACTAAAGAAAAGTTGAAAGAAAAATTTCGATATTTTTTTCAAAGTCAGAAATATAAAAAAATCAATTTTTTTGATTTTTAAGTGAAATGCATTTGAAATAGAAACTTCTCAATGAAACTGAGGTGTATGTGAAAAATTTTTTTTCTTGAAAATTTCGAAAATTTTTCTAAGTCCCAAAAATGAAAAATCAACTGAAAAATTTAATTTTCATAATAAATAAAGAAAAGTTGAAAGAAAAATGAAAAATCAACTGAAAAATTAAATTTTCATAATAAATAAAGAAAAGTTGAAAGAAAAATTTCGATATTTTTTTCAAAGTCAGAAATATAAAAAAATCAATTTTTTTGATTTTTAAGTGAAATGCATTTGAAATAGAAACTTCTCAATGAAACTGAGGTGTATGTGAAAAATTTTTTTTCTTGAAAATTTCGAAAATTTTTCTAAGTCCCAAAAATGAAAAATCAACTGAAAAATTTAATTTTCATAATAAATAAAGAAAAGTTGAAAGAAAAATGAAAAATCAACTGAAAAATTAAATTTTCATAATAAATAAAGAAAAGTTGAAAGAAAAATTTCGATATTTTTTTCAAAGTCAGAAATAGTCAGAAATAGTCAGAAATATAAAAAAATCAATTGGAAAAAATATAGTCCCGCTAGAATGCCATTTGCTGTTTGTGTGTTTAAAAGGTATATTATGAGAAGTGTAAAAATGAACAATTCCATAGAAGGTCAGATTATATGAGAAAAAAAATCGAAAATTTTTCTAAGTCCCAAAAATGAAAAATCAACTGAAAAATTTAATTTTCATAATAAATAAAGAAAAGTTGAAAGAAAAATGAAAAATCAACTGAAAAATTAAATTTTCATAATAAATAAAGAAAAGTTGAAAGAAAAATTTCGATATTTTTTTCAAAGTCAGAAATAGTCAGAAATATAAAAAAATCAATTGGAAAAAATATATATATGATTTTTAAGTGGAATTCATTTGAAATAGAGACTTCTCAATGAAACTGAGGTGTATGTCAAAAATTTTTTTTCTTGAAAATTTCGAAAATTTTTCTAAGTCCCGCTAGAATGCCATTTGCTGTTTGTGTGTTTAAAAGGTATATTATGAGAAGTGTAAAAATGAACAATTCCATAGAAGGTCAGATTATATGAGAAAAAAAATCGAAAATTTTTCTAAGTCCCAAAAATGAAAAATCAACTGAAAAATTTAATTTTCATAATAAATAAAGAAAAGTTGAAAGAAAAATGAAAAATCGACTGAAAAATTAAATTTTCATAATAAATAAAGAAAAGTTGAAAGAAAAATGAAAAATCAACTGAAAAATTAAATTTTCATAATAAATAAAGAAAAGTTGAAAGAAAAATTTCGATATTTTTTTCAAAGTCAGAAATATAAAAAAATCAATTTTTTTGATTTTTAAGTGAAATGCATTTGAAATAGAAACTTCTCAATGAAACTGAGGTGTATGTGAAAAATTTTTTTTCTTGAAAATTTCGAAAATTTTTCTAAGTCCCAAAAATGAAAAATCAACTGAAAAATTTAATTTTCATAATAAATAAAGAAAAGTTGAAAGAAAAATGAAAAATCAACTGAAAAATTAAATTTTCATAATAAATAAAGAAAAGTTGAAAGAAAAATTTCGATATTTTTTTCAAAGTCAGAAATAGTCAGAAATAGTCAGAAATATAAAAAAATCAATTGGAAAAAATATAGTCCCGCTAGAATGCCATTTGCTGTTTGTGTGTTTAAAAGGTATATTATGAGAAGTGTAAAAATGAACAATTCCATAGAAGGTCAGATTATATGAGAAAAAAAATCGAAAATTTTTCTAAGTCCCAAAAATGAAAAATCAACTGAAAAATTAAATTTTCATAATAAATAAAGAAAAGTTGAAAGAAAAATGAAAAATCAACTGAAAAATTAAATTTTCATAATAAATAAAGAAAAGTTGAAAGAAAAATTTCGATATTTTTTTCAAAGTCAGAAATAGTCAGAAATATAAAAAAATCAATTGGAAAAAATATATATATGATTTTTAAGTGGAATTCATTTGAAATAGAGACTTCTCAATGAAACTGAGGTGTATGTCAAAAATTTTTTTTCTTGAAAATTTCGAAAATTTTTCTAAGTCCCGCTAGAATGCCATTTGCTGTTTGTGTGTTTAAAAGGTATATTATGAGAAGTGTAAAAATGAACAATTCCATAGAAGGTCAGATTATATGAGAAAAAAAATCGAAAATTTTTCTAAGTCCCAAAAATGAAAAATCAACTGAAAAATTTAATTTTCATAATAAATAAAGAAAAGTTGAAAGAAAAATGAAAAATCAACTGAAAAATTAAATTTTCATAATAAATAAAGAAAAGTTGAAAGAAAAATGAAAAATCAACTGAAAAATTAAATTTTCATAATAAATAAAGAAAAGTTGAAAGAAAAATTTCGATATTTTTTTCAAAGTCAGAAATATAAAAAAATCAATTTTTTTGATTTTTAAGTGAAATGCATTTGAAATAGAAACTTCTCAATGAAACTGAGGTGTATGTGAAAAATTTTTTTTCTTGAAAATTTCGAAAATTTTTCTAAGTCCCAAAAATGAAAAATCAACTGAAAAATTAAATTTTCATAATAAATAAAGAAAAGTTGAAAGAAAAATGAAAAATCAACTGAAAAATTAAATTTTCATAATAAATAAAGAAAAGTTGAAAGAAAAATTTCGATATTTTTTTCAAAGTCAGAAATAGTCAGAAATAGTCAGAAATATAAAAAAATCAATTGGAAAAAATATAGTCCCGCTAGAATGCCATTTGCTGTTTGTGTGTTTAAAAGGTATATTATGAGAAGTGTAAAAATGAACAATTCCATAGAAGGTCAGATTATATGAGAAAAAAAATCGAAAATTTTTCTAAGTCCCAAAAATGAAAAATCAACTGAAAAATTAAATTTTCATAATAAATAAAGAAAAGTTGAAAGAAAAATGAAAAATCAACTGAAAAATTAAATTTTCATAATAATTAATGAAAAATTGAAAGAAAAATTTCGATATTTTTTTCAAAGTCAGAAATAGTCAGAAATATAAAAAAATCAATTGGAAAAAATATATATATGATTTTTAAGTGGAATTCATTTGAAATAGAGACTTCTCAATGAAACTGAGGTGTATGTCAAAAATTTTTTTTCTTGAAAATTTCGAAAATTTTTCTAAGTCCCGCTAGAATGCCATTTGCTGTTTGTGTGTTTAAAAGGTATATTATGAGAAGTGTAAAAATGAACAATTCCATAGAAGGTCAGATTATATGAGAAAAAAAATCGAAAATTTTTCTAAGTCCCAAAAATGAAAAATCAACTGAAAAATTTAATTTTCATAATAAATAAAGAAAAGTTGAAAGAAAAATGAAAAATCAACTGAAAAATTAAATTTTCATAATAAATAAAGAAAAGTTGAAAGAAAAATTTCGATATTTTTTTCAAAGTCAGAAATATAAAAAAATCAATTTTTTTGATTTTTAAGTGAAATGCATTTGAAATAGAAACTTCTCAATGAAACTGAGGTGTATGTGAAAAATTTTTTTTCTTGAAAATTTCGAAAATTTTTCTAAGTCCCAAAAATGAAAAATCAACTGAAAAATTTAATTTTCATAATAAATAAAGAAAAGTTGAAAGAAAAATGAAAAATCAACTGAAAAATTAAATTTTCATAATAAATAAAGAAAAGTTGAAAGAAAAATTTCGATATTTTTTTCAAAGTCAGAAATAGTCAGAAATATAAAAAAATCAATTGGAAAAAATATATATATGATTTTTAAGTGGAATTCATTTGAAATAGAGACTTCTCAATGAAACTGAGGTGTATGTCAAAAATTTTTTTTCTTGAAAATTTCGAAAATTTTTCTAAGTCCCGCTAGAATGCCATTTGCTGTTTGTGTGTTTAAAAGGTATATTATGAGAAGTGTAAAAATGAACAATTCCATAGAAGGTCAGATTATATGAGAAAAAAAATCGAAAATTTTTCTAAGTCCCAAAAATGAAAAATCAACTGAAAAATTTAATTTTCATAATAAATAAAGAAAAGTTGAAAGAAAAATGAAAAATCAACTGAAAAATTAAATTTTCATAATAAATAAAGAAAAGTTGAAAGAAAAATGAAAAATCAACTGAAAAATTAAATTTTCATAATAAATAAAGAAAAGTTGAAAGAAAAATTTCGATATTTTTTTCAAAGTCAGAAATATAAAAAAATCAATTTTTTTGATTTTTAAGTGAAATGCATTTGAAATAGAAACTTCTCAATGAAACTGAGGTGTATGTGAAAAATTTTTTTTCTTGAAAATTTCGAAAATTTTTCTAAGTCCCAAAAATGAAAAATCAACTGAAAAATTAAATTTTCATAATAAATAAAGAAAAGTTGAAAGAAAAATGAAAAATCAACTGAAAAATTAAATTTTCATAATAAATAAAGAAAAGTTGAAAGAAAAATTTCGATATTTTTTTCAAAGTCAGAAATAGTCAGAAATAGTCAGAAATATAAAAAAATCAATTGGAAAAAATATAGTCCCGCTAGAATGCCATTTGCTGTTTGTGTGTTTAAAAGGTATATTATGAGAAGTGTAAAAATGAACAATTCCATAGAAGGTCAGATTATATGAGAAAAAAAATCGAAAATTTTTCTAAGTCCCAAAAATGAAAAATCAACTGAAAAATTAAATTTTCATAATAAATAAAGAAAAGTTGAAAGAAAAATGAAAAATCAACTGAAAAATTAAATTTTCATAATAATTAATGAAAAATTGAAAGAAAAATTTCGATATTTTTTTCAAAGTCAGAAATAGTCAGAAATATAAAAAAATCAATTGGAAAAAATATATATATGATTTTTAAGTGGAATTCATTTGAAATAGAGACTTCTCAATGAAACTGAGGTGTATGTCAAAAATTTTTTTTCTTGAAAATTTCGAAAATTTTTCTAAGTCCCGCTAGAATGCCATTTGCTGTTTGTGTGTTTAAAAGGTATATTATGAGAAGTGTAAAAATGAACAATTCCATAGAAGGTCAGATTATATGAGAAAAAAAATCGAAAATTTTTCTAAGTCCCAAAAATGAAAAATCAACTGAAAAATTTAATTTTCATAATAAATAAAGAAAAGTTGAAAGAAAAATGAAAAATCAACTGAAAAATTAAATTTTCATAATAAATAAAGAAAAGTTGAAAGAAAAATTTCGATATTTTTTTCAAAGTCAGAAATATAAAAAAATCAATTTTTTTGATTTTTAAGTGAAATGCATTTGAAATAGAAACTTCTCAATGAAACTGAGGTGTATGTGAAAAATTTTTTTTCTTGAAAATTTCGAAAATTTTTCTAAGTCCCAAAAATGAAAAATCAACTGAAAAATTTAATTTTCATAATAAATAAAGAAAAGTTGAAAGAAAAATGAAAAATCAACTGAAAAATTAAATTTTCATAATAAATAAAGAAAAGTTGAAAGAAAAATTTCGATATTTTTTTCAAAGTCAGAAATATAAAAAAATCAATTTTTTTGATTTTTAAGTGAAATGCATTTGAAATAGAAACTTCTCAATGAAACTGAGGTGTATGTGAAAAATTTTTTTTCTTGAAAATTTCGAAAATTTTTCTAAGTCCCAAAAATGAAAAATCAACTGAAAAATTAAATTTTCATAATAAATAAAGAAAAGTTGAAAGAAAAATGAAAAATCAACTGAAAAATTAAATTTTCATAATAAATAAAGAAAAGTTGAAAGAAAAATTTCGATATTTTTTTCAAAGTCAGAAATAGTCAGAAATATAAAAAAATCAATTGGAAAAAATATATATATGATTTTTAAGTGGAATTCATTTGAAATAGAGACTTCTCAATGAAACTGAGGTGTATGTCAAAAATTTTTTTTCTTGAAAATTTCGAAAATTTTTCTAAGTCCCGCTAGAATGCCATTTGCTGTTTGTGTGTTTAAAAGGTATATTATGAGAAGTGTAAAAATGAACAATTCCATAGAAGGTCAGATTATATGAGAAAAAAAATCGAAAATTTTTCTAAGTCCCAAAAATGAAAAATCAACTGAAAAATTTAATTTTCATAATAAATAAAGAAAAGTTGAAAGAAAAATGAAAAATCAACTGAAAAATTAAATTTTCATAATAAATAAAGAAAAGTTGAAAGAAAAATGAAAAATCAACTGAAAAATTAAATTTTCATAATAAATAAAGAAAAGTTGAAAGAAAAATTTCGATATTTTTTTCAAAGTCAGAAATATAAAAAAATCAATTTTTTTGATTTTTAAGTGAAATGCATTTGAAATAGAAACTTCTCAATGAAACTGAGGTGTATGTGAAAAATTTTTTTTCTTGAAAATTTCGAAAATTTTTCTAAGTCCCAAAAATGAAAAATCAACTGAAAAATTAAATTTTCATAATAAATAAAGAAAAGTTGAAAGAAAAATGAAAAATCAACTGAAAAATTAAATTTTCATAATAAATAAAGAAAAGTTGAAAGAAAAATTTCGATATTTTTTTCAAAGTCAGAAATAGTCAGAAATAGTCAGAAATATAAAAAAATCAATTGGAAAAAATATAGTCCCGCTAGAATGCCATTTGCTGTTTGTGTGTTTAAAAGGTATATTATGAGAAGTGTAAAAATGAACAATTCCATAGAAGGTCAGATTATATGAGAAAAAAAATCGAAAATTTTTCTAAGTCCCAAAAATGAAAAATCAACTGAAAAATTAAATTTTCATAATAAATAAAGAAAAGTTGAAAGAAAAATGAAAAATCAACTGAAAAATTAAATTTTCATAATAATTAATGAAAAATTGAAAGAAAAATTTCGATATTTTTTTCAAAGTCAGAAATAGTCAGAAATATAAAAAAATCAATTGGAAAAAATATATATATGATTTTTAAGTGGAATTCATTTGAAATAGAGACTTCTCAATGAAACTGAGGTGTATGTCAAAAATTTTTTTTCTTGAAAATTTCGAAAATTTTTCTAAGTCCCGCTAGAATGCCATTTGCTGTTTGTGTGTTTAAAAGGTATATTATGAGAAGTGTAAAAATGAACAATTCCATAGAAGGTCAGATTATATGAGAAAAAAAATCGAAAATTTTTCTAAGTCCCAAAAATGAAAAATCAACTGAAAAATTTAATTTTCATAATAAATAAAGAAAAGTTGAAAGAAAAATGAAAAATCAACTGAAAAATTAAATTTTCATAATAAATAAAGAAAAGTTGAAAGAAAAATTTCGATATTTTTTTCAAAGTCAGAAATATAAAAAAATCAATTTTTTTGATTTTTAAGTGAAATGCATTTGAAATAGAAACTTCTCAATGAAACTGAGGTGTATGTGAAAAATTTTTTTTCTTGAAAATTTCGAAAATTTTTCTAAGTCCCAAAAATGAAAAATCAACTGAAAAATTTAATTTTCATAATAAATAAAGAAAAGTTGAAAGAAAAATGAAAAATCAACTGAAAAATTAAATTTTCATAATAAATAAAGAAAAGTTGAAAGAAAAATTTCGATATTTTTTTCAAAGTCAGAAATAGTCAGAAATATAAAAAAATCAATTGGAAAAAATATATATATGATTTTTAAGTGGAATTCATTTGAAATAGAGACTTCTCAATGAAACTGAGGTGTATGTCAAAAATTTTTTTTCTTGAAAATTTCGAAAATTTTTCTAAGTCCCGCTAGAATGCCATTTGCTGTTTGTGTGTTTAAAAGGTATATTATGAGAAGTGTAAAAATGAACAATTCCATAGAAGGTCAGATTATATGAGAAAAAAAATCGAAAATTTTTCTAAGTCCCAAAAATGAAAAATCAACTGAAAAATTTAATTTTCATAATAAATAAAGAAAAGTTGAAAGAAAAATGAAAAATCAACTGAAAAATTAAATTTTCATAATAAATAAAGAAAAGTTGAAAGAAAAATGAAAAATCAACTGAAAAATTAAATTTTCATAATAAATAAAGAAAAGTTGAAAGAAAAATTTCGATATTTTTTTCAAAGTCAGAAATATAAAAAAATCAATTTTTTTGATTTTTAAGTGAAATGCATTTGAAATAGAAACTTCTCAATGAAACTGAGGTGTATGTGAAAAATTTTTTTTCTTGAAAATTTCGAAAATTTTTCTAAGTCCCAAAAATGAAAAATCAACTGAAAAATTAAATTTTCATAATAAATAAAGAAAAGTTGAAAGAAAAATGAAAAATCAACTGAAAAATTAAATTTTCATAATAAATAAAGAAAAGTTGAAAGAAAAATTTCGATATTTTTTTCAAAGTCAGAAATAGTCAGAAATAGTCAGAAATATAAAAAAATCAATTGGAAAAAATATAGTCCCGCTAGAATGCCATTTGCTGTTTGTGTGTTTAAAAGGTATATTATGAGAAGTGTAAAAATGAACAATTCCATAGAAGGTCAGATTATATGAGAAAAAAAATCGAAAATTTTTCTAAGTCCCAAAAATGAAAAATCAACTGAAAAATTAAATTTTCATAATAAATAAAGAAAAGTTGAAAGAAAAATGAAAAATCAACTGAAAAATTAAATTTTCATAATAATTAATGAAAAATTGAAAGAAAAATTTCGATATTTTTTTCAAAGTCAGAAATAGTCAGAAATATAAAAAAATCAATTGGAAAAAATATATATATGATTTTTAAGTGGAATTCATTTGAAATAGAGACTTCTCAATGAAACTGAGGTGTATGTCAAAAATTTTTTTTCTTGAAAATTTCGAAAATTTTTCTAAGTCCCGCTAGAATGCCATTTGCTGTTTGTGTGTTTAAAAGGTATATTATGAGAAGTGTAAAAATGAACAATTCCATAGAAGGTCAGATTATATGAGAAAAAAAATCGAAAATTTTTCTAAGTCCCAAAAATGAAAAATCAACTGAAAAATTTAATTTTCATAATAAATAAAGAAAAGTTGAAAGAAAAATGAAAAATCAACTGAAAAATTAAATTTTCATAATAAATAAAGAAAAGTTGAAAGAAAAATTTCGATATTTTTTTCAAAGTCAGAAATATAAAAAAATCAATTTTTTTGATTTTTAAGTGAAATGCATTTGAAATAGAAACTTCTCAATGAAACTGAGGTGTATGTGAAAAATTTTTTTTCTTGAAAATTTCGAAAATTTTTCTAAGTCCCAAAAATGAAAAATCAACTGAAAAATTTAATTTTCATAATAAATAAAGAAAAGTTGAAAGAAAAATGAAAAATCAACTGAAAAATTAAATTTTCATAATAAATAAAGAAAAGTTGAAAGAAAAATTTCGATATTTTTTTCAAAGTCAGAAATAGTCAGAAATAGTCAGAAATATAAAAAAATCAATTGGAAAAAATATAGTCCCGCTAGAATGCCATTTGCTGTTTGTGTGTTTAAAAGGTATATTATGAGAAGTGTAAAAATGAACAATTCCATAGAAGGTCAGATTATATGAGAAAAAAAATCGAAAATTTTTCTAAGTCCCAAAAATGAAAAATCAACTGAAAAATTAAATTTTCATAATAAATAAAGAAAAGTTGAAAGAAAAATGAAAAATCAACTGAAAAATTAAATTTTCATAATAAATAAAGAAAAGTTGAAAGAAAAATTTCGATATTTTTTTCAAAGTCAGAAATAGTCAGAAATAGTCAGAAATATAAAAAAATCAATTGGAAAAAATATAGTCCCGCTAGAATGCCATTTGCTGTTTGTGTGTTTAAAAGGTATATTATGAGAAGTGTAAAAATGAACAATTCCATAGAAGGTCAGATTATATGAGAAAAAAAATCGAAAATTTTTCTAAGTCCCAAAAATGAAAAATCAACTGAAAAATTAAATTTTCATAATAAATAAAGAAAAGTTGAAAGAAAAATGAAAAATCAACTGAAAAATTAAATTTTCATAATAATTAATGAAAAATTGAAAGAAAAATTTCGATATTTTTTTCAAAGTCAGAAATAGTCAGAAATATAAAAAAATCAATTGGAAAAAATATATATATGATTTTTAAGTGGAATTCATTTGAAATAGAGACTTCTCAATGAAACTGAGGTGTATGTCAAAAATTTTTTTTCTTGAAAATTTCGAAAATTTTTCTAAGTCCCGCTAGAATGCCATTTGCTGTTTGTGTGTTTAAAAGGTATATTATGAGAAGTGTAAAAATGAACAATTCCATAGAAGGTCAGATTATATGAGAAAAAAAATCGAAAATTTTTCTAAGTCCCAAAAATGAAAAATCAACTGAAAAATTTAATTTTCATAATAAATAAAGAAAAGTTGAAAGAAAAATGAAAAATCAACTGAAAAATTAAATTTTCATAATAAATAAAGAAAAGTTGAAAGAAAAATTTCGATATTTTTTTCAAAGTCAGAAATATAAAAAAATCAATTTTTTTGATTTTTAAGTGAAATGCATTTGAAATAGAAACTTCTCAATGAAACTGAGGTGTATGTGAAAAATTTTTTTTCTTGAAAATTTCGAAAATTTTTCTAAGTCCCAAAAATGAAAAATCAACTGAAAAATTTAATTTTCATAATAAATAAAGAAAAGTTGAAAGAAAAATGAAAAATCAACTGAAAAATTAAATTTTCATAATAAATAAAGAAAAGTTGAAAGAAAAATTTCGATATTTTTTTCAAAGTCAGAAATAGTCAGAAATATAAAAAAATCAATTGGAAAAAATATATATATGATTTTTAAGTGGAATTCATTTGAAATAGAGACTTCTCAATGAAACTGAGGTGTATGTCAAAAATTTTTTTTCTTGAAAATTTCGAAAATTTTTCTAAGTCCCGCTAGAATGCCATTTGCTGTTTGTGTGTTTAAAAGGTATATTATGAGAAGTGTAAAAATGAACAATTCCATAGAAGGTCAGATTATATGAGAAAAAAAATCGAAAATTTTTCTAAGTCCCAAAAATGAAAAATCAACTGAAAAATTTAATTTTCATAATAAATAAAGAAAAGTTGAAAGAAAAATGAAAAATCAACTGAAAAATTAAATTTTCATAATAAATAAAGAAAAGTTGAAAGAAAAATGAAAAATCAACTGAAAAATTAAATTTTCATAATAAATAAAGAAAAGTTGAAAGAAAAATTTCGATATTTTTTTCAAAGTCAGAAATATAAAAAAATCAATTTTTTTGATTTTTAAGTGAAATGCATTTGAAATAGAAACTTCTCAATGAAACTGAGGTGTATGTGAAAAATTTTTTTTCTTGAAAATTTCGAAAATTTTTCTAAGTCCCAAAAATGAAAAATCAACTGAAAAATTAAATTTTCATAATAAATAAAGAAAAGTTGAAAGAAAAATGAAAAATCAACTGAAAAATTAAATTTTCATAATAAATAAAGAAAAGTTGAAAGAAAAATTTCGATATTTTTTTCAAAGTCAGAAATAGTCAGAAATAGTCAGAAATATAAAAAAATCAATTGGAAAAAATATAGTCCCGCTAGAATGCCATTTGCTGTTTGTGTGTTTAAAAGGTATATTATGAGAAGTGTAAAAATGAACAATTCCATAGAAGGTCAGATTATATGAGAAAAAAAATCGAAAATTTTTCTAAGTCCCAAAAATGAAAAATCAACTGAAAAATTAAATTTTCATAATAAATAAAGAAAAGTTGAAAGAAAAATGAAAAATCAACTGAAAAATTAAATTTTCATAATAATTAATGAAAAATTGAAAGAAAAATTTCGATATTTTTTTCAAAGTCAGAAATAGTCAGAAATATAAAAAAATCAATTGGAAAAAATATATATATGATTTTTAAGTGGAATTCATTTGAAATAGAGACTTCTCAATGAAACTGAGGTGTATGTCAAAAATTTTTTTTCTTGAAAATTTCGAAAATTTTTCTAAGTCCCGCTAGAATGCCATTTGCTGTTTGTGTGTTTAAAAGGTATATTATGAGAAGTGTAAAAATGAACAATTCCATAGAAGGTCAGATTATATGAGAAAAAAAATCGAAAATTTTTCTAAGTCCCAAAAATGAAAAATCAACTGAAAAATTTAATTTTCATAATAAATAAAGAAAAGTTGAAAGAAAAATGAAAAATCAACTGAAAAATTAAATTTTCATAATAAATAAAGAATAGTTGAAAGAAAAATTTCGATATTTTTTTCAAAGTCAGAAATATAAAAAAATCAATTTTTTTGATTTTTAAGTGAAATGCATTTGAAATAGAAACTTCTCAATGAAACTGAGGTGTATGTGAAAAATTTTTTTTCTTGAAAATTTCGAAAATTTTTCTAAGTCCCAAAAATGAAAAATCAACTGAAAAATTTAATTTTCATAATAAATAAAGAAAAGTTGAAAGAAAAATGAAAAATCAACTGAAAAATTAAATTTTCATAATAAATAAAGAAAAGTTGAAAGAAAAATTTCGATATTTTTTTCAAAGTCAGAAATAGTCAGAAATAGTCAGAAATATAAAAAAATCAATTGGAAAAAATATAGTCCCGCTAGAATGCCATTTGCTGTTTGTGTGTTTAAAAGGTATATTATGAGAAGTGTAAAAATGAACAATTCCATAGAAGGTCAGATTATATGAGAAAAAAAATCGAAAATTTTTCTAAGTCCTAAAAATGAAAAATCAACTGAAAAATTAAATTTTCATAATAAATAAAGAAAAGTTGAAAGAAAAATGAAAAATCAACTGAAAAATTAAATTTTCATAATAATTAATGAAAAATTGAAAGAAAAATTTCGATATTTTTTTCAAAGTCAGAAATAGTCAGAAATATAAAAAAATCAATTGGAAAAAATATATATATGATTTTTAAGTGGAATTCATTTGAAATAGAGACTTCTCAATGAAACTGAGGTGTATGTCAAAAATTTTTTTTCTTGAAAATTTCGAAAATTTTTCTAAGTCCCGCTAGAATGCCATTTGCTGTTTGTGTGTTTAAAAGGTATATTATGAGAAGTGTAAAAATGAACAATTCCATAGAAGGTCAGATTATATGAGAAAAAAAATCGAAAATTTTTCTAAGTCCCAAAAATGAAAAATCAACTGAAAAATTTAATTTTCATAATAAATAAAGAAAAGTTGAAAGAAAAATGAAAAATCAACTGAAAAATTAAATTTTCATAATAAATAAAGAAAAGTTGAAAGAAAAATTTCGATATTTTTTTCAAAGTCAGAAATAGTCAGAAATATAAAAAAATCAATTGGAAAAAATATATATATGATTTTTAAGTGGAATTCATTTGAAATAGAGACTTCTCAATGAAACTGAGGTGTATGTCAAAAATTTTTTTTCCTGAAAATTTCGAAAATTTTTTCAAAGTCAGAAATATAAAAAAATCAATTTTTTTGATTTTTAAGTGAAATGCATTTGAAATAGAAACTTCTCAATGAAACTGAGGTGTATGTGAAAAATTTTTTTTCTTGAAAATTTCGAAAATTTTTCTAAGTCCCAAAAATGAAAAATCAACTGAAAAATTTAATTTTCATAATAAATAAAGAAAAGTTGAAAGAAAAATGAAAAATCAACTGAAAAATTAAATTTTCATAATAAATAAAGAAAAGTTGAAAGAAAAATTTCGATATTTTTTTCAAAGTCAGAAATAGTCAGAAATAGTCAGAAATATAAAAAAATCAATTGGAAAAAATATAGTCCCGCTAGAATCCCATTTGCTGTTTGTGTGTTTAAAAGGTATATTATGAGAAGTGTAAAAATGAACAATTCCATAGAAGGTCAGATTATATGAGAAAAAAAATCGAAAATTTTTCTAAGTCCTAAAAATGAAAAATCAACTGAAAAATTAAATTTTCATAATAAATAAAGAAAAGTTGAAAGAAAAATGAAAAATCAACTGAAAAATTAAATTTTCATAATAATTAATGAAAAATTGAAAGAAAAATTTCGATATTTTTTTCAAAGTCAGAAATAGTCAGAAATATAAAAAAATCAATTGGAAAAAATATATATATGATTTTTAAGTGGAATTCATTTGAAATAGAGACTTCTCAATGAAACTGAGGTGTATGTCAAAAATTTTTTTTCTTGAAAATTTCGAAAATTTTTCTAAGTCCCGCTAGAATGCCATTTGCTGTTTGTGTGTTTAAAAGGTATATTATGAGAAGTGTAAAAATGAACAATTCCATAGAAGGTCAGATTATATGAGAAAAAAAATCGAAAATTTTTCTAAGTCCCAAAAATGAAAAATCAACTGAAAAATTTAATTTTCATAATAAATAAAGAAAAGTTGAAAGAAAAATGAAAAATCAACTGAAAAATTAAATTTTCATAATAAATAAAGAAAAGTTGAAAGAAAAATTTCGATATTTTTTTCAAAGTCAGAAATAGTCAGAAATATAAAAAAATCAATTGGAAAAAATATATATATGATTTTTAAGTGGAATTCATTTGAAATAGAGACTTCTCAATGAAACTGAGGTGTATGTCAAAAATTTTTTTTCCTGAAAATTTCGAAAATTTTTCTAAGTCCCGCTAGAATGCCATTTGCTGTTTGTGTGTTTAAAAGGTATATTATGAGAAGTGTAAAAATGAACAATTCCATAGAAGGTCAGATTATATGAGAAAAAAAATCGAAAATTTTTCTAAGTCCCAAAAATGAAAAATCAACTGAAAAATTTAATTTTCATAATAAATAAAGAAAAGTTGAAAGAAAAATGAAAAATCAACTGAAAAATTAAATTTTCATAATAAATAAAGAAAAGTTGAAAGAAAAATTTCGATATTTTTTTCAAAGTCAGAAATAGTCAGAAATATAAAAAAATCAATTGGAAAAAATATATATATGATTTTTAAGTGGAATTCATTTGAAATAGAGACTTCTCAATGAAACTGAGGTGTATGTCAAAAATTTTTTTTCCTGAAAATTTCGAAAATTTTTCTAAGTCCCGCTAGAATGCCATTTGCTGTTTGTGTGTTTAAAAGGTATATTATGAGAAGTGTAAAAATGAACAATTCCATAGAAGGTCAGATTATATGAGAAAAAAAATCGAAAATTTTTCTAAGTCCCAAAAATGAAAAATCAACTGAAAAATTTAATTTTCATAATAAATAAAGAAAAGTTGAAAGAAAAATGAAAAATCAACTGAAAAATTAAATTTTCATAATAAATAAAGAAAAGTTGAAAGAAAAATTTCGATATTTTTTTCAAAGTCAGAAATAGTCAGAAATATAAAAAAATCAATTGGAAAAAATATATATATGATTTTTAAGTGGAATTCATTTGAAATAGAGACTTCTCAATGAAACTGAGGTGTATGTCAAAAATTTTTTTTCCTGAAAATTTCGAAAATTTTTCTAAGTCCCGCTAGAATGCCATTTGCTGTTTGTGTGTTTAAAAGGTATATTATGAGAAGTGTAAAAATGAACAATTCCATAGAAGGTCAGATTATATGAGAAAAAAAATCGAAAATTTTTCTAAGTCCCAAAAATGAAGAATCAACTGAAAAATTTAATTTTCATAATAAATAAAGAAAAGTTGAAAGAAAAATGAAAAATCAACTGAAAAATTAAATTTTCATAATAAATAAAGAAAAGTTGAAAGAAAAATTTCGATATTTTTTTCAAAGTCAGAAATATAAAAAAATCAATTTTTTTGATTTTTAAGTGAAATGCATTTGAAATAGAAACTTCTCAATGAAACTGAGGTGTATGTGAAAAATTTTTTTTCTTGAAAATTTCGAAAATTTTTCTAAGTCCCAAAAATGAAAAATCAACTGAAAAATTAAATTTTCATAATAAATAAAGAAAAGTTGAAAGAAAAATGAAAAATCAACTGAAAAATTAAATTTTCATAATAAATAAAGAAAAGTTGAAAGAAAAATTTCGATATTTTTTTCAAAGTCAGAAATAGTCAGAAATAGTCAGAAATATAAAAAAATCAATTGGAAAAAATATAGTCCCGCTAGAATGCCATTTGCTGTTTGTGTGTTTAAAATGTATATTATGAGAAGTGTAAAAATGAACAATTCCATAGAAGGTCAGATTATATGAGAAAAAAAATCGAAAATTTTTCTAAGTCCCAAAAATGAAAAATCAACTGAAAAATTTAATTTTCATAATAAATAAAGAAAAGTTGAAAGAAAAATGAAAAATCAACTGAAAAATTAAATTTTCATAATAAATAAAGAAAAGTTGAAAGAAAAATTTCGATATTTTTTTCAAAGTCAGAAATAGTCAGAAATATAAAAAAATCAATTGGAAAAAATATATATATGATTTTTAAGTGGAATTCATTTGAAATAGAGACTTCTCAATGAAACTGAGGTGTATGTCAAAAATTTTTTTTCTTGAAAATTTCGAAAATTTTTCTAAGTCCCGCTAGAATGCCATTTGCTGTTTGTGTGTTTAAAAGGTATATTATGAGAAGTGTAAAAATGAACAATTCCATAGAAGGTCAGATTATATGAGAAAAAAAATCGAAAATTTTTCTAAGTCCCAAAAATGAAAAATCAACTGAAAAATTTAATTTTCATAATAAATAAAGAAAAGTTGAAAGAAAAATGAAAAATCAACTGAAAAATTAAATTTTCATAATAAATAAAGAAAAGTTGAAAGAAAAATGAAAAATCAACTGAAAAATTAAATTTTCATAATAAATAAAGAAAAGTTGAAAGAAAAATTTCGATATTTTTTTCAAAGTCAGAAATATAAAAAAATCAATTTTTTTGATTTTTAAGTGAAATGCATTTGAAATAGAAACTTCTCAATGAAACTGAGGTGTATGTGAAAAATTTTTTTTCTTGAAAATTTCGAAAATTTTTCTAAGTCCCAAAAATGAAAAATCAACTGAAAAATTTAATTTTCATAATAAATAAAGAAAAGTTGAAAGAAAAATGAAAAATCAACTGAAAAATTAAATTTTCATAATAAATAAAGAAAAGTTGAAAGAAAAATTTCGATATTTTTTTCAAAGTCAGAAATATAAAAAAATCAATTTTTTTGATTTTTAAGTGAAATGCATTTGAAATAGAAACTTCTCAATGAAACTGAGGTGTATGTGAAAAATTTTTTTTCTTGAAAATTTCGAAAATTTTTCTAAGTCCCAAAAATGAAAAATCAACTGAAAAATTTAATTTTCATAATAAATAAAAAAAGTTGAAAGAAAAATGAAAAATCAACTGAAAAATTAAATTTTCATAATAAATAAAGAAAAGTTGAAAGAAAAATTTCGATATTTTTTTCAAAGTCAGAAATAGTCAGAAATAGTCAGAAATATAAAAAAATCAATTGGAAAAAATATAGTCCCGCTAGAATGCCATTTGCTGTTTGTGTGTTTAAAAGGTATATTATGAGAAGTGTAAAAATGAACAATTCCATAGAAGGTCAGATTATATGAGAAAAAAAATCGAAAATTTTTCTAAGTCCCAAAAATGAAAAATCAACTGAAAAATTTAATTTTCATAATAAATAAAGAAAAGTTGAAAGAAAAATGAAAAATCAACTGAAAAATTAAATTTTCATAATAAATAAAGAAAAGTTGAAAGAAAAATGAAAAATCAACTGAAAAATTAAATTTTCATAATAAATAAAGAAAAGTTGAAAGAAAAATTTCGATATTTTTTTCAAAGTCAGAAATATAAAAAAATCAATTTTTTTGATTTTTAAGTGAAATGCATTTGAAATAGAAACTTCTCAATAAAACTGAGGTGTATGTGAAAAATTTTTTTTCTTGAAAATTTCGAAAATTTTTCTAAGTCCCAAAAATGAAAAATCAACTGAAAAATTAAATTTTCATAATAAATAAAGAAAAGTTGAAAGAAAAATGAAAAATCAACTGAAAAATTAAATTTTCATAATAAATAAAGAAAAGTTGAAAGAAAAATTTCGATATTTTTTTCAAAGTCAGAAATAGTCAGAAATATAAAAAAATCAATTGGAAAAAATATATATATGATTTTTAAGTGGAATTCATTTGAAATAGAGACTTCTCAATGAAACTGAGGTGTATGTCAAAAATTTTTTTTCTTGAAAATTTCGAAAATTTTTCTTAGTCCCGCTAGAATGCCATTTGCTGTTTGTGTGTTTAAAAGGTATATTATGAGAAGTGTAAAAATGAACAATTCCATAGAAGGTCAGATTATATGAGAAAAAAAATCGAAAATTTTTCTAAGTCCCAAAAATGAAAAATCAACTGAAAAATTTAATTTTCATAATAAATAAAGAAAAGTTGAAAGAAAAATGAAAAATCAACTGAAAAATTAAATTTTCATAATAAATAAAGAAAAGTTGAAAGAAAAATTTCGATATTTTTTTCAAAGTCAGAAATATAAAAAAATCAATTTTTTTGATTTTTAAGTGAAATGCATTTGAAATAGAAACTTCTCAATGAAACTGAGGTGTATGTGAAAAATTTTTTTTCTTGAAAATTTCGAAAATTTTTCTAAGTCCCAAAAATGAAAAATCAACTGAAAAATTAAATTTTCATAATAAATAAAGAAAAGTTGAAAGAAAAATGAAAAATCAACTGAAAAATTAAATTTTCATAATAAATAAAGAAAAGTTGAAAGAAAAATTTCGATATTTTTTTCAAAGTCAGAAATAGTCAGAAATATAAAAAAATCAATTGGAAAAAATATATATATGATTTTTAAGTGGAATTCATTTGAAATAGAGACTTCTCAATGAAACTGAGGTGTATGTCAAAAATTTTTTTTCTTGAAAATTTCGAAAATTTTTCTAAGTCCCGCTAGAATGCCATTTGCTGTTTGTGTGTTTAAAAGGTATATTATGAGAAGTGTAAAAATGAACAATTCCATAGAAGGTCAGATTATATGAGAAAAAAAATCGAAAATTTTTCTAAGTCCCAAAAATGAAAAATCAACTGAAAAATTTAATTTTCATAATAAATAAAGAAAAGTTGAAAGAAAAATGAAAAATCAACTGAAAAATTAAATTTTCATAATAAATAAAGAAAAGTTGAAAGAAAAATGAAAAATCAACTGAAAAATTAAATTTTCATAATAAATAAAGAAAAGTTGAAAGAAAAATTTCGATATTTTTTTCAAAGTCAGAAATATAAAAAAATCAATTTTTTTGATTTTTAAGTGAAATGCATTTGAAATAGAAACTTCTCAATGAAACTGAGGTGTATGTGAAAAATTTTTTTTCTTGAAAATTTCGAAAATTTTTCTAAGTCCCAAAAATGAAAAATCAACTGAAAAATTTAATTTTCATAATAAATAAAGAAAAGTTGAAAGAAAAATGAAAAATCAACTGAAAAATTAAATTTTCATAATAAATAAAGAAAAGTTGAAAGAAAAATTTCGATATTTTTTTCAAAGTCAGAAATATAAAAAAATCAATTTTTTTGATTTTTAAGTGAAATGCATTTGAAATAGAAACTTCTCAATGAAACTGAGGTGTATGTGAAAAATTTTTTTTCTTGAAAATTTCGAAAATTTTTCTAAGTCCCAAAAATGAAAAATCAACTGAAAAATTTAATTTTCATAATAAATAAAGAAAAGTTGAAAGAAAAATGAAAAATCAACTGAAAAATTAAATTTTCATAATAAATAAAGAAAAGTTGAAAGAAAAATTTCGATATTTTTTTCAAAGTCAGAAATAGTCAGAAATAGTCAGAAATATAAAAAAATCAATTGGAAAAAATATAGTCCCGCTAGAATGCCATTTGCTGTTTGTGTGTTTAAAAGGTATATTATGAGAAGTGTAAAAATGAACAATTCCATAGAAGGTCAGATTATATGAGAAAAAAAATCGAAAATTTTTCTAAGTCCCAAAAATGAAAAATCAACTGAAAAATTTAATTTTCATAATAAATAAAGAAAAGTTGAAAGAAAAATGAAAAATCAACTGAAAAATTAAATTTTCATAATAAATAAAGAAAAGTTGAAAGAAAAATTTCGATATTTTTTTCAAAGTCAGAAATAGTCAGAAATAGTCAGAAATATAAAAAAATCAATTGGAAAAAATATAGTCCCGCTAGAATGCCATTTGCTGTTTGTGTGTTTAAAAGGTATATTATGAGAAGTGTAAAAATGAACAATTCCATAGAAGGTCAGATTATATGAGAAAAAAAATCGAAAATTTTTCTAAGTCCCAAAAATGAAAAATCAACTGAAAAATTTAATTTTCATAATAAATAAAGAAAAGTTGAAAGAAAAATGAAAAATCAACTGAAAAATTAAATTTTCATAATAAATAAAGAAAAGTTGAAAGAAAAATTTCGATATTTTTTTCAAAGTCAGAAATAGTCAGAAATAGTCAGAAATATAAAAAAATCAATTGGAAAAAATATAGTCCCGCTAGAATGCCATTTGCTGTTTGTGTGTTTAAAAGGTATATTATGAGAAGTGTAAAAATGAACAATTCCATAGAAGGTCAGATTATATGAGAAAAAAAATCGAAAATTTTTCTAAGTCCCAAAAATGAAGAATCAACTGAAAAATTTAATTTTCATAATAAATAAAGAAAAGTTGAAAGAAAAATGAAAAATCAACTGAAAAATTAAATTTTCATAATAAATAAAGAAAAGTTGAAAGAAAAATTTCGATATTTTTTTCAAAGTCAGAAATAGTCAGAAATATAAAAAAATCAATTGGAAAAAATATATATATGATTTTTAAGTGGAATTCATTTGAAATAGAGACTTCTCAATGAAACTGAGGTGTATATCAAAAATTTTTTTTCTTGAAAATTTCGAAAATTTTTCTAAGTCCCGCTAGAATGCCATTTGCTGTTTGTGTGTTTAAAAGGTATATTATGAGAAGTGTAAAAATGAACAATTCCATAGAAGGTCAGATTATATGAGAAAAAAAATCGAAAATTTTTCTAAGTCCCAAAAATGAAAAATCAACTGAAAAATTTAATTTTCATAATAAATAAAGAAAAGTTGAAAGAAAAATGAAAAATCAACTGAAAAATTAAATTTTCATAATAAATAAAGAAAAGTTGAAAGAAAAATGAAAAATCAACTGAAAAATTAAATTTTCATAATAAATAAAGAAAAGTTGAAAGAAAAATTTCGATATTTTTTTCAAAGTCAGAAATATAAAAAAATCAATTTTTTTGATTTTTAAGTGAAATGCATTTGAAATAGAAACTTCTCAATGAAACTGAGGTGTATGTGAAAAATTTTTTTTCTTGAAAATTTCGAAAATTTTTCTAAGTCCCAAAAATGAAAAATCAACTGAAAAATTTAATTTTCATAATAAATAAAGAAAAGTTGAAAGAAAAATGAAAAATCAACTGAAAAATTAAATTTTCATAATAAATAAAGAAAAGTTGAAAGAAAAATTTCGATATTTTTTTCAAAGTCAGAAATAGTCAGAAATAGTCAGAAATAGTCAGAAATATAAAAAAATCAATTGGAAAAAATATAGTCCCGCTAGAATGCCATTTGCTGTTTGTGTGTTTAAAAGGTATATTATGAGAAGTGTAAAAATGAACAATTCCATAGAAGGTCAGATTATATGAGAAAAAAAATCGAAAATTTTTCTAAGTCCCAAAAATGAAAAATCAACTGAAAAATTTAATTTTCATAATAAATAAAGAAAAGTTGAAAGAAAAATGAAAAATCAACTGAAAAATTAAATTTTCATAATAAATAAAGAAAAGTTGAAAGAAAAATTTCGATATTTTTTTCAAAGTCAGAAATAGTCAGAAATAGTCAGAAATATAAAAAAATCAATTGGAAAAAATATAGTCCCGCTAGAATGCCATTTGCTGTTTGTGTGTTTAAAAGGTATATTATGAGAAGTGTAAAAATGAACAATTCCATAGAAGGTCAGATTATATGAGAAAAAAAATCGAAAATTTTTCTAAGTCCCAAAAATGAAAAATCAACTGAAAAATTTAATTTTCATAATAAATAAAGAAAAGTTGAAAGAAAAATGAAAAATCAACTGAAAAATTAAATTTTCATAATAAATAAAGAAAAGTTGAAAGAAAAATTTCGATATTTTTTTCAAAGTCAGAAATAGTCAGAAATAGTCAGAAATATAAAAAAATCAATTGGAAAAAATATAGTCCCGCTAGAATGCCATTTGCTGTTTGTGTGTTTAAAAGGTATATTATGAGAAGTGTAAAAATGAACAATTCCATAGAAGGTCAGATTATATGAGAAAAAAAATCGAAAATTTTTCTAAGTCCCAAAAATGAAAAATCAACTGAAAAATTTAATTTTCATAATAAATAAAGAAAAGTTGAAAGAAAAATGAAAAATCAACTGAAAAATTAAATTTTCATAATAAATAAAGAAAAGTTGAAAGAAAAATTTCGATATTTTTTTCAAAGTCAGAAATATAAAAAAATCAATTTTTTTGATTTTTAAGTGAAATGCATTTGAAATAGAAACTTCTCAATGAAACTGAGGTGTATGTGAAAAATTTTTTTTCTTGAAAATTTCGAAAATTTTTCTAAGTCCCAAAAATGAAAAATCAACTGAAAAATTTAATTTTCATAATAAATAAAGAAAAGTTGAAAGAAAAATGAAAAATCAACTGAAAAATTAAATTTTCATAATAAATAAAGAAAAGTTGAAAGAAAAATTTCGATATTTTTTTCAAAGTCAGAAATAGTCAGAAATATAAAAAAATCAATTGGAAAAAATATAGTCCCGCTAGAATGCCATTTGCTGTTTGTGTGTTTAAAAGGTATATTATGAGAAGTGTAAAAATGAACAATTCCATAGAAGGTCAGATTATATGAGAAAAAAAATCGAAAATTTTTCTAAGTCCCAAAAATGAAAAATCAACTGAAAAATTTAATTTTCATAATAAATAAAGAAAAGTTGAAAGAAAAATGAAAAATCAACTGAAAAATTAAATTTTCATAATAAATAAAGAAAAGTTGAAAGAAAAATGAAAAATCAACTGAAAAATTAAATTTTCATAATAAATAAAGAAAAGTTGAAAGAAAAATTTCGATATTTTTTTCAAAGTCAGAAATATAAAAAAATCAATTTTTTTGATTTTTAAGTGAAATGCATTTGAAATAGAAACTTCTCAATGAAACTGAGGTGTATGTGAAAAATTTTTTTTCTTGAAAATTTCGAAAATTTTTCTAAGTCCCAAAAATGAAAAATCAACTGAAAAATTTAATTTTCATAATAAATAAAGAAAAGTTGAAAGAAAAATGAAAAATCAACTGAAAAATTAAATTTTCATAATAAATAAAGAAAAGTTGAAAGAAAAATTTCGATATTTTTTTCAAAGTCAGAAATATAAAAAAATCAATTTTTTTGATTTTTAAGTGAAATGCATTTGAAATAGAAACTTCTCAATGAAACTGAGGTGTATGTGAAAAATTTTTTTTCTTGAAAATTTCGAAAATTTTTCTAAGTCCCAAAAATGAAAAATCAACTGAAAAATTTAATTTTCATAATAAATAAAGAAAAGTTGAAAGAAAAATGAAAAATCAACTGAAAAATTAAATTTTCATAATAAATAAAGAAAAGTTGAAAGAAAAATTTCGATATTTTTTTCAAAGTCAGAAATAGTCAGAAATAGTCAGAAATATAAAAAAATCAATTGGAAAAAATATAGTCCCGCTAGAATGCCATTTGCTGTTTGTGTGTTTAAAAGGTATATTATGAGAAGTGTAAAAATGAACAATTCCATAGAAGGTCAGATTATATGAGAAAAAAAATCGAAAATTTTTCTAAGTCCCAAAAATGAAAAATCAACTGAAAAATTTAATTTTCATAATAAATAAAGAAAAGTTGAAAGAAAAATGAAAAATCAACTGAAAAATTAAATTTTCATAATAAATAAAGAAAAGTTGAAAGAAAAATTTCGATATTTTTTTCAAAGTCAGAAATAGTCAGAAATATAAAAAAATCAATTGGAAAAAATATATATATGATTTTTAAGTGGAATTCATTTGAAATAGAGACTTCTCAATGAAACTGAGGTGTATGTCAAAAATTTTTTTTCTTGAAAATTTCGAAAATTTTTCTAAGTCCCGCTAGAATGCCATTTGCTGTTTGTGTGTTTAAAAGGTATATTATGAGAAGTGTAAAAATGAACAATTCCATAGAAGGTCAGATTATATGAGAAAAAAAATCGAAAATTTTTCTAAGTCCCAAAAATGAAAAATCAACTGAAAAATTTAATTTTCATAATAAATAAAGAAAAGTTGAAAGAAAAATGAAAAATCAACTGAAAAATTAAATTTTCATAATAAATAAAGAAAAGTTGAAAGAAAAATGAAAAATCAACTGAAAAATTAAATTTTCATAATAAATAAAGAAAAGTTGAAAGAAAAATTTCGATATTTTTTTCAAAGTCAGAAATATAAAAAAATCAATTTTTTTGATTTTTAAGTGAAATGCATTTGAAATAGAAACTTCTCAATGAAACTGAGGTGTATGTGAAAAATTTTTTTTCTTGAAAATTTCGAAAATTTTTCTAAGTCCCAAAAATGAAAAATCAACTGAAAAATTTAATTTTCATAATAAATAAAGAAAAGTTGAAAGAAAAATGAAAAATCAACTGAAAAATTAAATTTTCATAATAAATAAAGAAAAGTTGAAAGAAAAATTTCGATATTTTTTTCAAAGTCAGAAATAGTCAGAAATATAAAAAAATCAATTGGAAAAAATATATATATGATTTTTAAGTGGAATTCATTTGAAATAGAGACTTCTCAATGAAACTGAGGTGTATGTCAAAAATTTTTTTTCTTGAAAATTTCGAAAATTTTTCTAAGTCCCGCTAGAATGCCATTTGCTGTTTGTGTGTTTAAAAGGTATATTATGAGAAGTGTAAAAATGAACAATTCCATAGAAGGTCAGATTATATGAGAAAAAAAATCGAAAATTTTTCTAAGTCCCAAAAATGAAAAATCAACTGAAAAATTTAATTTTCATAATAAATAAAGAAAAGTTGAAAGAAAAATGAAAAATCGACTGAAAAATTAAATTTTCATAATAAATAAAGAAAAGTTGAAAGAAAAATGAAAAATCAACTGAAAAATTAAATTTTCATAATAAATAAAGAAAAGTTGAAAGAAAAATTTCGATATTTTTTTCAAAGTCAGAAATATAAAAAAATCAATTTTTTTGATTTTTAAGTGAAATGCATTTGAAATAGAAACTTCTCAATGAAACTGAGGTGTATGTGAAAAATTTTTTTTCTTGAAAATTTCGAAAATTTTTCTAAGTCCCGCTAGAATGCCATTTGCTGTTTGTGTGTTTAAAAGGTATATTATGAGAAGTGTAAAAATGAACAATTCCATAGAAGGTCAGATTATATGAGAAAAAAAATCGAAAATTTTTCTAAGTCCCAAAAATGAAAAATCAACTGAAAAATTTAATTTTCATAATAAATAAAGAAAAGTTGAAAGAAAAATGAAAAATCAACTGAAAAATTAAATTTTCATAATAAATAAAGAAAAGTTGAAAGAAAAATGAAAAATCAACTGAAAAATTAAATTTTCATAATAAATAAAGAAAAGTTGAAAGAAAAATTTCGATATTTTTTTCAAAGTCAGAAATATAAAAAAATCAATTTTTTTGATTTTTAAGTGAAATGCATTTGAAATAGAAACTTCTCAATGAAACTGAGGTGTATGTGAAAAATTTTTTTTCTTGAAAATTTCGAAAATTTTTCTAAGTCCCAAAAATGAAAAATCAACTGAAAAATTTAATTTTCATAATAAATAAAGAAAAGTTGAAAGAAAAATGAAAAATCAACTGAAAAATTAAATTTTCATAATAAATAAAGAAAAGTTGAAAGAAAAATTTCGATATTTTTTTCAAAGTCAGAAATAGTCAGAAATAGTCAGAAATATAAAAAAATCAATTGGAAAAAATATAGTCCCGCTAGAATGCCATTTGCTGTTTGTGTGTTTAAAAGGTATATTATGAGAAGTGTAAAAATGAACAATTCCATAGAAGGTCAGATTATATGAGAAAAAAAATCGAAAATTTTTCTAAGTCCCAAAAATGAAAAATCAACTGAAAAATTTAATTTTCATAATAAATAAAGAAAAGTTGAAAGAAAAATGAAAAATCAACTGAAAAATTAAATTTTCATAATAACTAAAGAAAAGTTGAAAGAAAAATTTCGATATTTTTTTCAAAGTCAGAAATATAAAAAAATCAATTTTTTTGATTTTTAAGTGAAATGCATTTGAAATAGAAACTTCTCAATGAAACTGAGGTGTATGTGAAAAATTTTTTTTCTTGAAAATTTCGAAAATTTTTCTAAGTCCCAAAAATGAAAAATCAACTGAAAAATTTAATTTTCATAATAAATAAAGAAAAGTTGAAAGAAAAATGAAAAATCAACTGAAAAATTAAATTTTCATAATAAATAAAGAAAAGTTGAAAGAAAAATTTCGATATTTTTTTCAAAGTCAGAAATATAAAAAAATCAATTTTTTTGATTTTTAAGTGAAATGCATTTGAAATAGAAACTTCTCAATGAAACTGAGGTGTATGTGAAAAATTTTTTTTCTTGAAAATTTCGAAAATTTTTCTAAGTCCCAAAAATGAAAAATCAACTGAAAAATTTAATTTTCATAATAAATAAAGAAAAGTTGAAAGAAAAATGAAAAATCAACTGAAAAATTAAATTTTCATAATAAATAAAGAAAAGTTGAAAGAAAAATTTCGATATTTTTTTCAAAGTCAGAAATAGTCAGAAATAGTCAGAAATATAAAAAAATCAATTGGAAAAAATATAGTCCCGCTAGAATGCCATTTGCTGTTTGTGTGTTTAAAAGGTATATTATGAGAAGTGTAAAAATGAACAATTCCATAGAAGGTCAGATTATATGAGAAAAAAAATCGAAAATTTTTCTAAGTCCCAAAAATGAAAAATCAACTGAAAAATTTAATTTTCATAATAAATAAAGAAAAGTTGAAAGAAAAATGAAAAATCAACTGAAAAATTAAATTTTCATAATAAATAAAGAAAAGTTGAAAGAAAAATTTCGATATTTTTTTCAAAGTCAGAAATAGTCAGAAATATAAAAAAATCAATTGGAAAAAATATATATATGATTTTTAAGTGGAATTCATTTGAAATAGAGACTTCTCAATGAAACTGAGGTGTATGTCAAAAATTTTTTTTCTTGAAAATTTCGAAAATTTTTCTAAGTCCCGCTAGAATGCCATTTGCTGTTTGTGTGTTTAAAAGGTATATTATGAGAAGTGTAAAAATGAACAATTCCATAGAAGGTCAGATTATATGAGAAAAAAAATCGAAAATTTTTCTAAGTCCCAAAAATGAAAAATCAACTGAAAAATTTAATTTTCATAATAAATAAAGAAAAGTTGAAAGAAAAATGAAAAATCGACTGAAAAATTAAATTTTCATAATAAATAAAGAAAAGTTGAAAGAAAAATGAAAAATCAACTGAAAAATTAAATTTTCATAATAAATAAAGAAAAGTTGAAAGAAAAATTTCGATATTTTTTTCAAAGTCAGAAATATAAAAAAATCAATTTTTTTGATTTTTAAGTGAAATGCATTTGAAATAGAAACTTCTCAATGAAACTGAGGTGTATGTGAAAAATTTTTTTTCTTGAAAATTTCGAAAATTTTTCTAAGTCCCAAAAATGAAAAATCAACTGAAAAATTTAATTTTCATAATAAATAAAGAAAAGTTGAAAGAAAAATGAAAAATCAACTGAAAAATTAAATTTTCATAATAAATAAAGAAAAGTTGAAAGAAAAATTTCGATATTTTTTTCAAAGTCAGAAATAGTCAGAAATAGTCAGAAATATAAAAAAATCAATTGGAAAAAATATAGTCCCGCTAGAATGCCATTTGCTGTTTGTGTGTTTAAAAGGTATATTATGAGAAGTGTAAAAATGAACAATTCCATAGAAGGTCAGATTATATGAGAAAAAAAATCGAAAATTTTTCTAAGTCCCAAAAATGAAAAATCAACTGAAAAATTAAATTTTCATAATAAATAAAGAAAAGTTGAAAGAAAAATGAAAAATCAACTGAAAAATTAAATTTTCATAATAAATAAAGAAAAGTTGAAAGAAAAATTTCGATATTTTTTTCAAAGTCAGAAATAGTCAGAAATATAAAAAAATCAATTGGAAAAAATATATATATGATTTTTAAGTGGAATTCATTTGAAATAGAGACTTCTCAATGAAACTGAGGTGTATGTCAAAAATTTTTTTTCTTGAAAATTTCGAAAATTTTTCTAAGTCCCGCTAGAATGCCATTTGCTGTTTGTGTGTTTAAAAGGTATATTATGAGAAGTGTAAAAATGAACAATTCCATAGAAGGTCAGATTATATGAGAAAAAAAATCGAAAATTTTTCTAAGTCCCAAAAATGAAAAATCAACTGAAAAATTTAATTTTCATAATAAATAAAGAAAAGTTGAAAGAAAAATGAAAAATCAACTGAAAAATTAAATTTTCATAATAAATAAAGAAAAGTTGAAAGAAAAATGAAAAATCAACTGAAAAATTAAATTTTCATAATAAATAAAGAAAAGTTGAAAGAAAAATTTCGATATTTTTTTCAAAGTCAGAAATATAAAAAAATCAATTTTTTTGATTTTTAAGTGAAATGCATTTGAAATAGAAACTTCTCAATGAAACTGAGGTGTATGTGAAAAATTTTTTTTCTTGAAAATTTCGAAAATTTTTCTAAGTCCCAAAAATGAAAAATCAACTGAAAAATTAAATTTTCATAATAAATAAAGAAAAGTTGAAAGAAAAATGAAAAATCAACTGAAAAATTAAATTTTCATAATAAATAAAGAAAAGTTGAAAGAAAAATTTCGATATTTTTTTCAAAGTCAGAAATAGTCAGAAATATAAAAAAATCAATTGGAAAAAATATATATATGATTTTTAAGTGGAATTCATTTGAAATAGAGACTTCTCAATGAAACTGAGGTGTATGTCAAAAATTTTTTTTCTTGAAAATTTCGAAAATTTTTCTAAGTCCCGCTAGAATGCCATTTGCTGTTTGTGTGTTTAAAAGGTATATTATGAGAAGTGTAAAAATGAACAATTCCATAGAAGGTCAGATTATATGAGAAAAAAAATCGAAAATTTTTCTAAGTCCCAAAAATGAAAAATCAACTGAAAAATTTAATTTTCATAATAAATAAAGAAAAGTTGAAAGAAAAATGAAAAATCGACTGAAAAATTAAATTTTCATAATAAATAAAGAAAAGTTGAAAGAAAAATGAAAAATCAACTGAAAAATTAAATTTTCATAATAAATAAAGAAAAGTTGAAAGAAAAATTTCGATATTTTTTTCAAAGTCAGAAATATAAAAAAATCAATTTTTTTGATTTTTAAGTGAAATGCATTTGAAATAGAAACTTCTCAATGAAACTGAGGTGTATGTGAAAAATTTTTTTTCTTGAAAATTTCGAAAATTTTTCTAAGTCCCAAAAATGAAAAATCAACTGAAAAATTTAATTTTCATAATAAATAAAGAAAAGTTGAAAGAAAAATGAAAAATCAACTGAAAAATTAAATTTTCATAATAAATAAAGAAAAGTTGAAAGAAAAATTTCGATATTTTTTTCAAAGTCAGAAATAGTCAGAAATAGTCAGAAATATAAAAAAATCAATTGGAAAAAATATAGTCCCGCTAGAATGCCATTTGCTGTTTGTGTGTTTAAAAGGTATATTATGAGAAGTGTAAAAATGAACAATTCCATAGAAGGTCAGATTATATGAGAAAAAAAATCGAAAATTTTTCTAAGTCCCAAAAATGAAAAATCAACTGAAAAATTAAATTTTCATAATAAATAAAGAAAAGTTGAAAGAAAAATGAAAAATCAACTGAAAAATTAAATTTTCATAATAAATAAAGAAAAGTTGAAAGAAAAATTTCGATATTTTTTTCAAAGTCAGAAATAGTCAGAAATATAAAAAAATCAATTGGAAAAAATATATATATGATTTTTAAGTGGAATTCATTTGAAATAGAGACTTCTCAATGAAACTGAGGTGTATGTCAAAAATTTTTTTTCTTGAAAATTTCGAAAATTTTTCTAAGTCCCGCTAGAATGCCATTTGCTGTTTGTGTGTTTAAAAGGTATATTATGAGAAGTGTAAAAATGAACAATTCCATAGAAGGTCAGATTATATGAGAAAAAAAATCGAAAATTTTTCTAAGTCCCAAAAATGAAAAATCAACTGAAAAATTTAATTTTCATAATAAATAAAGAAAAGTTGAAAGAAAAATGAAAAATCAACTGAAAAATTAAATTTTCATAATAAATAAAGAAAAGTTGAAAGAAAAATGAAAAATCAACTGAAAAATTAAATTTTCATAATAAATAAAGAAAAGTTGAAAGAAAAATTTCGATATTTTTTTCAAAGTCAGAAATATAAAAAAATCAATTTTTTTGATTTTTAAGTGAAATGCATTTGAAATAGAAACTTCTCAATGAAACTGAGGTGTATGTGAAAAATTTTTTTTCTTGAAAATTTCGAAAATTTTTCTAAGTCCCAAAAATGAAAAATCAACTGAAAAATTAAATTTTCATAATAAATAAAGAAAAGTTGAAAGAAAAATGAAAAATCAACTGAAAAATTAAATTTTCATAATAAATAAAGAAAAGTTGAAAGAAAAATTTCGATATTTTTTTCAAAGTCAGAAATAGTCAGAAATAGTCAGAAATATAAAAAAATCAATTGGAAAAAATATAGTCCCGCTAGAATGCCATTTGCTGTTTGTGTGTTTAAAAGGTATATTATGAGAAGTGTAAAAATGAACAATTCCATAGAAGGTCAGATTATATGAGAAAAAAAATCGAAAATTTTTCTAAGTCCCAAAAATGAAAAATCAACTGAAAAATTAAATTTTCATAATAAATAAAGAAAAGTTGAAAGAAAAATGAAAAATCAACTGAAAAATTAAATTTTCATAATAAATAAAGAAAAGTTGAAAGAAAAATTTCGATATTTTTTTCAAAGTCAGAAATAGTCAGAAATATAAAAAAATCAATTGGAAAAAATATATATATGATTTTTAAGTGGAATTCATTTGAAATAGAGACTTCTCAATGAAACTGAGGTGTATGTCAAAAATTTTTTTTCTTGAAAATTTCGAAAATTTTTCTAAGTCCCGCTAGAATGCCATTTGCTGTTTGTGTGTTTAAAAGGTATATTATGAGAAGTGTAAAAATGAACAATTCCATAGAAGGTCAGATTATATGAGAAAAAAAATCGAAAATTTTTCTAAGTCCCAAAAATGAAAAATCAACTGAAAAATTTAATTTTCATAATAAATAAAGAAAAGTTGAAAGAAAAATGAAAAATCAACTGAAAAATTAAATTTTCATAATAAATAAAGAAAAGTTGAAAGAAAAATGAAAAATCAACTGAAAAATTAAATTTTCATAATAAATAAAGAAAAGTTGAAAGAAAAATTTCGATATTTTTTTCAAAGTCAGAAATATAAAAAAATCAATTTTTTTGATTTTTAAGTGAAATGCATTTGAAATAGAAACTTCTCAATGAAACTGAGGTGTATGTGAAAAATTTTTTTTCTTGAAAATTTCGAAAATTTTTCTAAGTCCCAAAAATGAAAAATCAACTGAAAAATTAAATTTTCATAATAAATAAAGAAAAGTTGAAAGAAAAATGAAAAATCAACTGAAAAATTAAATTTTCATAATAAATAAAGAAAAGTTGAAAGAAAAATTTCGATATTTTTTTCAAAGTCAGAAATAGTCAGAAATAGTCAGAAATATAAAAAAATCAATTGGAAAAAATATATATATGATTTTTAAGTGGAATTCATTTGAAATAGAGACTTCTCAATGAAACTGAGGTGTATGTCAAAAATTTTTTTTCTTGAAAATTTCGAAAATTTTTCTAAGTCCCGCTAGAATGCCATTTGCTGTTTGTGTGTTTAAAAGGTATATTATGAGAAGTGTAAAAATGAACAATTCCATAGAAGGTCAGATTATATGAGAAAAAAAATCGAAAATTTTTCTAAGTCCCAAAAATGAAAAATCAACTGAAAAATTTAATTTTCATAATAAATAAAGAAAAGTTGAAAGAAAAATGAAAAATCAACTGAAAAATTTAATTTTCATAATAAATAAAGAAAAGTTGAAAGAAAAATGAAAAATCAACTGAAAAATTAAATTTTCATAATAAATAAAGAAAAGTTGAAAGAAAAATTTCGATATTTTTTTCAAAGTCAGAAATAGTCAGAAATATAAAAAAATCAATTGGAAAAAATATATATATGATTTTTAAGTGGAATTCATTTGAAATAGAGACTTCTCAATGAAACTGAGGTGTATGTCAAAAATTTTTTTTCTTGAAAATTTCGAAAATTTTTCTAAGTCCCGCTAGAATGCCATTTGCTGTTTGTGTGTTTAAAAGGTATATTATGAGAAGTGTAAAAATGAACAATTCCATAGAAGGTCAGATTATATGAGAAAAAAAATCGAAAATTTTTCTAAGTCCCAAAAATGAAAAATCAACTGAAAAATTTAATTTTCATAATAAATAAAGAAAAGTTGAAAGAAAAATGAAAAATCGACTGAAAAATTAAATTTTCATAATAAATAAAGAAAAGTTGAAAGAAAAATGAAAAATCAACTGAAAAATTAAATTTTCATAATAAATAAAGAAAAGTTGAAAGAAAAATTTCGATATTTTTTTCAAAGTCAGAAATATAAAAAAATCAATTTTTTTGATTTTTAAGTGAAATGCATTTGAAATAGAAACTTCTCAATGAAACTGAGGTGTATGTGAAAAATTTTTTTTCTTGAAAATTTCGAAAATTTTTCTAAGTCCCAAAAATGAAAAATCAACTGAAAAATTTAATTTTCATAATAAATAAAGAAAAGTTGAAAGAAAAATGAAAAATCAACTGAAAAATTAAATTTTCATAATAAATAAAGAAAAGTTGAAAGAAAAATTTCGATATTTTTTTCAAAGTCAGAAATAGTCAGAAATAGTCAGAAATATAAAAAAATCAATTGGAAAAAATATAGTCCCGCTAGAATGCCATTTGCTGTTTGTGTGTTTAAAAGGTATATTATGAGAAGTGTAAAAATGAACAATTCCATAGAAGGTCAGATTATATGAGAAAAAAAATCGAAAATTTTTCTAAGTCCCAAAAATGAAAAATCAACTGAAAAATTAAATTTTCATAATAAATAAAGAAAAGTTGAAAGAAAAATGAAAAATCAACTGAAAAATTAAATTTTCATAATAAATAAAGAAAAGTTGAAAGAAAAATTTCGATATTTTTTTCAAAGTCAGAAATAGTCAGAAATATAAAAAAATCAATTGGAAAAAATATATATATGATTTTTAAGTGGAATTCATTTGAAATAGAGACTTCTCAATGAAACTGAGGTGTATGTCAAAAATTTTTTTTCTTGAAAATTTCGAAAATTTTTCTAAGTCCCGCTAGAATGCCATTTGCTGTTTGTGTGTTTAAAAGGTATATTATGAGAAGTGTAAAAATGAACAATTCCATAGAAGGTCAGATTATATGAGAAAAAAAATCGAAAATTTTTCTAAGTCCCAAAAATGAAAAATCAACTGAAAAATTTAATTTTCATAATAAATAAAGAAAAGTTGAAAGAAAAATGAAAAATCAACTGAAAAATTAAATTTTCATAATAAATAAAGAAAAGTTGAAAGAAAAATGAAAAATCAACTGAAAAATTAAATTTTCATAATAAATAAAGAAAAGTTGAAAGAAAAATTTCGATATTTTTTTCAAAGTCAGAAATATAAAAAAATCAATTTTTTTGATTTTTAAGTGAAATGCATTTGAAATAGAAACTTCTCAATGAAACTGAGGTGTATGTGAAAAATTTTTTTTCTTGAAAATTTCGAAAATTTTTCTAAGTCCCAAAAATGAAAAATCAACTGAAAAATTAAATTTTCATAATAAATAAAGAAAAGTTGAAAGAAAAATGAAAAATCAACTGAAAAATTAAATTTTCATAATAAATAAAGAAAAGTTGAAAGAAAAATTTCGATATTTTTTTCAAAGTCAGAAATAGTCAGAAATAGTCAGAAATATAAAAAAATCAATTGGAAAAAATATAGTCCCGCTAGAATGCCATTTGCTGTTTGTGTGTTTAAAAGGTATATTATGAGAAGTGTAAAAATGAACAATTCCATAGAAGGTCAGATTATATGAGAAAAAAAATCGAAAATTTTTCTAAGTCCCAAAAATGAAAAATCAACTGAAAAATTAAATTTTCATAATAAATAAAGAAAAGTTGAAAGAAAAATGAAAAATCAACTGAAAAATTAAATTTTCATAATAATTAATGAAAAATTGAAAGAAAAATTTCGATATTTTTTTCAAAGTCAGAAATAGTCAGAAATATAAAAAAATCAATTGGAAAAAATATATATATGATTTTTAAGTGGAATTCATTTGAAATAGAGACTTCTCAATGAAACTGAGGTGTATGTCAAAAATTTTTTTTCTTGAAAATTTCGAAAATTTTTCTAAGTCCCGCTAGAATGCCATTTGCTGTTTGTGTGTTTAAAAGGTATATTATGAGAAGTGTAAAAATGAACAATTCCATAGAAGGTCAGATTATATGAGAAAAAAAATCGAAAATTTTTCTAAGTCCCAAAAATGAAAAATCAACTGAAAAATTTAATTTTCATAATAAATAAAGAAAAGTTGAAAGAAAAATGAAAAATCAACTGAAAAATTAAATTTTCATAATAAATAAAGAAAAGTTGAAAGAAAAATTTCGATATTTTTTTCAAAGTCAGAAATATAAAAAAATCAATTTTTTTGATTTTTAAGTGAAATGCATTTGAAATAGAAACTTCTCAATGAAACTGAGGTGTATGTGAAAAATTTTTTTTCTTGAAAATTTCGAAAATTTTTCTAAGTCCCAAAAATGAAAAATCAACTGAAAAATTTAATTTTCATAATAAATAAAGAAAAGTTGAAAGAAAAATGAAAAATCAACTGAAAAATTAAATTTTCATAATAAATAAAGAAAAGTTGAAAGAAAAATTTCGATATTTTTTTCAAAGTCAGAAATAGTCAGAAATATAAAAAAATCAATTGGAAAAAATATATATATGATTTTTAAGTGGAATTCATTTGAAATAGAGACTTCTCAATGAAACTGAGGTGTATGTCAAAAATTTTTTTTCTTGAAAATTTCGAAAATTTTTCTAAGTCCCGCTAGAATGCCATTTGCTGTTTGTGTGTTTAAAAGGTATATTATGAGAAGTGTAAAAATGAACAATTCCATAGAAGGTCAGATTATATGAGAAAAAAAATCGAAAATTTTTCTAAGTCCCAAAAATGAAAAATCAACTGAAAAATTTAATTTTCATAATAAATAAAGAAAAGTTGAAAGAAAAATGAAAAATCAACTGAAAAATTAAATTTTCATAATAAATAAAGAAAAGTTGAAAGAAAAATGAAAAATCAACTGAAAAATTAAATTTTCATAATAAATAAAGAAAAGTTGAAAGAAAAATTTCGATATTTTTTTCAAAGTCAGAAATATAAAAAAATCAATTTTTTTGATTTTTAAGTGAAATGCATTTGAAATAGAAACTTCTCAATGAAACTGAGGTGTATGTGAAAAATTTTTTTTCTTGAAAATTTCGAAAATTTTTCTAAGTCCCAAAAATGAAAAATCAACTGAAAAATTAAATTTTCATAATAAATAAAGAAAAGTTGAAAGAAAAATGAAAAATCAACTGAAAAATTAAATTTTCATAATAAATAAAGAAAAGTTGAAAGAAAAATTTCGATATTTTTTTCAAAGTCAGAAATAGTCAGAAATAGTCAGAAATATAAAAAAATCAATTGGAAAAAATATAGTCCCGCTAGAATGCCATTTGCTGTTTGTGTGTTTAAAAGGTATATTATGAGAAGTGTAAAAATGAACAATTCCATAGAAGGTCAGATTATATGAGAAAAAAAATCGAAAATTTTTCTAAGTCCCAAAAATGAAAAATCAACTGAAAAATTTAATTTTCATAATAAATAAAGAAAAGTTGAAAGAAAAATGAAAAATCAACTGAAAAATTAAATTTTCATAATAATTAATGAAAAATTGAAAGAAAAATTTCGATATTTTTTTCAAAGTCAGAAATAGTCAGAAATATAAAAAAATCAATTGGAAAAAATATATATATGATTTTTAAGTGGAATTCATTTGAAATAGAGACTTCTCAATGAAACTGAGGTGTATGTCAAAAATTTTTTTTCTTGAAAATTTCGAAAATTTTTCTAAGTCCCAAAAATGAAAAATCAACTGAAAAATTAAATTTTCATAATAAATAAAGAAAAGTTGAAAGAAAAATTTCGATATTTTTTTCAAAGTCAGAAATATAAAAAAATCAATTTTTTTGATTTTTAAGTGAAATGCATTTGAAATAGAAACTTCTCAATGAAACTGAGGTGTATGTGAAAAATTTTTTTTCTTGAAAATTTCGAAAATTTTTCTAAGTCCCAAAAATGAAAAATCAACTGAAAAATTTAATTTTCATAATAAATAAAGAAAAGTTGAAAGAAAAATGAAAAATCAACTGAAAAATTAAATTTTCATAATAAATAAAGAAAAGTTGAAAGAAAAATTTCGATATTTTTTTCAAAGTCAGAAATAGTCAGAAATAGTCAGAAATATAAAAAAATCAATTGGAAAAAATATAGTCCCGCTAGAATGCCATTTGCTGTTTGTGTGTTTAAAAGGTATATTATGAGAAGTGTAAAAATGAACAATTCCATAGAAGGTCAGATTATATGAGAAAAAAAATCGAAAATTTTTCTAAGTCCTAAAAATGAAAAATCAACTGAAAAATTAAATTTTCATAATAAATAAAGAAAAGTTGAAAGAAAAATGAAAAATCAACTGAAAAATTAAATTTTCATAATAATTAATGAAAAATTGAAAGAAAAATTTCGATATTTTTTTCAAAGTCAGAAATAGTCAGAAATATAAAAAAATCAATTGGAAAAAATATATATATGATTTTTAAGTGGAATTCATTTGAAATAGAGACTTCTCAATGAAACTGAGGTGTATGTCAAAAATTTTTTTTCTTGAAAATTTCGAAAATTTTTCTAAGTCCCGCTAGAATGCCATTTGCTGTTTGTGTGTTTAAAAGGTATATTATGAGAAGTGTAAAAATGAACAATTCCATAGAAGGTCAGATTATATGAGAAAAAAAATCGAAAATTTTTCTAAGTCCCAAAAATGAAAAATCAACTGAAAAATTTAATTTTCATAATAAATAAAGAAAAGTTGAAAGAAAAATGAAAAATCAACTGAAAAATTAAATTTTCATAATAAATAAAGAAAAGTTGAAAGAAAAATTTCGATATTTTTTTCAAAGTCAGAAATAGTCAGAAATATAAAAAAATCAATTGGAAAAAATATATATATGATTTTTAAGTGGAATTCATTTGAAATAGAGACTTCTCAATGAAACTGAGGTGTATGTCAAAAATTTTTTTTCCTGAAAATTTCGAAAATTTTTTCAAAGTCAGAAATATAAAAAAATCAATTTTTTTGATTTTTAAGTGAAATGCATTTGAAATAGAAACTTCTCAATGAAACTGAGGTGTATGTGAAAAATTTTTTTTCTTGAAAATTTCGAAAATTTTTCTAAGTCCCAAAAATGAAAAATCAACTGAAAAATTTAATTTTCATAATAAATAAAGAAAAGTTGAAAGAAAAATGAAAAATCAACTGAAAAATTAAATTTTCATAATAAATAAAGAAAAGTTGAAAGAAAAATTTCGATATTTTTTTCAAAGTCAGAAATAGTCAGAAATAGTCAGAAATATAAAAAAATCAATTGGAAAAAATATAGTCCCGCTAGAATGCCATTTGCTGTTTGTGTGTTTAAAAGGTATATTATGAGAAGTGTAAAAATGAACAATTCCATAGAAGGTCAGATTATATGAGAAAAAAAATCGAAAATTTTTCTAAGTCCTAAAAATGAAAAATCAACTGAAAAATTAAATTTTCATAATAAATAAAGAAAAGTTGAAAGAAAAATGAAAAATCAACTGAAAAATTAAATTTTCATAATAATTAATGAAAAATTGAAAGAAAAATTTCGATATTTTTTTCAAAGTCAGAAATAGTCAGAAATATAAAAAAATCAATTGGAAAAAATATATATATGATTTTTAAGTGGAATTCATTTGAAATAGAGACTTCTCAATGAAACTGAGGTGTATGTCAAAAATTTTTTTTCTTGAAAATTTCGAAAATTTTTCTAAGTCCCGCTAGAATGCCATTTGCTGTTTGTGTGTTTAAAAGGTATATTATGAGAAGTGTAAAAATGAACAATTCCATAGAAGGTCAGATTATATGAGAAAAAAAATCGAAAATTTTTCTAAGTCCCAAAAATGAAAAATCAACTGAAAAATTTAATTTTCATAATAAATAAAGAAAAGTTGAAAGAAAAATGAAAAATCAACTGAAAAATTAAATTTTCATAATAAATAAAGAAAAGTTGAAAGAAAAATTTCGATATTTTTTTCAAAGTCAGAAATAGTCAGAAATATAAAAAAATCAATTGGAAAAAATATATATATGATTTTTAAGTGGAATTCATTTGAAATAGAGACTTCTCAATGAAACTGAGGTGTATGTCAAAAATTTTTTTTCCTGAAAATTTCGAAAATTTTTCTAAGTCCCGCTAGAATGCCATTTGCTGTTTGTGTGTTTAAAAGGTATATTATGAGAAGTGTAAAAATGAACAATTCCATAGAAGGTCAGATTATATGAGAAAAAAAATCGAAAATTTTTCTAAGTCCCAAAAATGAAAAATCAACTGAAAAATTTAATTTTCATAATAAATAAAGAAAAGTTGAAAGAAAAATGAAAAATCAACTGAAAAATTAAATTTTCATAATAAATAAAGAAAAGTTGAAAGAAAAATTTCGATATTTTTTTCAAAGTCAGAAATAGTCAGAAATATAAAAAAATCAATTGGAAAAAATATATATATGATTTTTAAGTGGAATTCATTTGAAATAGAGACTTCTCAATGAAACTGAGGTGTATGTCAAAAATTTTTTTTCCTGAAAATCTCGAAAATTTTTCTAAGTCCCGCTAGAATGCCATTTGCTGTTTGTGTGTTTAAAAGGTATATTATGAGAAGTGTAAAAATGAACAATTCCATAGAAGGTCAGATTATATGAGAAAAAAAATCGAAAATTTTTCTAAGTCCCAAAAATGAAAAATCAACTGAAAAATTTAATTTTCATAATAAATAAAGAAAAGTTGAAAGAAAAATGAAAAATCAACTGAAAAATTAAATTTTCATAATAAATAAAGAAAAGTTGAAAGAAAAATTTCGATATTTTTTTCAAAGTCAGAAATAGTCAGAAATATAAAAAAATCAATTGGAAAAAATATATATATGATTTTTAAGTGGAATTCATTTGAAATAGAGACTTCTCAATGAAACTGAGGTGTATGTCAAAAATTTTTTTTCCTGAAAATTTCGAAAATTTTTCTAAGTCCCGCTAGAATGCCATTTGCTGTTTGTGTGTTTAAAAGGTATATTATGAGAAGTGTAAAAATGAACAATTCCATAGAAGGTCAGATTATATGAGAAAAAAAATCGAAAATTTTTCTAAGTCCCAAAAATGAAGAATCAACTGAAAAATTTAATTTTCATAATAAATAAAGAAAAGTTGAAAGAAAAATGAAAAATCAACTGAAAAATTAAATTTTCATAATAAATAAAGAAAAGTTGAAAGAAAAATTTCGATATTTTTTTCAAAGTCAGAAATATAAAAAAATCAATTTTTTTGATTTTTAAGTGAAATGCATTTGAAATAGAAACTTCTCAATGAAACTGAGGTGTATGTGAAAAATTTTTTTTCTTGAAAATTTCGAAAATTTTTCTAAGTCCCAAAAATGAAAAATCAACTGAAAAATTAAATTTTCATAATAAATAAAGAAAAGTTGAAAGAAAAATGAAAAATCAACTGAAAAATTAAATTTTCATAATAAATAAAGAAAAGTTGAAAGAAAAATTTCGATATTTTTTTCAAAGTCAGAAATAGTCAGAAATATAAAAAAATCAATTGGAAAAAATATATATATGATTTTTAAGTGGAATTCATTTGAAATAGAGACTTCTCAATGAAACTGAGGTGTATGTCAAAAATTTTTTTTCTTGAAAATTTCGAAAATTTTTCTAAGTCCCGCTAGAATGCCATTTGCTGTTTGTGTGTTTAAAAGGTATATTATGAGAAGTGTAAAAATGAACAATTCCATAGAAGGTCAGATTATATGAGAAAAAAAATCGAAAATTTTTCTAAGTCCCAAAAATGAAAAATCAACTGAAAAATTTAATTTTCATAATAAATAAAGAAAAGTTGAAAGAAAAATGAAAAATCAACTGAAAAATTAAATTTTCATAATAAATAAAGAAAAGTTGAAAGAAAAATGAAAAATCAACTGAAAAATTAAATTTTCATAATAAATAAAGAAAAGTTGAAAGAAAAATTTCGATATTTTTTTCAAAGTCAGAAATATAAAAAAATCAATTTTTTTGATTTTTAAGTGAAATGCATTTGAAATAGAAACTTCTCAATGAAACTGAGGTGTATGTGAAAAATTTTTTTTCTTGAAAATTTCGAAAATTTTTCTAAGTCCCAAAAATGAAAAATCAACTGAAAAATTTAATTTTCATAATAAATAAAGAAAAGTTGAAAGAAAAATGAAAAATCAACTGAAAAATTAAATTTTCATAATAAATAAAGAAAAGTTGAAAGAAAAATTTCGATATTTTTTTCAAAGTCAGAAATATAAAAAAATCAATTTTTTTGATTTTTAAGTGAAATGCATTTGAAATAGAAACTTCTCAATGAAACTGAGGTGTATGTGAAAAATTTTTTTTCTTGAAAATTTCGAAAATTTTTCTAAGTCCCAAAAATGAAAAATCAACTGAAAAATTTAATTTTCATAATAAATAAAAAAAGTTGAAAGAAAAATGAAAAATCAACTGAAAAATTAAATTTTCATAATAAATAAAGAAAAGTTGAAAGAAAAATTTCGATATTTTTTTCAAAGTCAGAAATAGTCAGAAATAGTCAGAAATATAAAAAAATCAATTGGAAAAAATATAGTCCCGCTAGAATGCCATTTGCTGTTTGTGTGTTTAAAAGGTATATTATGAGAAGTGTAAAAATGAACAATTCCATAGAAGGTCAGATTATATGAGAAAAAAAATCGAAAATTTTTCTAAGTCCCAAAAATGAAAAATCAACTGAAAAATTTAATTTTCATAATAAATAAAGAAAAGTTGAAAGAAAAATGAAAAATCAACTGAAAAATTAAATTTTCATAATAAATAAAGAAAAGTTGAAAGAAAAATGAAAAATCAACTGAAAAATTAAATTTTCATAATAAATAAAGAAAAGTTGAAAGAAAAATTTCGATATTTTTTTCAAAGTCAGAAATATAAAAAAATCAATTTTTTTGATTTTTAAGTGAAATGCATTTGAAATAGAAACTTCTCAATAAAACTGAGGTGTATGTGAAAAATTTTTTTTCTTGAAAATTTCGAAAATTTTTCTAAGTCCCAAAAATGAAAAATCAACTGAAAAATTAAATTTTCATAATAAATAAAGAAAAGTTGAAAGAAAAATGAAAAATCAACTGAAAAATTAAATTTTCATAATAAATAAAGAAAAGTTGAAAGAAAAATTTCGATATTTTTTTCAAAGTCAGAAATAGTCAGAAATATAAAAAAATCAATTGGAAAAAATATATATATGATTTTTAAGTGGAATTCATTTGAAATAGAGACTTCTCAATGAAACTGAGGTGTATGTCAAAAATTTTTTTTCTTGAAAATTTCGAAAATTTTTCTTAGTCCCGCTAGAATGCCATTTGCTGTTTGTGTGTTTAAAAGGTATATTATGAGAAGTGTAAAAATGAACAATTCCATAGAAGGTCAGATTATATGAGAAAAAAAATCGAAAATTTTTCTAAGTCCCAAAAATGAAAAATCAACTGAAAAATTTAATTTTCATAATAAATAAAGAAAAGTTGAAAGAAAAATGAAAAATCAACTGAAAAATTAAATTTTCATAATAAATAAAGAAAAGTTGAAAGAAAAATTTCGATATTTTTTTCAAAGTCAGAAATAGTCAGAAATAGTCATAAATATAAAAAAATCAATTGGAAAAAATATAGTCCCGCTAGAATGCCATTTGCTGTTTGTGTGTTTAAAAGGTATATTATGAGAAGTGTAAAAATGAACAATTCCATAGAAGGTCAGATTATATGAGAAAAAAAATCGAAAATTTTTCTAAGTCCCAAAAATGAAGAATCAACTGAAAAATTTAATTTTCATAATAAATAAAGAAAAGTTGAAAGAAAAATGAAAAATCAACTGAAAAATTAAATTTTCATAATAAATAAAGAAAAGTTGAAAGAAAAATTTCGATATTTTTTTCAAAGTCAGAAATAGTCAGAAATATAAAAAAATCAATTGGAAAAAATATATATATGATTTTTAAGTGGAATTCATTTGAAATAGAGACTTCTCAATGAAACTGAGGTGTATGTCAAAAATTTTTTTTCTTGAAAATTTCGAAAATTTTTCTAAGTCCCGCTAGAATGCCATTTGCTGTTTGTGTGTTTAAAAGGTATATTATGAGAAGTGTAAAAATGAACAATTCCATAGAAGGTCAGATTATATGAGAAAAAAAATCGAAAATTTTTCTAAGTCCCAAAAATGAAAAATCAACTGAAAAATTTAATTTTCATAATAAATAAAGAAAAGTTGAAAGAAAAATGAAAAATCAACTGAAAAATTAAATTTTCATAATAAATAAAGAAAAGTTGAAAGAAAAATGAAAAATCAACTGAAAAATTAAATTTTCATAATAAATAAAGAAAAGTTGAAAGAAAAATTTCGATATTTTTTTCAAAGTCAGAAATATAAAAAAATCAATTTTTTTGATTTTTAAGTGAAATGCATTTGAAATAGAAACTTCTCAATGAAACTGAGGTGTATGTGAAAAATTTTTTTTCTTGAAAATTTCGAAAATTTTTCTAAGTCCCAAAAATGAAAAATCAACTGAAAAATTTAATTTTCATAATAAATAAAGAAAAGTTGAAAGAAAAATGAAAAATCAACTGAAAAATTAAATTTTCATAATAAATAAAGAAAAGTTGAAAGAAAAATTTCGATATTTTTTTCAAAGTCAGAAATATAAAAAAATCAATTTTTTTGATTTTTAAGTGAAATGCATTTGAAATAGAAACTTCTCAATGAAACTGAGGTGTATGTGAAAAATTTTTTTTCTTGAAAATTTCGAAAATTTTTCTAAGTCCCAAAAATGAAAAATCAACTGAAAAATTTAATTTTCATAATAAATAAAGAAAAGTTGAAAGAAAAATGAAAAATCAACTGAAAAATTAAATTTTCATAATAAATAAAGAAAAGTTGAAAGAAAAATTTCGATATTTTTTTCAAAGTCAGAAATAGTCAGAAATAGTCAGAAATATAAAAAAATCAATTGGAAAAAATATAGTCCCGCTAGAATGCCATTTGCTGTTTGTGTGTTTAAAAGGTATATTATGAGAAGTGTAAAAATGAACAATTCCATAGAAGGTCAGATTATATGAGAAAAAAAATCGAAAATTTTTCTAAGTCCCAAAAATGAAAAATCAACTGAAAAATTTAATTTTCATAATAAATAAAGAAAAGTTGAAAGAAAAATGAAAAATCAACTGAAAAATTAAATTTTCATAATAAATAAAGAAAAGTTGAAAGAAAAATGAAAAATCAACTGAAAAATTAAATTTTCATAATAAATAAAGAAAAGTTGAAAGAAAAATTTCGATATTTTTTTCAAAGTCAGAAATATAAAAAAATCAATTTTTTTGATTTTTAAGTGAAATGCATTTGAAATAGAAACTTCTCAATAAAACTGAGGTGTATGTGAAAAATTTTTTTTCTTGAAAATTTCGAAAACTTTTCTAAGTCCCAAAAATGAAAAATCAACTGAAAAATTAAATTTTCATAATAAATAAAGAAAAGTTGAAAGAAAAATGAAAAATCAACTGAAAAATTAAATTTTCATAATAAATAAAGAAAAGTTGAAAGAAAAATTTCGATATTTTTTTCAAAGTCAGAAATAGTCAGAAATATAAAAAAATCAATTGGAAAAAATATATATATGATTTTTAAGTGGAATTCATTTGAAATAGAGACTTCTCAATGAAACTGAGGTGTATGTCAAAAATTTTTTTTCTTGAAAATTTCGAAAATTTTTCTTAGTCCCGCTAGAATGCCATTTGCTGTTTGTGTGTTTAAAAGGTATATTATGAGAAGTGTAAAAATGAACAATTCCATAGAAGGTCAGATTATATGAGAAAAAAAATCGAAAATTTTTCTAAGTCCCAAAAATGAAAAATCAACTGAAAAATTTAATTTTCATAATAAATAAAGAAAAGTTGAAAGAAAAATGAAAAATCAACTGAAAAATTAAATTTTCATAATAAATAAAGAAAAGTTGAAAGAAAAATGAAAAATCAACTGAAAAATTAAATTTTCATAATAAATAAAGAAAAGTTGAAAGAAAAATTTCGATATTTTTTTCAAAGTCAGAAATATAAAAAAATCAATTTTTTTGATTTTTAAGTGAAATGCATTTGAAATAGAAACTTCTCAATGAAACTGAGGTGTATGTGAAAAATTTTTTTTCTTGAAAATTTCGAAAATTTTTCTAAGTCCCAAAAATGAAAAATCAACTGAAAAATTAAATTTTCATAATAAATAAAGAAAAGTTGAAAGAAAAATGAAAAATCAACTGAAAAATTAAATTTTCATAATAAATAAAGAAAAGTTGAAAGAAAAATTTCGATATTTTTTTCAAAGTCAGAAATAGTCAGAAATATAAAAAAATCAATTGGAAAAAATATATATATGATTTTTAAGTGGAATTCATTTGAAATAGAGACTTCTCAATGAAACTGAGGTGTATGTCAAAAATTTTTTTTCTTGAAAATTTCGAAAATTTTTCTAAGTCCCGCTAGAATGCCATTTGCTGTTTGTGTGTTTAAAAGGTATATTATGAGAAGTGTAAAAATGAACAATTCCATAGAAGGTCAGATTATATGAGAAAAAAAATCGAAAATTTTTCTAAGTCCCAAAAATGAAAAATCAACTGAAAAATTTAATTTTCATAATAAATAAAGAAAAGTTGAAAGAAAAATGAAAAATCAACTGAAAAATTAAATTTTCATAATAAATAAAGAAAAGTTGAAAGAAAAATGAAAAATCAACTGAAAAATTAAATTTTCATAATAAATAAAGAAAAGTTGAAAGAAAAATTTCGATATTTTTTTCAAAGTCAGAAATATAAAAAAATCAATTTTTTTGATTTTTAAGTGAAATGCATTTGAAATAGAAACTTCTCAATGAAACTGAGGTGTATGTGAAAAATTTTTTTTCTTGAAAATTTCGAAAATTTTTCTAAGTCCCAAAAATGAAAAATCAACTGAAAAATTTAATTTTCATAATAAATAAAGAAAAGTTGAAAGAAAAATGAAAAATCAACTGAAAAATTAAATTTTCATAATAAATAAAGAAAAGTTGAAAGAAAAATTTCGATATTTTTTTCAAAGTCAGAAATATAAAAAAATCAATTTTTTTGATTTTTAAGTGAAATGCATTTGAAATAGAAACTTCTCAATGAAACTGAGGTGTATGTGAAAAATTTTTTTTCTTGAAAATTTCGAAAATTTTTCTAAGTCCCAAAAATGAAAAATCAACTGAAAAATTTAATTTTCATAATAAATAAAAAAAGTTGAAAGAAAAATGAAAAATCAACTGAAAAATTAAATTTTCATAATAAATAAAGAAAAGTTGAAAGAAAAATTTCGATATTTTTTTCAAAGTCAGAAATAGTCAGAAATAGTCAGAAATATAAAAAAATCAATTGGAAAAAATATAGTCCCGCTAGAATGCCATTTGCTGTTTGTGTGTTTAAAAGGTATATTATGAGAAGTGTAAAAATGAACAATTCCATAGAAGGTCAGATTATATGAGAAAAAAAATCGAAAATTTTTCTAAGTCCCAAAAATGAAAAATCAACTGAAAAATTTAATTTTCATAATAAATAAAGAAAAGTTGAAAGAAAAATGAAAAATCAACTGAAAAATTAAATTTTCATAATAAATAAAGAAAAGTTGAAAGAAAAATGAAAAATCAACTGAAAAATTAAATTTTCATAATAAATAAAGAAAAGTTGAAAGAAAAATTTCGATATTTTTTTCAAAGTCAGAAATATAAAACAATCAATTTTTTTGATTTTTAAGTGAAATGCATTTGAAATAGAAACTTCTCAATAAAACTGAGGTGTATGTGAAAAATTTTTTTTCTTGAAAATTTCGAAAATTTTTCTAAGTCCCAAAAATGAAAAATCAACTGAAAAATTAAATTTTCATAATAAATAAAGAAAAGTTGAAAGAAAAATGAAAAATCAACTGAAAAATTAAATTTTCATAATAAATAAAGAAAAGTTGAAAGAAAAATTTCGATATTTTTTTCAAAGTCAGAAATAGTCAGAAATATAAAAAAATCAATTGGAAAAAATATATATATGATTTTTAAGTGGAATTCATTTGAAATAGAGACTTCTCAATGAAACTGAGGTGTATGTCAAAAATTTTTTTTCTTGAAAATTTCGAAAATTTTTCTTAGTCCCGCTAGAATGCCATTTGCTGTTTGTGTGTTTAAAAGGTATATTATGAGAAGTGTAAAAATGAACAATTCCATAGAAGGTCAGATTATATGAGAAAAAAAATCGAAAATTTTTCTAAGTCCCAAAAATGAAAAATCAACTGAAAAATTTAATTTTCATAATAAATAAAGAAAAGTTGAAAGAAAAATGAAAAATCAACTGAAAAATTAAATTTTCATAATAAATAAAGAAAAGTTGAAAGAAAAATTTCGATATTTTTTTCAAAGTCAGAAATATAAAAAAATCAATTTTTTTGATTTTTAAGTGAAATGCATTTGAAATAGAAACTTCTCAATGAAACTGAGGTGTATGTGAAAAATTTTTTTTCTTGAAAATTTCGAAAATTTTTCTAAGTCCCAAAAATGAAAAATCAACTGAAAAATTAAATTTTCATAATAAATAAAGAAAAGTTGAAAGAAAAATGAAAAATCAACTGAAAAATTAAATTTTCATAATAAATAAAGAAAAGTTGAAAGAAAAATTTCGATATTTTTTTCAAAGTCAGAAATAGTCAGAAATATAAAAAAATCAATTGGAAAAAATATATATATGATTTTTAAGTGGAATTCATTTGAAATAGAGACTTCTCAATGAAACTGAGGTGTATGTCAAAAATTTTTTTTCTTGAAAATTTCGAAAATTTTTCTAAGTCCCGCTAGAATGCCATTTGCTGTTTGTGTGTTTAAAAGGTATATTATGAGAAGTGTAAAAATGAACAATTCCATAGAAGGTCAGATTATATGAGAAAAAAAATCGAAAATTTTTCTAAGTCCCAAAAATGAAAAATCAACTGAAAAATTTAATTTTCATAATAAATAAAGAAAAGTTGAAAGAAAAATGAAAAATCAACTGAAAAATTAAATTTTCATAATAAATAAAGAAAAGTTGAAAGAAAAATGAAAAATCAACTGAAAAATTAAATTTTCATAATAAATAAAGAAAAGTTGAAAGAAAAATTTCGATATTTTTTTCAAAGTCAGAAATATAAAAAAATCAATTTTTTTGATTTTTAAGTGAAATGCATTTGAAATAGAAACTTCTCAATGAAACTGAGGTGTATGTGAAAAATTTTTTTTCTTGAAAATTTCGAAAATTTTTCTAAGTCCCAAAAATGAAAAATCAACTGAAAAATTTAATTTTCATAATAAATAAAGAAAAGTTGAAAGAAAAATGAAAAATCAACTGAAAAATTAAATTTTCATAATAAATAAAGAAAAGTTGAAAGAAAAATTTCGATATTTTTTTCAAAGTCAGAAATATAAAAAAATCAATTTTTTTGATTTTTAAGTGAAATGCATTTGAAATAGAAACTTCTCAATGAAACTGAGGTGTATGTGAAAAATTTTTTTTCTTGAAAATTTCGAAAATTTTTCTAAGTCCCAAAAATGAAAAATCAACTGAAAAATTTAATTTTCATAATAAATAAAGAAAAGTTGAAAGAAAAATGAAAAATCAACTGAAAAATTAAATTTTCATAATAAATAAAGAAAAGTTGAAAGAAAAATTTCGATATTTTTTTCAAAGTCAGAAATAGTCAGAAATAGTCAGAAATATAAAAAAATCAATTGGAAAAAATATAGTCCCGCTAGAATGCCATTTGCTGTTTGTGTGTTTAAAAGGTATATTATGAGAAGTGTAAAAATGAACAATTCCATAGAAGGTCAGATTATATGAGAAAAAAAATCGAAAATTTTTCTAAGTCCCAAAAATGAAAAATCAACTGAAAAATTTAATTTTCATAATAAATAAAGAAAAGTTGAAAGAAAAATGAAAAATCAACTGAAAAATTAAATTTTCATAATAAATAAAGAAAAGTTGAAAGAAAAATGAAAAATCAACTGAAAAATTAAATTTTCATAATAAATAAAGAAAAGTTGAAAGAAAAATTTCGATATTTTTTTCAAAGTCAGAAATATAAAAAAATCAATTTTTTTGATTTTTAAGTGAAATGCATTTGAAATAGAAACTTCTCAATAAAACTGAGGTGTATGTGAAAAATTTTTTTTCTTGAAAATTTCGAAAACTTTTCTAAGTCCCAAAAATGAAAAATCAACTGAAAAATTAAATTTTCATAATAAATAAAGAAAAGTTGAAAGAAAAATGAAAAATCAACTGAAAAATTAAATTTTCATAATAAATAAAGAAAAGTTGAAAGAAAAATTTCGATATTTTTTTCAAAGTCAGAAATAGTCAGAAATATAAAAAAATCAATTGGAAAAAATATATATATGATTTTTAAGTGGAATTCATTTGAAATAGAGACTTCTCAATGAAACTGAGGTGTATGTCAAAAATTTTTTTTCTTGAAAATTTCGAAAATTTTTCTTAGTCCCGCTAGAATGCCATTTGCTGTTTGTGTGTTTAAAAGGTATATTATGAGAAGTGTAAAAATGAACAATTCCATAGAAGGTCAGATTATATGAGAAAAAAAATCGAAAATTTTTCTAAGTCCCAAAAATGAAAAATCAACTGAAAAATTTAATTTTCATAATAAATAAAGAAAAGTTGAAAGAAAAATGAAAAATCAACTGAAAAATTAAATTTTCATAATAAATAAAGAAAAGTTGAAAGAAAAATGAAAAATCAACTGAAAAATTAAATTTTCATAATAAATAAAGAAAAGTTGAAAGAAAAATTTCGATATTTTTTTCAAAGTCAGAAATATAAAAAAATCAATTTTTTTGATTTTTAAGTGAAATGCATTTGAAATAGAAACTTCTCAATGAAACTGAGGTGTATGTGAAAAATTTTTTTTCTTGAAAATTTCGAAAATTTTTCTAAGTCCCAAAAATGAAAAATCAACTGAAAAATTTAATTTTCATAATAAATAAAGAAAAGTTGAAAGAAAAATGAAAAATCAACTGAAAAATTAAATTTTCATAATAAATAAAGAAAAGTTGAAAGAAAAATTTCGATATTTTTTTCAAAGTCAGAAATAGTCAGAAATATAAAAAAATCAATTGGAAAAAATATATATATGATTTTTAAGTGGAATTCATTTGAAATAGAGACTTCTCAATGAAACTGAGGTGTATGTCAAAAATTTTTTTTCTTGAAAATTTCGAAAATTTTTCTAAGTCCCGCTAGAATGCCATTTGCTGTTTGTGTGTTTAAAAGGTATATTATGAGAAGTGTAAAAATGAACAATTCCATAGAAGGTCAGATTATATGAGAAAAAAAATCGAAAATTTTTCTAAGTCCCAAAAATGAAAAATCAACTGAAAAATTTAATTTTCATAATAAATAAAGAAAAGTTGAAAGAAAAATGAAAAATCAACTGAAAAATTAAATTTTCATAATAAATAAAGAAAAGTTGAAAGAAAAATGAAAAATCAACTGAAAAATTAAATTTTCATAATAAATAAAGAAAAGTTGAAAGAAAAATTTCGATATTTTTTTCAAAGTCAGAAATATAAAAAAATCAATTTTTTTGATTTTTAAGTGAAATGCATTTGAAATAGAAACTTCTCAATGAAACTGAGGTGTATGTGAAAAATTTTTTTTCTTGAAAATTTCGAAAATTTTTCTAAGTCCCAAAAATGAAAAATCAACTGAAAAATTAAATTTTCATAATAAATAAAGAAAAGTTGAAAGAAAAATGAAAAATCAACTGAAAAATTAAATTTTCATAATAAATAAAGAAAAGTTGAAAGAAAAATTTCGATATTTTTTTCAAAGTCAGAAATAGTCAGAAATAGTCAGAAATATAAAAAAATCAATTGGAAAAAATATAGTCCCGCTAGAATGCCATTTGCTGTTTGTGTGTTTAAAAGGTATATTATGAGAAGTGTAAAAATGAACAATTCCATAGAAGGTCAGATTATATGAGAAAAAAAATCGAAAATTTTTCTAAGTCCCAAAAATGAAAAATCAACTGAAAAATTTAATTTTCATAATAAATAAAGAAAAGTTGAAAGAAAAATGAAAAATCAACTGAAAAATTAAATTTTCATAATAAATAAAGAAAAGTTGAAAGAAAAATTTCGATATTTTTTTCAAAGTCAGAAATAGTCAGAAATATAAAAAAATCAATTGGAAAAAATATATATATGATTTTTAAGTGGAATTCATTTGAAATAGAGACTTCTCAATGAAACTGAGGTGTATGTCAAAAATTTTTTTTCTTGAAAATTTCGAAAATTTTTCTAAGTCCCGCTAGAATGCCATTTGCTGTTTGTGTGTTTAAAAGGTATATTATGAGAAGTGTAAAAATGAACAATTCCATAGAAGGTCAGATTATATGAGAAAAAAAATCGAAAATTTTTCTAAGTCCCAAAACTGAAAAATCAACTGAAAAATTTAATTTTCATAATAAATAAAGAAAAGTTGAAAGAAAAATGAAAAATCAACTGAAAAATTAAATTTTCATAATAAATAAAGAAAAGTTGAAAGAAAAATGAAAAATCAACTGAAAAATTAAATTTTCATAATAAATAAAGAAAAGTTGAAAGAAAAATTTCGATATTTTTTTCAAAGTCAGAAATATAAAAAAATCAATTTTTTTGATTTTTAAGTGAAATGCATTTGAAATAGAAACTTCTCAATGAAACTGAGGTGTATGTGAAAAATTTTTTTTCTTGAAAATTTCGAAAATTTTTCTAAGTCCCAAAAATGAAAAATCAACTGAAAAATTTAATTTTCATAATAAATAAAGAAAAGTTGAAAGAAAAATGAAAAATCAACTGAAAAATTAAATTTTCATAATAAATAAAGAAAAGTTGAAAGAAAAATTTCGATATTTTTTTCAAAGTCAGAAATAGTCAGAAATAGTCAGAAATATAAAAAAATCAATTGGAAAAAATATAGTCCCGCTAGAATGCCATTTGCTGTTTGTGTGTTTAAAAGGTGTATTATGAGAAGTGTAAAAATGAACAATTCCATAGAGGGTCAGATTATATGAGAAAAAAAATCGAAAATTTTTCTAAGTCCCAAAAATGAAAAATCAACTGA
>CAWYQB010000162.1:370000-372500 GCA_963966105.1 Volucella zonaria
TAAAATAATTTTTATTTATTTGTGTTAAACAACCTCAACTCATATGAGAAAACTCCCCGAATTTAAGCATATTAATGAGGGAAGGAAAAGAAACTAACCAGGATTTTCTTAGTAGCGGCGAGCGAAAAGAAAACAGTTCAGCACTAAGCCATTTTGTCTTTATGGCAAATATGGGATGCAGTGTATGGAACATCTATAATCTAGTATGAGAAATTAATGATTTAAGTCCTTCTTAAATGAGGCCATTTACCCATAGAGGGTGCCAGGCCCGTATAACGTTAATGATTACTAGAAGGTGTTTCCAAAGAGTCGTGTTGCTTGATAGTGCAGCACTAAGTGGGTGGTAAACTCCATCTAAAACTAAATATAACCATGAGACCGATAGTAAACAAGTACCGTGAGGGAAAGTTGAAAAGAACTCTGAATAGAGAGTTAAATAGTACGTGAAACTGCTTAGAGGTTAAGCCCGATGAACCTGAATATCCGTTATGGAAAATTCATCACTAATAAAGTTATATTCTTTAATATAATAGAAATGGTGTGCAATTTTTCCATATAAGGACATTATAATCTGTTAATGTATTAAATATTTATCATAAGATCTTTTACTTAAGTTTATCCAAATTAGTTATTTTCGGATTTCTAACATAAGATAAATGTATTAGATTTGATAAAACATTTACAGATTTAATTATATATAGTGCTTAAATTTTACGGAATTTTACAATGGTAGGTAAATCTATTGATTTCTTTATTTTATTGTATGCACTTATATGATTAACAATGCGATAGATTCAGGATACCTTCGGGACCCGTCTTGAAACACGGACCAAGGAGTCTAACATATGTGCAAGTCATTGGGTATTTTTAATAAAACCCAATGGCATAATTAACTTAACTGTTTTAATGGGATTAGTTTATGTTTTATTATGAAATATAAATTCAATCCCGGGGCGTTCTATACAGTTATGCATAATAGTATTTATATTATTTATGCCTCTAACTAGAGCGTACCTTGAGCATATATGCTGTGACCCGAAAGATGGTGAACTATACTTGATCAGGTTGAAGTCAGGGGAAACCCTGATGGAAGACCGAAACAGTTCTGACGTGCAAATCGATTGTCAGAATTGAGTATAGGGGCGAAAGACCAATCGAACCATCTAGTAGCTGGTTCCCTTCGAAGTTTCCCTCAGGATAGCTGGTGCATTTAAAAATTATTTAAAATAATCTTATCTGGTAAAGCGAATGATTAGAGGCATTAGGGTCGAAACGACCTTAACCTTAACCTTAAATGGGTAAGAACCTAACCTTTCTTGATATGAAGGTTTAGGTTGTGATATATTGTGCAGAGTGGGCCACTTTTGGTAAGCAGAACTGGCGCTGTGGGATGAACCAAACGTAATGTTACGGTGCCCAAATTAACAACTCATGCAGATACCATGAAAGGCGTTGGTTGCTTAAAACAGCAGGACGGTGGACATGGAAGTCGTAATAGTAATACGCTAAGGAGTGTGTAACAACTCACCTACCGAAGCAACTAGCCCTTAAAATGGATGGCGCTTAAGTTGTATACCTATACATTACCGCTAAAGTAGATAATTTATATTTAATTTCGATTGAATATAAATTTTGAAACTTTAGTGAGTAGGAGGGTACAATGGTGTGCTTAGAAGTGTTTGGCGTAAGCCTGCATGGAGCCGCTATTGGTACAGATCTTGGTGGTAGTAGCAAATAATCGAATGAGACCTTGGAGGACTGAAGTGGAGAAGGGTTTCGTGTGAACAGTGGTTGATCACGAGTTAGTCGGTCCTAAGTTTAAGGCGAAAGCCGAAAATTTTCAAGTTAAAAAAATATAATTATATATCTCATTGTATATAAAGAAATTTTAACACTTGATTATTTTTGAACGAAAGGGAATACGGTTCCAATTCCGTAACCTGTTGGGTATACGTTTGTTATTAAAAATGGGCATTTCGCTCATCCTGGCAACAGGAACGACCATAAAGAAGCCGTCGAGAGATATCGAAAGAGTTTTCTTTTCTGTTTTATAGTCGTACTACCATGGAAGTCTTTCGAAGAGAGATATGGTAGATGGACTAGAAGAGCATGACATTTACTGTTGTGTCGATATTTTCTCTTCGGACCTTGAAAATTTATGGTGGGGTCACGCAAACTTCTCAACAGGCCGTACCGATATCCGCAGCTGGTCTCCAAGGTGAAGAGTCTCTAGTCGATAGAATAATGTAGGTAAGGGAAGTCGGCAAATTAGATCCGTAACTTCGGGATAAGGATTGGCTCTGAAGATTGAGATAGTCGGGCTTGAATTGGAAGCAATAACATGGTTTATGTACTCGTTCTGGGTAAATAGAGATCTTCGGATTTTGTTCCCCGGATAGTAGTTTACGTAACCAATTGTAGAATTTTCTTGCTAAAAGTCTTAAGATTTATCGTAAGATATATATTTTTGATTTATAACGACTATCAATTAACAATCAAT
>CAWYQB010000162.1:377500-467540 GCA_963966105.1 Volucella zonaria
AAAATTCTATGTGAAGTGGTGGTCATAATGTGTTTAGTAGTAAATGCAAAGAGTCATGCTCATGCTCATGCTGTAGCGTTGTATTATTATTATATATTATATTATGAAAACTTAAGCTGGGGTATAATATGATAATAATAAACCAAATAAATTAACAAATATGAAAAATCAATCAAAAAAAAAAAATTTTTTTTTGAAAATTTCGAAAATTTTTCTGTCCCAAAAAAAAAAAAATTTTTTTTTTTCATAAAATTTTTTTTTTCAAAACTTCTTAGTTATGAAAAATTAATCACAAAAAAATAATTTATTTTCATTTTTTTTTGGTTCGAAGTAAAATCCTACTTGCTGTTTGTATGTTTGAAAAGTATTTTGTGTAAAAATGAACATTTTCATAGAAGGTCAGATTATATGAGAAAAAAAATCGAAAATTTTTCTAAGTCCCAAAAATGAAAAATCAACTGAAAAATTTAATTTTCATAATAAATAAAGAAAAGTTGAAAGAAAAATGAAAAATCAACTGAAAAATTAAATTTTCATAATAAATAAAGAAAAGTTGAAAGAAAAATTTCGATATTTTTTTCAAAGTCAGAAATAGTCAGAAATATAAAAAAATCAATTGGAAAAAATATATATATGATTTTTAAGTGGAATTCATTTGAAATAGAGACTTCTCAATGAAACTGAGGTGTATGTCAAAAATTTTTTTTCTTGAAAATTTCGAAAATTTTTCTAAGTCCCGCTAGAATGCCATTTGCTGTTTGTGTGTTTAAAAGGTATATTATGAGAAGTGTAAAAATGAACAATTCCATAGAAGGTCAGATTATATGAGAAAAAAAATCGAAAATTTTTCTAAGTCCCAAAAATGAAAAATCAACTGAAAAATTTAATTTTCATAATAAATAAAGAAAAGTTGAAAGAAAAATGAAAAATCAACTGAAAAATTAAATTTTCATAATAAATAAAGAAAAGTTGAAAGAAAAATTTCGATATTTTTTTCAAAGTCAGAAATAGTCAGAAATAGTCAGAAATATAAAAAAATCAATTGGAAAAAATATATATATGATTTTTAAGTGGAATTCATTTGAAATAGAGACTTCTCAATGAAACTGAGGTGTATGTCAAAAATTTTTTTTCTTGAAAATTTCGAAAATTTTTCTAAGTCCCGCTAGAATGCCATTTGCTGTTTGTGTGTTTAAAAGGTATATTATGAGAAGTGTAAAAATGAACAATTCCATAGAAGGTCAGATTATATGAGAAAAAAAATCGAAAATTTTTCTAAGTCCCAAAAATGAAAAATCAACTGAAAAATTTAATTTTCATAATAAATAAAGAAAAGTTGAAAGAAAAATGAAAAATCAACTGAAAAATTAAATTTTCATAATAAATAAAGAAAAGTTGAAAGAAAAATTTCGATATTTTTTTCAAAGTCAGAAATAGTCAGAAATAGTCAGAAATATAAAAAAATCAATTGGAAAAAATATAGTCCCGCTAGAATGCCATTTGCTGTTTGTGTGTTTAAAAGGTATATTATGAGAAGTGTAAAAATGAACAATTCCATAGAAGGTCAGATTATATGAGAAAAAAAATCGAAAATTTTTCTAAGTCCCAAAAATGAAGAATCAACTGAAAAATTTAATTTTCATAATAAATAAAGAAAAGTTGAAAGAAAAATGAAAAATCAACTGAAAAATTAAATTTTCATAATAAATAAAGAAAAGTTGAAAGAAAAATTTCGATATTTTTTTCAAAGTCAGAAATAGTCAGAAATATAAAAAAATCAATTGGAAAAAATATATATATGATTTTTAAGTGGAATTCATTTGAAATAGAGACTTCTCAATGAAACTGAGGTGTATGTCAAAAATTTTTTTTCTTGAAAATTTCGAAAATTTTTCTAAGTCCCGCTAGAATGCCATTTGCTGTTTGTGTGTTTAAAAGGTATATTATGAGAAGTGTAAAAATGAACAATTCCATAGAAGGTCAGATTATATGAGAAAAAAAATCGAAAATTTTTCTAAGTCCCAAAAATGAAAAATCAACTGAAAAATTTAATTTTCATAATAAATAAAGAAAAGTTGAAAGAAAAATGAAAAATCAACTGAAAAATTAAATTTTCATAATAAATAAAGAAAAGTTGAAAGAAAAATGAAAAATCAACTGAAAAATTAAATTTTCATAATAAATAAAGAAAAGTTGAAAGAAAAATGAAAAATCAACTGAAAAATTAAATTTTCATAATAAATAAAGAAAAGTTGAAAGAAAAATTTCGATATTTTTTTCAAAGTCAGAAATAGTCAGAAATAGTCAGAAATATAAAAAAATCAATTGGAAAAAATATAGTCCCGCTAGAATGCCATTTGCTGTTTGTGTGTTTAAAAGGTATATTATGAGAAGTGTAAAAATGAACAATTCCATAGAAGGTCAGATTATATGAGAAAAAAAAATCGAAAATTTTTCTAAGTCCCAAAAATGAAGAATCAACTGAAAAATTTAATTTTCATAATAAATAAAGAAAAGTTGAAAGAAAAATGAAAAATCAACTGAAAAATTAAATTTTCATAATAAATAAAGAAAAGTTGAAAGAAAAATTTCGATATTTTTTTCAAAGTCAGAAATAGTCAGAAATATAAAAAAATCAATTGGAAAAAATATATATATGATTTTTAAGTGGAATTCATTTGAAATAGAGACTTCTCAATGAAACTGAGGTGTATGTCAAAAATTTTTTTTCTTGAAAATTTCGAAAATTTTTCTAAGTCCCGCTAGAATGCCATTTGCTGTTTGTGTGTTTAAAAGGTATATTATGAGAAGTGTAAAAATGAACAATTCCATAGAAGGTCAGATTATATGAGAAAAAAAATCGAAAATTTTTCTAAGTCCCAAAAATGAAAAATCAACTGAAAAATTTAATTTTCATAATAAATAAAGAAAAGTTGAAAGAAAAATGAAAAATCAACTGAAAAATTAAATTTTCATAATAAATAAAGAAAAGTTGAAAGAAAAATGAAAAATCAACTGAAAAATTAAATTTTCATAATAAATAAAGAAAAGTTGAAAGAAAAATTTCGATATTTTTTTCAAAGTCAGAAATATAAAAAAATCAATTTTTTTGATTTTTAAGTGAAATGCATTTGAAATAGAAACTTCTCAATGAAACTGAGGTGTATGTGAAAAATTTTTTTTCTTGAAAATTTCGAAAATTTTTCTAAGTCCCAAAAATGAAAAATCAACTGAAAAATTTAATTTTCATAATAAATAAAGAAAAGTTGAAAGAAAAATGAAAAATCAACTGAAAAATTAAATTTTCATAATAAATAAAGAAAAGTTGAAAGAAAAATGAAAAATCAACTGAAAAATTAAATTTTCATAATAAATAAAGAAAAGTTGAAAGAAAAATGAAAAATCAACTGAAAAATTAAATTTTCATAATAAATAAAGAAAAGTTGAAAGAAAAATTTCGATATTTTTTTCAAAGTCAGAAATAGTCAGAAATAGTCAGAAATATAAAAAAATCAATTGGAAAAAATATAGTCCCGCTAGAATGCCATTTGCTGTTTGTGTGTTTAAAAGGTATATTATGAGAAGTGTAAAAATGAACAATTCCATAGAAGGTCAGATTATATGAGAAAAAAAATCGAAAATTTTTCTAAGTCCCAAAAATGAAGAATCAACTGAAAAATTTAATTTTCATAATAAATAAAGAAAAGTTGAAAGAAAAATGAAAAATCAACTGAAAAATTAAATTTTCATAATAAATAAAGAAAAGTTGAAAGAAAAATTTCGATATTTTTTTCAAAGTCAGAAATAGTCAGAAATATAAAAAAATCAATTGGAAAAAATATATATATGATTTTTAAGTGGAATTCATTTGAAATAGAGACTTCTCAATGAAACTGAGGTGTATGTCAAAAATTTTTTTTCTTGAAAATTTCGAAAATTTTTCTAAGTCCCGCTAGAATGCCATTTGCTGTTTGTGTGTTTAAAAGGTATATTATGAGAAGTGTAAAAATGAACAATTCCATAGAAGGTCAGATTATATGAGAAAAAAAATCGAAAATTTTTCTAAGTCCCAAAAATGAAAAATCAACTGAAAAATTTAATTTTCATAATAAATAAAGAAAAGTTGAAAGAAAAATGAAAAATCAACTGAAAAATTAAATTTTCATAATAAATAAAGAAAAGTTGAAAGAAAAATGAAAAATCAACTGAAAAATTAAATTTTCATAATAAATAAAGAAAAGTTGAAAGAAAAATTTCGATATTTTTTTCAAAGTCAGAAATATAAAAAAATCAATTTTTTTGATTTTTAAGTGAAATGCATTTGAAATAGAAACTTCTCAATGAAACTGAGGTGTATGTGAAAAATTTTTTTTCTTGAAAATTTCGAAAATTTTTCTAAGTCCCAAAAATGAAAAATCAACTGAAAAATTTAATTTTCATAATAAATAAAGAAAAGTTGAAAGAAAAATGAAAAATCAACTGAAAAATTAAATTTTCATAATAAATAAAGAAAAGTTGAAAGAAAAATTTCGATATTTTTTTCAAAGTCAGAAATAGTCAGAAATAGTCAGAAATATAAAAAAATCAATTGGAAAAAATATAGTCCCGCTAGAATGCCATTTGCTGTTTGTGTGTTTAAAAGGTATATTATGAGAAGTGTAAAAATGAACAATTCCATAGAAGGTCAGATTATATGAGAAAAAAAATCGAAAATTTTTCTAAGTCCCAAAAATGAAGAATCAACTGAAAAATTTAATTTTCATAATAAATAAAGAAAAGTTGAAAGAAAAATGAAAAATCAACTGAAAAATTAAATTTTCATAATAAATAAAGAAAAGTTGAAAGAAAAATTTCGATATTTTTTTCAAAGTCAGAAATAGTCAGAAATATAAAAAAATCAATTGGAAAAAATATATATATGATTTTTAAGTGGAATTCATTTGAAATAGAGACTTCTCAATGAAACTGAGGTGTATGTCAAAAATTTTTTTTCTTGAAAATTTCGAAAATTTTTCTAAGTCCCAAAAATGAAAAATCAACTGAAAAATTTAATTTTCATAATAAATAAAGAAAAGTTGAAAGAAAAATGAAAAATCAACTGAAAAATTAAATTTTCATAATAAATAAAGAAAAGTTGAAAGAAAAATTTCGATATTTTTTTCAAAGTCAGAAATAGTCAGAAATAGTCAGAAATATAAAAAAATCAATTGGAAAAAATATAGTCCCGCTAGAATGCCATTTGCTGTTTGTGTGTTTAAAAGGTATATTATGAGAAGTGTAAAAATGAACAATTCCATAGAAGGTCAGATTATATGAGAAAAAAAATCGAAAATTTTTCTAAGTCCCAAAAATGAAGAATCAACTGAAAAATTTAATTTTCATAATAAATAAAGAAAAGTTGAAAGAAAAATGAAAAATCAACTGAAAAATTAAATTTTCATAATAAATAAAGAAAAGTTGAAAGAAAAATTTCGATATTTTTTTCAAAGTCAGAAATAGTCAGAAATATAAAAAAATCAATTGGACAAAATATATATATGATTTTTAAGTGGAATTCATTTGAAATAGAGACTTCTCAATGAAACTGAGGTGTATGTCAAAAATTTTTTTTCTTGAAAATTTCGAAAATTTTTCTAAGTCCCGCTAGAATGCCATTTGCTGTTTGTGTGTTTAAAAGGTATATTATGAGAAGTGTAAAAATGAACAATTCCATAGAAGGTCAGATTATATGAGAAAAAAAATCGAAAATTTTTCTAAGTCCCAAAAATGAAAAATCAACTGAAAAATTTAATTTTCATAATAAATAAAGAAAAGTTGAAAGAAAAATGAAAAATCAACTGAAAAATTAAATTTTCATAATAAATAAAGAAAAGTTGAAAGAAAAATTTCGATATTTTTTTCAAAGTCAGAAATAGTCAGAAATAGTCAGAAATATAAAAAAATCAATTGGAAAAAATATAGTCCCGCTAGAATGCCATTTGCTGTTTGTGTGTTTAAAAGGTATATTATGAGAAGTGTAAAAATGAACAATTCCATAGAAGGTCAGATTATATGAGAAAAAAAATCGAAAATTTTTCTAAGTCCCAAAAATGAAGAATCAACTGAAAAATTTAATTTTCATAATAAATAAAGAAAAGTTGAAAGAAAAATGAAAAATCAACTGAAAAATTAAATTTTCATAATAAATAAAGAAAAGTTGAAAGAAAAATTTCGATATTTTTTTCAAAGTCAGAAATAGTCAGAAATATAAAAAAATCAATTGGAAAAAATATATATATGATTTTTAAGTGGAATTCATTTGAAATAGAGACTTCTCAATGAAACTGAGGTGTATGTCAAAAATTTTTTTTCTTGAAAATTTCGAAAATTTTTCTAAGTCCCAAAAATGAAAAATCAACTGAAAAATTTAATTTTCATAATAAATAAAGAAAAGTTGAAAGAAAAATGAAAAATCAACTGAAAAATTAAATTTTCATAATAAATAAAGAAAAGTTGAAAGAAAAATTTCGATATTTTTTTCAAAGTCAGAAATAGTCAGAAATAGTCAGAAATATAAAAAAATCAATTGGAAAAAATATAGTCCCGCTAGAATGCCATTTGCTGTTTGTGTGTTTAAAAGGTATATTATGAGAAGTGTAAAAATGAACAATTCCATAGAAGGTCAGATTATATGAGAAAAAAAATCGAAAATTTTTCTAAGTCCCAAAAATGAAGAATCAACTGAAAAATTTAATTTTCATAATAAATAAAGAAAAGTTGAAAGAAAAATGAAAAATCAACTGAAAAATTAAATTTTCATAATAAATAAAGAAAAGTTGAAAGAAAAATTTCGATATTTTTTTCAAAGTCAGAAATAGTCAGAAATATAAAAAAATCAATTGGAAAAAATATATATATGATTTTTAAGTGGAATTCATTTGAAATAGAGACTTCTCAATGAAACTGAGGTGTATGTCAAAAATTTTTTTTCTTGAAAATTTCGAAAATTTTTCTAAGTCCCAAAAATGAAAAATCAACTGAAAAATTTAATTTTCATAATAAATAAAGAAAAGTTGAAAGAAAAATGAAAAATCAACTGAAAAATTAAATTTTCATAATAAATAAAGAAAAGTTGAAAGAAAAATTTCGATATTTTTTTCAAAGTCAGAAATAGTCAGAAATAGTCAGAAATATAAAAAAATCAATTGGAAAAAATATAGTCCCGCTAGAATGCCATTTGCTGTTTGTGTGTTTAAAAGGTATATTATGAGAAGTGTAAAAATGAACAATTCCATAGAAGGTCAGATTATATGAGAAAAAAAATCGAAAATTTTTCTAAGTCCCAAAAATGAAGAATCAACTGAAAAATTTAATTTTCATAATAAATAAAGAAAAGTTGAAAGAAAAATGAAAAATCAACTGAAAAATTAAATTTTCATAATAAATAAAGAAAAGTTGAAAGAAAAATTTCGATATTTTTTTCAAAGTCAGAAATAGTCAGAAATATAAAAAAATCAATTGGAAAAAATATATATATGATTTTTAAGTGGAATTCATTTGAAATAGAGACTTCTCAATGAAACTGAGGTGTATGTCAAAAATTTTTTTTCTTGAAAATTTCGAAAATTTTTCTAAGTCCCAAAAATGAAAAATCAACTGAAAAATTTAATTTTCATAATAAATAAAGAAAAGTTGAAAGAAAAATGAAAAATCAACTGAAAAATTAAATTTTCATAATAAATAAAGAAAAGTTGAAAGAAAAATTTCGATATTTTTTTCAAAGTCAGAAATAGTCAGAAATAGTCAGAAATATAAAAAAATCAATTGGAAAAAATATAGTCCCGCTAGAATGCCATTTGCTGTTTGTGTGTTTAAAAGGTATATTATGAGAAGTGTAAAAATGAACAATTCCATAGAAGGTCAGATTATATGAGAAAAAAAATCGAAAATTTTTCTAAGTCCCAAAAATGAAGAATCAACTGAAAAATTTAATTTTCATAATAAATAAAGAAAAGTTGAAAGAAAAATGAAAAATCAACTGAAAAATTAAATTTTCATAATAAATAAAGAAAAGTTGAAAGAAAAATTTCGATATTTTTTTCAAAGTCAGAAATATAAAAAAATCAATTTTTTTGATTTTTAAGTGAAATGCATTTGAAATAGAAACTTCTCAATGAAACTGAGGTGTATGTGAAAAATTTTTTTTCTTGAAAATTTCGAAAATTTTTCTAAGTCCCAAAAATGAAAAATCAACTGAAAAATTAAATTTTCATAATAAATAAAGAAAAGTTGAAAGAAAAATGAAAAATCAACTGAAAAATTAAATTTTCATAATAAATAAAGAAAAGTTGAAAGAAAAATTTCGATATTTTTTTCAAAGTCAGAAATATAAAAAAATCAATTTTTTTGATTTTTAAGTGAAATGCATTTGAAATAGAAACTTCTCAATGAAACTGAGGTGTATGTGAAAAATTTTTTTTCTTGAAAATTTCGAAAATTTTTCTAAGTCCCAAAAATGAAAAATCAACTGAAAAATTTAATTTTCATAATAAATAAAGAAAAGTTGAAAGAAAAATGAAAAATCAACTGAAAAATTAAATTTTCATAATAAATAAAGAAAAGTTGAAAGAAAAATGAAAAATCAACTGAAAAATTAAATTTTCATAATAAATAAAGAAAAGTTGAAAGAAAAATGAAAAATCAACTGAAAAATTAAATTTTCATAATAAATAAAGAAAAGTTGAAAGAAAAATTTCGATATTTTTTTCAAAGTCAGAAATAGTCAGAAATAGTCAGAAATATAAAAAAATCAATTGGAAAAAATATAGTCCCGCTAGAATGCCATTTGCTGTTTGTGTGTTTAAAAGGTATATTATGAGAAGTGTAAAAATGAACAATTCCATAGAAGGTCAGATTATATGAGAAAAAAAATCGAAAATTTTTCTAAGTCCCAAAAATGAAAAATCAACTGAAAAATTTAATTTTCATAATAAATAAAGAAAAGTTGAAAGAAAAATGAAAAATCAACTGAAAAATTAAATTTTCATAATAAATAAAGAAAAGTTGAAAGAAAAATGAAAAATCAACTGAAAAATTAAATTTTCATAATAAATAAAGAAAAGTTGAAAGAAAAATTTCGATATTTTTTTCAAAGTCAGAAATATAAAAAAATCAATTTTTTTGATTTTTAAGTGAAATGCATTTGAAATAGAAACTTCTCAATGAAACTGAGGTGTATGTGAAAAATTTTTTTTCTTGAAAATTTCGAAAATTTTTCTAAGTCCCAAAAATGAAAAATCAACTGAAAAATTTAATTTTCATAATAAATAAAGAAAAGTTGAAAGAAAAATGAAAAATCAACTGAAAAATTAAATTTTCATAATAAATAAAGAAAAGTTGAAAGAAAAATTTCGATATTTTTTTCAAAGTCAGAAATAGTCAGAAATAGTCAGAAATATAAAAAAATCAATTGGAAAAAATATAGTCCCGCTAGAATGCCATTTGCTGTTTGTGTGTTTAAAAGGTATATTATGAGAAGTGTAAAAATGAACAATTCCATAGAAGGTCAGATTATATGAGAAAAAAAATCGAAAATTTTTCTAAGTCCCAAAAATGAAGAATCAACTGAAAAATTTAATTTTCATAATAAATAAAGAAAAGTTGAAAGAAAAATGAAAAATCAACTGAAAAATTAAATTTTCATAATAAATAAAGAAAAGTTGAAAGAAAAATTTCGATATTTTTTTCAAAGTCAGAAATAGTCAGAAATAGTCAGAAATATAAAAAAATCAATTGGAAAAAATATAGTCCCGCTAGAATGCCATTTGCTGTTTGTGTGTTTAAAAGGTATATTATGAGAAGTGTAAAAATGAACAATTCCATAGAAGGTCAGATTATATGAGAAAAAAAATCGAAAATTTTTCTAAGTCCCAAAAATGAAAAATCAACTGAAAAATTTAATTTTCATAATAAATAAAGAAAAGTTGAAAGAAAAATGAAAAATCAACTGAAAAATTAAATTTTCATAATAAATAAAGAAAAGTTGAAAGAAAAATGAAAAATCAACTGAAAAATTAAATTTTCATAATAAATAAAGAAAAGTTGAAAGAAAAATTTCGATATTTTTTTCAAAGTCAGAAATATAAAAAAATCAATTTTTTTGATTTTTAAGTGAAATGCATTTGAAATAGAAACTTCTCAATGAAACTGAGGTGTATGTGAAAAATTTTTTTTCTTGAAAATTTCGAAAATTTTTCTAAGTCCCAAAAATGAAAAATCAACTGAAAAATTTAATTTTCATAATAAATAAAGAAAAGTTGAAAGAAAAATGAAAAATCAACTGAAAAATTAAATTTTCATAATAAATAAAGAAAAGTTGAAAGAAAAATGAAAAATCAACTGAAAAATTAAATTTTCATAATAAATAAAGAAAAGTTGAAAGAAAAATGAAAAATCAACTGAAAAATTAAATTTTCATAATAAATAAAGAAAAGTTGAAAGAAAAATTTCGATATTTTTTTCAAAGTCAGAAATAGTCAGAAATAGTCAGAAATATAAAAAAATCAATTGGAAAAAATATAGTCCCGCTAGAATGCCATTTGCTGTTTGTGTGTTTAAAAGGTATATTATGAGAAGTGTAAAAATGAACAATTCCATAGAAGGTCAGATTATATGAGAAAAAAAATCGAAAATTTTTCTAAGTCCCAAAAATGAAGAATCAACTGAAAAATTTAATTTTCATAATAAATAAAGAAAAGTTGAAAGAAAAATGAAAAATCAACTGAAAAATTAAATTTTCATAATAAATAAAGAAAAGTTGAAAGAAAAATTTCGATATTTTTTTCAAAGTCAGAAATAGTCAGAAATATAAAAAAATCAATTGGAAAAAATATATATATGATTTTTAAGTGGAATTCATTTGAAATAGAGACTTCTCAATGAAACTGAGGTGTATGTCAAAAATTTTTTTTCTTGAAAATTTCGAAAATTTTTCTAAGTCCCGCTAGAATGCCATTTGCTGTTTGTGTGTTTAAAAGGTATATTATGAGAAGTGTAAAAATGAACAATTCCATAGAAGGTCAGATTATATGAGAAAAAAAATCGAAAATTTTTCTAAGTCCCAAAAATGAAAAATCAACTGAAAAATTTAATTTTCATAATAAATAAAGAAAAGTTGAAAGAAAAATGAAAAATCAACTGAAAAATTAAATTTTCATAATAAATAAAGAAAAGTTGAAAGAAAAATGAAAAATCAACTGAAAAATTAAATTTTCATAATAAATAAAGAAAAGTTGAAAGAAAAATTTCGATATTTTTTTCAAAGTCAGAAATATAAAAAAATCAATTTTTTTGATTTTTAAGTGAAATGCATTTGAAATAGAAACTTCTCAATGAAACTGAGGTGTATGTGAAAAATTTTTTTTCTTGAAAATTTCGAAAATTTTTCTAAGTCCCAAAAATGAAAAATCAACTGAAAAATTTAATTTTCATAATAAATAAAGAAAAGTTGAAAGAAAAATGAAAAATCAACTGAAAAATTAAATTTTCATAATAAATAAAGAAAAGTTGAAAGAAAAATTTCGATATTTTTTTCAAAGTCAGAAATAGTCAGAAATAGTCAGAAATATAAAAAAATCAATTGGAAAAAATATAGTCCCGCTAGAATGCCATTTGCTGTTTGTGTGTTTAAAAGGTATATTATGAGAAGTGTAAAAATGAACAATTCCATAGAAGGTCAGATTATATGAGAAAAAAAATCGAAAATTTTTCTAAGTCCCAAAAATGAAGAATCAACTGAAAAATTTAATTTTCATAATAAATAAAGAAAAGTTGAAAGAAAAATGAAAAATCAACTGAAAAATTAAATTTTCATAATAAATAAAGAAAAGTTGAAAGAAAAATTTCGATATTTTTTTCAAAGTCAGAAATAGTCAGAAATATAAAAAAATCAATTGGAAAAAATATATATATGATTTTTAAGTGGAATTCATTTGAAATAGAGACTTCTCAATGAAACTGAGGTGTATGTCAAAAATTTTTTTTCTTGAAAATTTCGAAAATTTTTCTAAGTCCCGCTAGAATGCCATTTGCTGTTTGTGTGTTTAAAAGGTATATTATGAGAAGTGTAAAAATGAACAATTCCATAGAAGGTCAGATTATATGAGAAAAAAAATCGAAAATTTTTCTAAGTCCCAAAAATGAAAAATCAACTGAAAAATTTAATTTTCATAATAAATAAAGAAAAGTTGAAAGAAAAATGAAAAATCAACTGAAAAATTAAATTTTCATAATAAATAAAGAAAAGTTGAAAGAAAAATGAAAAATCAACTGAAAAATTAAATTTTCATAATAAATAAAGAAAAGTTGAAAGAAAAATTTCGATATTTTTTTCAAAGTCAGAAATATAAAAAAATCAATTTTTTTGATTTTTAAGTGAAATGCATTTGAAATAGAAACTTCTCAATGAAACTGAGGTGTATGTGAAAAATTTTTTTTCTTGAAAATTTCGAAAATTTTTCTAAGTCCCAAAAATGAAAAATCAACTGAAAAATTTAATTTTCATAATAAATAAAGAAAAGTTGAAAGAAAAATGAAAAATCAACTGAAAAATTAAATTTTCATAATAAATAAAGAAAAGTTGAAAGAAAAATGAAAAATCAACTGAAAAATTAAATTTTCATAATAAATAAAGAAAAGTTGAAAGAAAAATGAAAAATCAACTGAAAAATTAAATTTTCATAATAAATAAAGAAAAGTTGAAAGAAAAATTTCGATATTTTTTTCAAAGTCAGAAATAGTCAGAAATAGTCAGAAATATAAAAAAATCAATTGGAAAAAATATAGTCCCGCTAGAATGCCATTTGCTGTTTGTGTGTTTAAAAGGTATATTATGAGAAGTGTAAAAATGAACAATTCCATAGAAGGTCAGATTATATGAGAAAAAAAATCGAAAATTTTTCTAAGTCCCAAAAATGAAGAATCAACTGAAAAATTTAATTTTCATAATAAATAAAGAAAAGTTGAAAGAAAAATGAAAAATCAACTGAAAAATTAAATTTTCATAATAAATAAAGAAAAGTTGAAAGAAAAATTTCGATATTTTTTTCAAAGTCAGAAATAGTCAGAAATATAAAAAAATCAATTGGAAAAAATATATATATGATTTTTAAGTGGAATTCATTTGAAATAGAGACTTCTCAATGAAACTGAGGTGTATGTCAAAAATTTTTTTTCTTGAAAATTTCGAAAATTTTTCTAAGTCCCGCTAGAATGCCATTTGCTGTTTGTGTGTTTAAAAGGTATATTATGAGAAGTGTAAAAATGAACAATTCCATAGAAGGTCAGATTATATGAGAAAAAAAATCGAAAATTTTTCTAAGTCCCAAAAATGAAAAATCAACTGAAAAATTTAATTTTCATAATAAATAAAGAAAAGTTGAAAGAAAAATGAAAAATCAACTGAAAAATTAAATTTTCATAATAAATAAAGAAAAGTTGAAAGAAAAATGAAAAATCAACTGAAAAATTAAATTTTCATAATAAATAAAGAAAAGTTGAAAGAAAAATTTCGATATTTTTTTCAAAGTCAGAAATATAAAAAAATCAATTTTTTTGATTTTTAAGTGAAATGCATTTGAAATAGAAACTTCTCAATGAAACTGAGGTGTATGTGAAAAATTTTTTTTCTTGAAAATTTCGAAAATTTTTCTAAGTCCCAAAAATGAAAAATCAACTGAAAAATTTAATTTTCATAATAAATAAAGAAAAGTTGAAAGAAAAATGAAAAATCAACTGAAAAATTAAATTTTCATAATAAATAAAGAAAAGTTGAAAGAAAAATTTCGATATTTTTTTCAAAGTCAGAAATAGTCAGAAATAGTCAGAAATATAAAAAAATCAATTGGAAAAAATATAGTCCCGCTAGAATGCCATTTGCTGTTTGTGTGTTTAAAAGGTATATTATGAGAAGTGTAAAAATGAACAATTCCATAGAAGGTCAGATTATATGAGAAAAAAAATCGAAAATTTTTCTAAGTCCCAAAAATGAAGAATCAACTGAAAAATTTAATTTTCATAATAAATAAAGAAAAGTTGAAAGAAAAATGAAAAATCAACTGAAAAATTAAATTTTCATAATAAATAAAGAAAAGTTGAAAGAAAAATTTCGATATTTTTTTCAAAGTCAGAAATAGTCAGAAATAGTCAGAAATATAAAAAAATCAATTGGAAAAAATATAGTCCCGCTAGAATGCCATTTGCTGTTTGTGTGTTTAAAAGGTATATTATGAGAAGTGTAAAAATGAACAATTCCATAGAAGGTCAGATTATATGAGAAAAAAAATCGAAAATTTTTCTAAGTCCCAAAAATGAAAAATCAACTGAAAAATTTAATTTTCATAATAAATAAAGAAAAGTTGAAAGAAAAATGAAAAATCAACTGAAAAATTAAATTTTCATAATAAATAAAGAAAAGTTGAAAGAAAAATGAAAAATCAACTGAAAAATTAAATTTTCATAATAAATAAAGAAAAGTTGAAAGAAAAATTTCGATATTTTTTTCAAAGTCAGAAATATAAAAAAATCAATTTTTTTGATTTTTAAGTGAAATGCATTTGAAATAGAAACTTCTCAATGAAACTGAGGTGTATGTGAAAAATTTTTTTTCTTGAAAATTTCGAAAATTTTTCTAAGTCCCAAAAATGAAAAATCAACTGAAAAATTTAATTTTCATAATAAATAAAGAAAAGTTGAAAGAAAAATGAAAAATCAACTGAAAAATTAAATTTTCATAATAAATAAAGAAAAGTTGAAAGAAAAATGAAAAATCAACTGAAAAATTAAATTTTCATAATAAATAAAGAAAAGTTGAAAGAAAAATGAAAAATCAACTGAAAAATTAAATTTTCATAATAAATAAAGAAAAGTTGAAAGAAAAATTTCGATATTTTTTTCAAAGTCAGAAATAGTCAGAAATAGTCAGAAATATAAAAAAATCAATTGGAAAAAATATAGTCCCGCTAGAATGCCATTTGCTGTTTGTGTGTTTAAAAGGTATATTATGAGAAGTGTAAAAATGAACAATTCCATAGAAGGTCAGATTATATGAGAAAAAAAATCGAAAATTTTTCTAAGTCCCAAAAATGAAGAATCAACTGAAAAATTTAATTTTCATAATAAATAAAGAAAAGTTGAAAGAAAAATGAAAAATCAACTGAAAAATTAAATTTTCATAATAAATAAAGAAAAGTTGAAAGAAAAATTTCGATATTTTTTTCAAAGTCAGAAATAGTCAGAAATATAAAAAAATCAATTGGAAAAAATATATATATGATTTTTAAGTGGAATTCATTTGAAATAGAGACTTCTCAATGAAACTGAGGTGTATGTCAAAAATTTTTTTTCTTGAAAATTTCGAAAATTTTTCTAAGTCCCGCTAGAATGCCATTTGCTGTTTGTGTGTTTAAAAGGTATATTATGAGAAGTGTAAAAATGAACAATTCCATAGAAGGTCAGATTATATGAGAAAAAAAATCGAAAATTTTTCTAAGTCCCAAAAATGAAAAATCAACTGAAAAATTTAATTTTCATAATAAATAAAGAAAAGTTGAAAGAAAAATGAAAAATCAACTGAAAAATTAAATTTTCATAATAAATAAAGAAAAGTTGAAAGAAAAATGAAAAATCAACTGAAAAATTAAATTTTCATAATAAATAAAGAAAAGTTGAAAGAAAAATTTCGATATTTTTTTCAAAGTCAGAAATATAAAAAAATCAATTTTTTTGATTTTTAAGTGAAATGCATTTGAAATAGAAACTTCTCAATGAAACTGAGGTGTATGTGAAAAATTTTTTTTCTTGAAAATTTCGAAAATTTTTCTAAGTCCCAAAAATGAAAAATCAACTGAAAAATTTAATTTTCATAATAAATAAAGAAAAGTTGAAAGAAAAATGAAAAATCAACTGAAAAATTAAATTTTCATAATAAATAAAGAAAAGTTGAAAGAAAAATTTCGATATTTTTTTCAAAGTCAGAAATAGTCAGAAATAGTCAGAAATATAAAAAAATCAATTGGAAAAAATATAGTCCCGCTAGAATGCCATTTGCTGTTTGTGTGTTTAAAAGGTATATTATGAGAAGTGTAAAAATGAACAATTCCATAGAAGGTCAGATTATATGAGAAAAAAAATCGAAAATTTTTCTAAGTCCCAAAAATGAAGAATCAACTGAAAAATTTAATTTTCATAATAAATAAAGAAAAGTTGAAAGAAAAATGAAAAATCAACTGAAAAATTAAATTTTCATAATAAATAAAGAAAAGTTGAAAGAAAAATTTCGATATTTTTTTCAAAGTCAGAAATAGTCAGAAATATAAAAAAATCAATTGGAAAAAATATATATATGATTTTTAAGTGGAATTCATTTGAAATAGAGACTTCTCAATGAAACTGAGGTGTATGTCAAAAATTTTTTTTCTTGAAAATTTCGAAAATTTTTCTAAGTCCCGCTAGAATGCCATTTGCTGTTTGTGTGTTTAAAAGGTATATTATGAGAAGTGTAAAAATGAACAATTCCATAGAAGGTCAGATTATATGAGAAAAAAAATCGAAAATTTTTCTAAGTCCCAAAAATGAAAAATCAACTGAAAAATTTAATTTTCATAATAAATAAAGAAAAGTTGAAAGAAAAATGAAAAATCAACTGAAAAATTAAATTTTCATAATAAATAAAGAAAAGTTGAAAGAAAAATGAAAAATCAACTGAAAAATTAAATTTTCATAATAAATAAAGAAAAGTTGAAAGAAAAATTTCGATATTTTTTTCAAAGTCAGAAATATAAAAAAATCAATTTTTTTGATTTTTAAGTGAAATGCATTTGAAATAGAAACTTCTCAATGAAACTGAGGTGTATGTGAAAAATTTTTTTTCTTGAAAATTTCGAAAATTTTTCTAAGTCCCAAAAATGAAAAATCAACTGAAAAATTTAATTTTCATAATAAATAAAGAAAAGTTGAAAGAAAAATGAAAAATCAACTGAAAAATTAAATTTTCATAATAAATAAAGAAAAGTTGAAAGAAAAATGAAAAATCAACTGAAAAATTAAATTTTCATAATAAATAAAGAAAAGTTGAAAGAAAAATGAAAAATCAACTGAAAATTAAATTTTCATAATAAATAAAGAAAAGTTGAAAGAAAAATTTCGATATTTTTTTCAAAGTCAGAAATAGTCAGAAATAGTCAGAAATATAAAAAAATCAATTGGAAAAAATATAGTCCCGCTAGAATGCCATTTGCTGTTTGTGTGTTTAAAAGGTATATTATGAGAAGTGTAAAAATGAACAATTCCATAGAAGGTCAGATTATATGAGAAAAAAAATCGAAAATTTTTCTAAGTCCCAAAAATGAAGAATCAACTGAAAAATTTAATTTTCATAATAAATAAAGAAAAGTTGAAAGAAAAATGAAAAATCAACTGAAAAATTAAATTTTCATAATAAATAAAGAAAAGTTGAAAGAAAAATTTCGATATTTTTTTCAAAGTCAGAAATAGTCAGAAATATAAAAAAATCAATTGGAAAAAATATATATATGATTTTTAAGTGGAATTCATTTGAAATAGAGACTTCTCAATGAAACTGAGGTGTATGTCAAAAATTTTTTTTCTTGAAAATTTCGAAAATTTTTCTAAGTCCCGCTAGAATGCCATTTGCTGTTTGTGTGTTTAAAAGGTATATTATGAGAAGTGTAAAAATGAACAATTCCATAGAAGGTCAGATTATATGAGAAAAAAAATCGAAAATTTTTCTAAGTCCCAAAAATGAAAAATCAACTGAAAAATTTAATTTTCATAATAAATAAAGAAAAGTTGAAAGAAAAATGAAAAATCAACTGAAAAATTAAATTTTCATAATAAATAAAGAAAAGTTGAAAGAAAAATGAAAAATCAACTGAAAAATTAAATTTTCATAATAAATAAAGAAAAGTTGAAAGAAAAATTTCGATATTTTTTTCAAAGTCAGAAATATAAAAAAATCAATTTTTTTGATTTTTAAGTGAAATGCATTTGAAATAGAAACTTCTCAATGAAACTGAGGTGTATGTGAAAAATTTTTTTTCTTGAAAATTTCGAAAATTTTTCTAAGTCCCAAAAATGAAAAATCAACTGAAAAATTTAATTTTCATAATAAATAAAGAAAAGTTGAAAGAAAAATGAAAAATCAACTGAAAAATTAAATTTTCATAATAAATAAAGAAAAGTTGAAAGAAAAATTTCGATATTTTTTTCAAAGTCAGAAATAGTCAGAAATAGTCAGAAATATAAAAAAATCAATTGGAAAAAATATAGTCCCGCTAGAATGCCATTTGCTGTTTGTGTGTTTAAAAGGTATATTATGAGAAGTGTAAAAATGAACAATTCCATAGAAGGTCAGATTATATGAGAAAAAAAATCGAAAATTTTTCTAAGTCCCAAAAATGAAGAATCAACTGAAAAATTTAATTTTCATAATAAATAAAGAAAAGTTGAAAGAAAAATGAAAAATCAACTGAAAAATTAAATTTTCATAATAAATAAAGAAAAGTTGAAAGAAAAATTTCGATATTTTTTTCAAAGTCAGAAATAGTCAGAAATATAAAAAAATCAATTGGAAAAAATATATATATGATTTTTAAGTGGAATTCATTTGAAATAGAGACTTCTCAATGAAACTGAGGTGTATGTCAAAAATTTTTTTTCTTGAAAATTTCGAAAATTTTTCTAAGTCCCGCTAGAATGCCATTTGCTGTTTGTGTGTTTAAAAGGTATATTATGAGAAGTGTAAAAATGAACAATTCCATAGAAGGTCAGATTATATGAGAAAAAAAATCGAAAATTTTTCTAAGTCCCAAAAATGAAAAATCAACTGAAAAATTTAATTTTCATAATAAATAAAGAAAAGTTGAAAGAAAAATGAAAAATCAACTGAAAAATTAAATTTTCATAATAAATAAAGAAAAGTTGAAAGAAAAATGAAAAATCAACTGAAAAATTAAATTTTCATAATAAATAAAGAAAAGTTGAAAGAAAAATTTCGATATTTTTTTCAAAGTCAGAAATATAAAAAAATCAATTTTTTTGATTTTTAAGTGAAATGCATTTGAAATAGAAACTTCTCAATGAAACTGAGGTGTATGTGAAAAATTTTTTTTCTTGAAAATTTCGAAAATTTTTCTAAGTCCCAAAAATGAAAAATCAACTGAAAAATTTAATTTTCATAATAAATAAAGAAAAGTTGAAAGAAAAATGAAAAATCAACTGAAAAATTAAATTTTCATAATAAATAAAGAAAAGTTGAAAGAAAAATTTCGATATTTTTTTCAAAGTCAGAAATAGTCAGAAATAGTCAGAAATATAAAAAAATCAATTGGAAAAAATATAGTCCCGCTAGAATGCCATTTGCTGTTTGTGTGTTTAAAAGGTATATTATGAGAAGTGTAAAAATGAACAATTCCATAGAAGGTCAGATTATATGAGAAAAAAAATCGAAAATTTTTCTAAGTCCCAAAAATGAAGAATCAACTGAAAAATTTAATTTTCATAATAAATAAAGAAAAGTTGAAAGAAAAATGAAAAATCAACTGAAAAATTAAATTTTCATAATAAATAAAGAAAAGTTGAAAGAAAAATTTCGATATTTTTTTCAAAGTCAGAAATAGTCAGAAATATAAAAAAATCAATTGGAAAAAATATATATATGATTTTTAAGTGGAATTCATTTGAAATAGAGACTTCTCAATGAAACTGAGGTGTATGTCAAAAATTTTTTTTCTTGAAAATTTCGAAAATTTTTCTAAGTCCCAAAAATGAAAAATCAACTGAAAAATTTAATTTTCATAATAAATAAAGAAAAGTTGAAAGAAAAATGAAAAATCAACTGAAAAATTAAATTTTCATAATAAATAAAGAAAAGTTGAAAGAAAAATTTCGATATTTTTTTCAAAGTCAGAAATAGTCAGAAATAGTCAGAAATATAAAAAAATCAATTGGAAAAAATATAGTCCCGCTAGAATGCCATTTGCTGTTTGTGTGTTTAAAAGGTATATTATGAGAAGTGTAAAAATGAACAATTCCATAGAAGGTCAGATTATATGAGAAAAAAAATCGAAAATTTTTCTAAGTCCCAAAAATGAAGAATCAACTGAAAAATTTAATTTTCATAATAAATAAAGAAAAGTTGAAAGAAAAATGAAAAATCAACTGAAAAATTAAATTTTCATAATAAATAAAGAAAAGTTGAAAGAAAAATTTCGATATTTTTTTCAAAGTCAGAAATATAAAAAAATCAATTTTTTTGATTTTTAAGTGAAATGCATTTGAAATAGAAACTTCTCAATGAAACTGAGGTGTATGTGAAAAATTTTTTTTCTTGAAAATTTCGAAAATTTTTCTAAGTCCCAAAAATGAAAAATCAACTGAAAAATTTAATTTTCATAATAAATAAAGAAAAGTTGAAAGAAAAATGAAAAATCAACTGAAAAATTAAATTTTCATAATAAATAAAGAAAAGTTGAAAGAAAAATTTCGATATTTTTTTCAAAGTCAGAAATAGTCAGAAATAGTCAGAAATATAAAAAAATCAATTGGAAAAAATATAGTCCCGCTAGAATGCCATTTGCTGTTTGTGTGTTTAAAAGGTATATTATGAGAAGTGTAAAAATGAACAATTCCATAGAAGGTCAGATTATATGAGAAAAAAAATCGAAAATTTTTCTAAGTCCCAAAAATGAAAAATCAACTGAAAAATTTAATTTTCATAATAAATAAAGAAAAGTTGAAAGAAAAATGAAAAATCAACTGAAAAATTAAATTTTCATAATAAATAAAGAAAAGTTGAAAGAAAAATGAAAAATCAACTGAAAAATTAAATTTTCATAATAAATAAAGAAAAGTTGAAAGAAAAATGAAAAATCAACTGAAAAATTAAATTTTCATAATAAATAAAGAAAAGTTGAAAGAAAAATTTCGATATTTTTTTCAAAGTCAGAAATAGTCAGAAATAGTCAGAAATATAAAAAAATCAATTGGAAAAAATATAGTCCCGCTAGAATGCCATTTGCTGTTTGTGTGTTTAAAAGGTATATTATGAGAAGTGTAAAAATGAACAATTCCATAGAAGGTCAGATTATATGAGAAAAAAAATCGAAAATTTTTCTAAGTCCCAAAAATGAAGAATCAACTGAAAAATTTAATTTTCATAATAAATAAAGAAAAGTTGAAAGAAAAATGAAAAATCAACTGAAAAATTAAATTTTCATAATAAATAAAGAAAAGTTGAAAGAAAAATTTCGATATTTTTTTCAAAGTCAGAAATAGTCAGAAATATAAAAAAATCAATTGGAAAAAATATATATATGATTTTTAAGTGGAATTCATTTGAAATAGAGACTTCTCAATGAAACTGAGGTGTATGTCAAAAATTTTTTTTCTTGAAAATTTCGAAAATTTTTCTAAGTCCCGCTAGAATGCCATTTGCTGTTTGTGTGTTTAAAAGGTATATTATGAGAAGTGTAAAAATGAACAATTCCATAGAAGGTCAGATTATATGAGAAAAAAAATCGAAAATTTTTCTAAGTCCCAAAAATGAAAAATCAACTGAAAAATTTAATTTTCATAATAAATAAAGAAAAGTTGAAAGAAAAATGAAAAATCAACTGAAAAATTAAATTTTCATAATAAATAAAGAAAAGTTGAAAGAAAAATGAAAAATCAACTGAAAAATTAAATTTTCATAATAAATAAAGAAAAGTTGAAAGAAAAATTTCGATATTTTTTTCAAAGTCAGAAATATAAAAAAATCAATTTTTTTGATTTTTAAGTGAAATGCATTTGAAATAGAAACTTCTCAATGAAACTGAGGTGTATGTGAAAAATTTTTTTTCTTGAAAATTTCGAAAATTTTTCTAAGTCCCAAAAATGAAAAATCAACTGAAAAATTTAATTTTCATAATAAATAAAGAAAAGTTGAAAGAAAAATGAAAAATCAACTGAAAAATTAAATTTTCATAATAAATAAAGAAAAGTTGAAAGAAAAATGAAAAATCAACTGAAAAATTAAATTTTCATAATAAATAAAGAAAAGTTGAAAGAAAAATGAAAAATCAACTGAAAAATTAAATTTTCATAATAAATAAAGAAAAGTTGAAAGAAAAATTTCGATATTTTTTTCAAAGTCAGAAATAGTCAGAAATAGTCAGAAATATAAAAAAATCAATTGGAAAAAATATAGTCCCGCTAGAATGCCATTTGCTGTTTGTGTGTTTAAAAGGTATATTATGAGAAGTGTAAAAATGAACAATTCCATAGAAGGTCAGATTATATGAGAAAAAAAATCGAAAATTTTTCTAAGTCCCAAAAATGAAGAATCAACTGAAAAATTTAATTTTCATAATAAATAAAGAAAAGTTGAAAGAAAAATGAAAAATCAACTGAAAAATTAAATTTTCATAATAAATAAAGAAAAGTTGAAAGAAAAATTTCGATATTTTTTTCAAAGTCAGAAATAGTCAGAAATATAAAAAAATCAATTGGAAAAAATATATATATGATTTTTAAGTGGAATTCATTTGAAATAGAGACTTCTCAATGAAACTGAGGTGTATGTCAAAAGTTTTTTTTCTTGAAAATTTCGAAAATTTTTCTAAGTCCCGCTAGAATGCCATTTGCTGTTTGTGTGTTTAAAAGGTATATTATGAGAAGTGTAAAAATGAACAATTCCATAGAAGGTCAGATTATATGAGAAAAAAAATCGAAAATTTTTCTAAGTCCCAAAAATGAAAAATCAACTGAAAAATTTAATTTTCATAATAAATAAAGAAAAGTTGAAAGAAAAATGAAAAATCAACTGAAAAATTAAATTTTCATAATAAATAAAGAAAAGTTGAAAGAAAAATGAAAAATCAACTGAAAAATTAAATTTTCATAATAAATAAAGAAAAGTTGAAAGAAAAATTTCGATATTTTTTTCAAAGTCAGAAATATAAAAAAATCAATTTTTTTGATTTTTAAGTGAAATGCATTTGAAATAGAAACTTCTCAATGAAACTGAGGTGTATGTGAAAAATTTTTTTTCTTGAAAATTTCGAAAATTTTTCTAAGTCCCAAAAATGAAAAATCAACTGAAAAATTTAATTTTCATAATAAATAAAGAAAAGTTGAAAGAAAAATGAAAAATCAACTGAAAAATTAAATTTTCATAATAAATAAAGAAAAGTTGAAAGAAAAATGAAAAATCAACTGAAAAATTAAATTTTCATAATAAATAAAGAAAAGTTGAAAGAAAAATGAAAAATCAACTGAAAAATTAAATTTTCATAATAAATAAAGAAAAGTTGAAAGAAAAATTTCGATATTTTTTTCAAAGTCAGAAATAGTCAGAAATAGTCAGAAATATAAAAAAATCAATTGGAAAAAATATAGTCCCGCTAGAATGCCATTTGCTGTTTGTGTGTTTAAAAGGTATATTATGAGAAGTGTAAAAATGAACAATTCCATAGAAGGTCAGATTATATGAGAAAAAAAATCGAAAATTTTTCTAAGTCCCAAAAATGAAGAATCAACTGAAAAATTTAATTTTCATAATAAATAAAGAAAAGTTGAAAGAAAAATGAAAAATCAACTGAAAAATTAAATTTTCATAATAAATAAAGAAAAGTTGAAAGAAAAATTTCGATATTTTTTTCAAAGTCAGAAATAGTCAGAAATATAAAAAAATCAATTGGAAAAAATATATATATGATTTTTAAGTGGAATTCATTTGAAATAGAGACTTCTCAATGAAACTGAGGTGTATGTCAAAAATTTTTTTTCTTGAAAATTTCGAAAATTTTTCTAAGTCCCGCTAGAATGCCATTTGCTGTTTGTGTGTTTAAAAGGTATATTATGAGAAGTGTAAAAATGAACAATTCCATAGAAGGTCAGATTATATGAGAAAAAAAATCGAAAATTTTTCTAAGTCCCAAAAATGAAAAATCAACTGAAAAATTTAATTTTCATAATAAATAAAGAAAAGTTGAAAGAAAAATGAAAAATCAACTGAAAAATTAAATTTTCATAATAAATAAAGAAAAGTTGAAAGAAAAATGAAAAATCAACTGAAAAATTAAATTTTCATAATAAATAAAGAAAAGTTGAAAGAAAAATTTCGATATTTTTTTCAAAGTCAGAAATATAAAAAAATCAATTTTTTTGATTTTTAAGTGAAATGCATTTGAAATAGAAACTTCTCAATGAAACTGAGGTGTATGTGAAAAATTTTTTTTCTTGAAAATTTCGAAAATTTTTCTAAGTCCCAAAAATGAAAAATCAACTGAAAAATTAAATTTTCATAATAAATAAAGAAAAGTTGAAAGAAAAATGAAAAATCAACTGAAAAATTAAATTTTCATAATAAATAAAGAAAAGTTGAAAGAAAAATTTCGATATTTTTTTCAAAGTCAGAAATAGTCAGAAATAGTCAGAAATATAAAAAAATCAATTGGAAAAAATATAGTCCCGCTAGAATGCCATTTGCTGTTTGTGTGTTTAAAAGGTATATTATGAGAAGTGTAAAAATGAACAATTCCATAGAAGGTCAGATTATATGAGAAAAAAAATCGAAAATTTTTCTAAGTCCCAAAAATGAAGAATCAACTGAAAAATTTAATTTTCATAATAAATAAAGAAAAGTTGAAAGAAAAATGAAAAATCAACTGAAAAATTAAATTTTCATAATAAATAAAGAAAAGTTGAAAGAAAAATTTCGATATTTTTTTCAAAGTCAGAAATAGTCAGAAATATAAAAAAATCAATTGGAAAAAATATATATATGATTTTTAAGTGGAATTCATTTGAAATAGAGACTTCTCAATGAAACTGAGGTGTATGTCAAAAATTTTTTTTCTTGAAAATTTCGAAAATTTTTCTAAGTCCCGCTAGAATGCCATTTGCTGTTTGTGTGTTTAAAAGGTATATTATGAGAAGTGTAAAAATGAACAATTCCATAGAAGGTCAGATTATATGAGAAAAAAAATCGAAAATTTTTCTAAGTCCCAAAAATGAAAAATCAACTGAAAAATTTAATTTTCATAATAAATAAAGAAAAGTTGAAAGAAAAATGAAAAATCAACTGAAAAATTAAATTTTCATAATAAATAAAGAAAAGTTGAAAGAAAAATGAAAAATCAACTGAAAAATTAAATTTTCATAATAAATAAAGAAAAGTTGAAAGAAAAATTTCGATATTTTTTTCAAAGTCAGAAATATAAAAAAATCAATTTTTTTGATTTTTAAGTGAAATGCATTTGAAATAGAAACTTCTCAATGAAACTGAGGTGTATGTGAAAAATTTTTTTTCTTGAAAATTTCGAAAATTTTTCTAAGTCCCAAAAATGAAAAATCAACTGAAAAATTTAATTTTCATAATAAATAAAGAAAAGTTGAAAGAAAAATGAAAAATCAACTGAAAAATTAAATTTTCATAATAAATAAAGAAAAGTTGAAAGAAAAATTTCGATATTTTTTTCAAAGTCAGAAATAGTCAGAAATAGTCAGAAATATAAAAAAATCAATTGGAAAAAATATAGTCCCGCTAGAATGCCATTTGCTGTTTGTGTGTTTAAAAGGTATATTATGAGAAGTGTAAAAATGAACAATTCCATAGAAGGTCAGATTATATGAGAAAAAAAATCGAAAATTTTTCTAAGTCCCAAAAATGAAGAATCAACTGAAAAATTTAATTTTCATAATAAATAAAGAAAAGTTGAAAGAAAAATGAAAAATCAACTGAAAAATTAAATTTTCATAATAAATAAAGAAAAGTTGAAAGAAAAATTTCGATATTTTTTTCAAAGTCAGAAATAGTCAGAAATATAAAAAAATCAATTGGAAAAAATATATATATGATTTTTAAGTGGAATTCATTTGAAATAGAGACTTCTCAATGAAACTGAGGTGTATGTCAAAAATTTTTTTTCTTGAAAATTTCGAAAATTTTTCTAAGTCCCAAAAATGAAAAATCAACTGAAAAATTAAATTTTCATAATAAATAAAGAAAAGTTGAAAGAAAAATTTCGATATTTTTTTCAAAGTCAGAAATAGTCAGAAATATAAAAAAATCAATTGGAAAAAATATATATATGATTTTTAAGTGGAATTCATTTGAAATAGAGACTTCTCAATGAAACTGAGGTGTATGTCAAAAATTTTTTTTCTTGAAAATTTCGAAAATTTTTCTAAGTCCCGCTAGAATGCCATTTGCTGTTTGTGTGTTTAAAAGGTATATTATGAGAAGTGTAAAAATGAACAATTCCATAGAAGGTCAGATTATATGAGAAAAAAAATCGAAAATTTTTCTAAGTCCCAAAAATGAAAAATCAACTGAAAAATTTAATTTTCATAATAAATAAAGAAAAGTTGAAAGAAAAATGAAAAATCAACTGAAAAATTAAATTTTCATAATAAATAAAGAAAAGTTGAAAGAAAAATGAAAAATCAACTGAAAAATTAAATTTTCATAATAAATAAAGAAAAGTTGAAAGAAAAATTTCGATATTTTTTTCAAAGTCAGAAATATAAAAAAATCAATGTTTTTGATTTTTAAGTGAAATGCATTTGAAATAGAAACTTCTCAATGAAACTGAGGTGTATGTGAAAAATTTTTTTTCTTGAAAATTTCGAAAATTTTTCTAAGTCCCAAAAATGAAAAATCAACTGAAAAATTTAATTTTCATAATAAATAAAGAAAAGTTGAAAGAAAAATGAAAAATCAACTGAAAAATTAAATTTTCATAATAAATAAAGAAAAGTTGAAAGAAAAATTTCGATATTTTTTTCAAAGTCAGAAATAGTCAGAAATAGTCAGAAATATAAAAAAATCAATTGGAAAAAATATAGTCCCGCTAGAATGCCATTTGCTGTTTGTGTGTTTAAAAGGTATATTATGAGAAGTGTAAAAATGAACAATTCCATAGAAGGTCAGATTATATGAGAAAAAAAATCGAAAATTTTTCTAAGTCCCAAAAATGAAGAATCAACTGAAAAATTTAATTTTCATAATAAATAAAGAAAAGTTGAAAGAAAAATGAAAAATCAACTGAAAAATTAAATTTTCATAATAAATAAAGAAAAGTTGAAAGAAAAATTTCGATATTTTTTTCAAAGTCAGAAATAGTCAGAAATATAAAAAAATCAATTGGAAAAAATATATATATGATTTTTAAGTGGAATTCATTTGAAATAGAGACTTCTCAATGAAACTGAGGTGTATGTCAAAAATTTTTTTTCTTGAAAATTTCGAAAATTTTTCTAAGTCCCAAAAATGAAAAATCAACTGAAAAATTAAATTTTCATAATAAATAAAGAAAAGTTGAAAGAAAAATTTCGATATTTTTTTCAAAGTCAGAAATAGTCAGAAATATAAAAAAATCAATTGGAAAAAATATATATATGATTTTTAAGTGGAATTCATTTGAAATAGAGACTTCTCAATGAAACTGAGGTGTATGTCAAAAATTTTTTTTCTTGAAAATTTCGAAAATTTTTCTAAGTCCCGCTAGAATGCCATTTGCTGTTTGTGTGTTTAAAAGGTATATTATGAGAAGTGTAAAAATGAACAATTCCATAGAAGGTCAGATTATATGAGAAAAAAAATCGAAAATTTTTCTAAGTCCCAAAAATGAAAAATCAACTGAAAAATTTAATTTTCATAATAAATAAAGAAAAGTTGAAAGAAAAATGAAAAATCAACTGAAAAATTAAATTTTCATAATAAATAAAGAAAAGTTGAAAGAAAAATGAAAAATCAACTGAAAAATTAAATTTTCATAATAAATAAAGAAAAGTTGAAAGAAAAATTTCGATATTTTTTTCAAAGTCAGAAATATAAAAAAATCAATGTTTTTGATTTTTAAGTGAAATGCATTTGAAATAGAAACTTCTCAATGAAACTGAGGTGTATGTGAAAAATTTTTTTTCTTGAAAATTTCGAAAATTTTTCTAAGTCCCAAAAATGAAAAATCAACTGAAAAATTTAATTTTCATAATAAATAAAGAAAAGTTGAAAGAAAAATGAAAAATCAACTGAAAAATTAAATTTTCATAATAAATAAAGAAAAGTTGAAAGAAAAATTTCGATATTTTTTTCAAAGTCAGAAATAGTCAGAAATAGTCAGAAATATAAAAAAATCAATTGGAAAAAATATAGTCCCGCTAGAATGCCATTTGCTGTTTGTGTGTTTAAAAGGTATATTATGAGAAGTGTAAAAAAGAACAATTCCATAGAAGGTCAGATTATATGAGAAAAAAAATCGAAAATTTTTCTAAGTCCCAAAAATGAAGAATCAACTGAAAAATTTAATTTTCATAATAAATAAAGAAAAGTTGAAAGAAAAATGAAAAATCAACTGAAAAATTAAATTTTCATAATAAATAAAGAAAAGTTGAAAGAAAAATTTCGATATTTTTTTCAAAGTCAGAAATAGTCAGAAATATAAAAAAATCAATTGGAAAAAATATATATATGATTTTTAAGTGGAATTCATTTGAAATAGAGACTTCTCAATGAAACTGAGGTGTATGTCAAAAATTTTTTTTCTTGAAAATTTCGAAAATTTTTCTAAGTCCCGCTAGAATGCCATTTGCTGTTTGTGTGTTTAAAAGGTATATTATGAGAAGTGTAAAAATGAACAATTCCATAGAAGGTCAGATTATATGAGAAAAAAAATCGAAAATTTTTCTAAGTCCCAAAAATGAAAAATCAACTGAAAAATTTAATTTTCATAATAAATAAAGAAAAGTTGAAAGAAAAATGAAAAATCAACTGAAAAATTAAATTTTCATAATAAATAAAGAAAAGTTGAAAGAAAAATGAAAAATCAACTGAAAAATTAAATTTTCATAATAAATAAAGAAAAGTTGAAAGAAAAATTTCGATATTTTTTTCAAAGTCAGAAATATAAAAAAATCAATTTTTTTGATTTTTAAGTGAAATGCATTTGAAATAGAAACTTCTCAATGAAACTGAGGTGTATGTGAAAAATTTTTTTTCTTGAAAATTTCGAAAATTTTTCTAAGTCCCAAAAATGAAAAATCAACTGAAAAATTTAATTTTCATAATAAATAAAGAAAAGTTGAAAGAAAAATGAAAAATCAACTGAAAAATTAAATTTTCATAATAAATAAAGAAAAGTTGAAAGAAAAATTTCGATATTTTTTTCAAAGTCAGAAATAGTCAGAAATATAAAAAAATCAATTGGAAAAAATATAGTCCCGCTAGAATGCCATTTGCTGTTTGTGTGTTTAAAAGGTATATTATGAGAAGTGTAAAAATGAACAATTCCATAGAAGGTCAGATTATATGAGAAAAAAAATCGAAAATTTTTCTAAGTCCCAAAAATGAAGAATCAACTGAAAAATTTAATTTTCATAATAAATAAAGAAAAGTTGAAAGAAAAATGAAAAATCAACTGAAAAATTAAATTTTCATAATAAATAAAGAAAAGTTGAAAGAAAAATTTCGATATTTTTTTCAAAGTCAGAAATAGTCAGAAATATAAAAAAATCAATTGGAAAAAATATATATATGATTTTTAAGTGGAATTCATTTGAAATAGAGACTTCTCAATGAAACTGAGGTGTATGTCAAAAATTTTTTTTCTTGAAAATTTCGAAAATTTTTCTAAGTCCCGCTAGAATGCCATTTGCTGTTTGTGTGTTTAAAAGGTATATTATGAGAAGTGTAAAAATGAACAATTCCATAGAAGGTCAGATTATATGAGAAAAAAAATCGAAAATTTTTCTAAGTCCCAAAAATGAAAAATCAACTGAAAAATTTAATTTTCATAATAAATAAAGAAAAGTTGAAAGAAAAATGAAAAATCAACTGAAAAATTAAATTTTCATAATAAATAAAGAAAAGTTGAAAGAAAAATGAAAAATCAACTGAAAAATTAAATTTTCATAATAAATAAAGAAAAGTTGAAAGAAAAATTTCGATATTTTTTTCAAAGTCAGAAATATAAAAAAATCAATTTTTTTGATTTTTAAGTGAAATGCATTTGAAATAGAAACTTCTCAATGAAACTGAGGTGTATGTGAAAAATTTTTTTTCTTGAAAATTTCGAAAATTTTTCTAAGTCCCAAAAATGAAAAATCAACTGAAAAATTTAATTTTCATAATAAATAAAGAAAAGTTGAAAGAAAAATTTCGATATTTTTTTCAAAGTCAGAAATAGTCAGAAATAGTCAGAAATATAAAAAAATCAATTGGAAAAAATATAGTCCCGCTAGAATGCCATTTGCTGTTTGTGTGTTTAAAAGGTATATTATGAGAAGTGTAAAAATGAACAATTCCATAGAAGGTCAGATTATATGAGAAAAAAAATCGAAAATTTTTCTAAGTCCCAAAAATGAAGAATCAACTGAAAAATTTAATTTTCATAATAAATAAAGAAAAGTTGAAAGAAAAATTTCGATATTTTTTTCAAAGTCAGAAATAGTCAGAAATATAAAAAAATCAATTGGAAAAAATATATATATGATTTTTAAGTGGAATTCATTTGAAATAGAGACTTCTCAATGAAACTGAGGTGTATGTCAAAAATTTTTTTTCTTGAAAATTTCGAAAATTTTTCTAAGTCCCGCTAGAATGCCATTTGCTGTTTGTGTGTTTAAAAGGTATATTATGAGAAGTGTAAAAATGAACAATTCCATAGAAGGTCAGATTATATGAGAAAAAAAATCGAAAATTTTTCTAAGTCCCAAAAATGAAAAATCAACTGAAAAATTAAATTTTCATAATAAATAAAGAAAAGTTGAAAGAAAAATTTCGATATTTTTTTCAAAGTCAGAAATAGTCAGAAATATAAAAAAATCAATTGGAAAAAATATATATATGATTTTTAAGTGGAATTCATTTGAAATAGAGACTTCTCAATGAAACTGAGGTGTATGTCAAAAATTTTTTTTCTTGAAAATTTCGAAAATTTTTCTAAGTCCCGCTAGAATGCCATTTGCTGTTTGTGTGTTTAAAAGGTATATTATGAGAAGTGTAAAAATGAACAATTCCATAGAAGGTCAGATTATATGAGAAAAAAAATCGAAAATTTTTCTAAGTCCCAAAAATGAAAAATCAACTGAAAAATTTAATTTTCATAATAAATAAAGAAAAGTTGAAAGAAAAATGAAAAATCAACTGAAAAATTAAATTTTCATAATAAATAAAGAAAAGTTGAAAGAAAAATGAAAAATCAACTGAAAAATTAAATTTTCATAATAAATAAAGAAAAGTTGAAAGAAAAATTTCGATATTTTTTTCAAAGTCAGAAATATAAAAAAATCAATGTTTTTGATTTTTAAGTGAAATGCATTTGAAATAGAAACTTCTCAATGAAACTGAGGTGTATGTGAAAAATTTTTTTTCTTGAAAATTTCGAAAATTTTTCTAAGTCCCAAAAATGAAAAATCAACTGAAAAATTTAATTTTCATAATAAATAAAGAAAAGTTGAAAGAAAAATGAAAAATCAACTGAAAAATTAAATTTTCATAATAAATAAAGAAAAGTTGAAAGAAAAATTTCGATATTTTTTTCAAAGTCAGAAATAGTCAGAAATAGTCAGAAATATAAAAAAATCAATTGGAAAAAATATAGTCCCGCTAGAATGCCATTTGCTGTTTGTGTGTTTAAAAGGTATATTATGAGAAGTGTAAAAATGAACAATTCCATAGAAGGTCAGATTATATGAGAAAAAAAATCGAAAATTTTTCTAAGTCCCAAAAATGAAAAATCAACTGAAAAATTAAATTTTCATAATAAATAAAGAAAAGTTGAAAGAAAAATTTCGATATTTTTTTCAAAGTCAGAAATAGTCAGAAATATAAAAAAATCAATTGGAAAAAATATATATATGATTTTTAAGTGGAATTCATTTGAAATAGAGACTTCTCAATGAAACTGAGGTGTATGTCAAAAATTTTTTTTCTTGAAAATTTCGAAAATTTTTCTAAGTCCCGCTAGAATGCCATTTGCTGTTTGTGTGTTTAAAAGGTATATTATGAGAAGTGTAAAAATGAACAATTCCATAGAAGGTCAGATTATATGAGAAAAAAAATCGAAAATTTTTCTAAGTCCCAAAAATGAAAAATCAACTGAAAAATTTAATTTTCATAATAAATAAAGAAAAGTTGAAAGAAAAATGAAAAATCAACTGAAAAATTAAATTTTCATAATAAATAAAGAAAAGTTGAAAGAAAAATGAAAAATCAACTGAAAAATTAAATTTTCATAATAAATAAAGAAAAGTTGAAAGAAAAATTTCGATATTTTTTTCAAAGTCAGAAATATAAAAAAATCAATGTTTTTGATTTTTAAGTGAAATGCATTTGAAATAGAAACTTCTCAATGAAACTGAGGTGTATGTGAAAAATTTTTTTTCTTGAAAATTTCGAAAATTTTTCTAAGTCCCAAAAATGAAAAATCAACTGAAAAATTTAATTTTCATAATAAATAAAGAAAAGTTGAAAGAAAAATGAAAAATCAACTGAAAAATTAAATTTTCATAATAAATAAAGAAAAGTTGAAAGAAAAATGAAAAATCAACTGAAAAATTAAATTTTCATAATAAATAAAGAAAAGTTGAAAGAAAAATTTCGATATTTTTTTCAAAGTCAGAAATATAAAAAAATCAATTTTTTTGATTTTTAAGTGAAATGCATTTGAAATAGAAACTTCTCAATGAAACTGAGGTGTATGTGAAAAATTTTTTTTCTTGAAAATTTCGAAAATTTTTCTAAGTCCCAAAAATGAAAAATCAACTGAAAAATTTAATTTTCATAATAAATAAAGAAAAGTTGAAAGAAAAATTTCGATATTTTTTTCAAAGTCAGAAATAGTCAGAAATAGTCAGAAATATAAAAAAATCAATTGGAAAAAATATAGTCCCGCTAGAATGCCATTTGCTGTTTGTGTGTTTAAAAGGTATATTATGAGAAGTGTAAAAATGAACAATTCCATAGAAGGTCAGATTATATGAGAAAAAAAATCGAAAATTTTTCTAAGTCCCAAAAATGAAGAATCAACTGAAAAATTTAATTTTCATAATAAATAAAGAAAAGTTGAAAGAAAAATTTCGATATTTTTTTCAAAGTCAGAAATAGTCAGAAATATAAAAAAATCAATTGGAAAAAATATATATATGATTTTTAAGTGGAATTCATTTGAAATAGAGACTTCTCAATGAAACTGAGGTGTATGTCAAAAATTTTTTTTCTTGAAAATTTCGAAAATTTTTCTAAGTCCCGCTAGAATGCCATTTGCTGTTTGTGTGTTTAAAAGGTATATTATGAGAAGTGTAAAAATGAACAATTCCATAGAAGGTCAGATTATATGAGAAAAAAAATCGAAAATTTTTCTAAGTCCCAAAAATGAAAAATCAACTGAAAAATTAAATTTTCATAATAAATAAAGAAAAGTTGAAAGAAAAATTTCGATATTTTTTTCAAAGTCAGAAATAGTCAGAAATATAAAAAAATCAATTGGAAAAAATATATATATGATTTTTAAGTGGAATTCATTTGAAATAGAGACTTCTCAATGAAACTGAGGTGTATGTCAAAAATTTTTTTTCTTGAAAATTTCGAAAATTTTTCTAAGTCCCGCTAGAATGCCATTTGCTGTTTGTGTGTTTAAAAGGTATATTATGAGAAGTGTAAAAATGAACAATTCCATAGAAGGTCAGATTATATGAGAAAAAAAATCGAAAATTTTTCTAAGTCCCAAAAATGAAAAATCAACTGAAAAATTTAATTTTCATAATAAATAAAGAAAAGTTGAAAGAAAAATGAAAAATCAACTGAAAAATTAAATTTTCATAATAAATAAAGAAAAGTTGAAAGAAAAATGAAAAATCAACTGAAAAATTAAATTTTCATAATAAATAAAGAAAAGTTGAAAGAAAAATTTCGATATTTTTTTCAAAGTCAGAAATATAAAAAAATCAATGTTTTTGATTTTTAAGTGAAATGCATTTGAAATAGAAACTTCTCAATGAAACTGAGGTGTATGTGAAAAATTTTTTTTCTTGAAAATTTCGAAAATTTTTCTAAGTCCCAAAAATGAAAAATCAACTGAAAAATTTAATTTTCATAATAAATAAAGAAAAGTTGAAAGAAAAATGAAAAATCAACTGAAAAATTAAATTTTCATAATAAATAAAGAAAAGTTGAAAGAAAAATTTCGATATTTTTTTCAAAGTCAGAAATAGTCAGAAATAGTCAGAAATATAAAAAAATCAATTGGAAAAAATATAGTCCCGCTAGAATGCCATTTGCTGTTTGTGTGTTTAAAAGGTATATTATGAGAAGTGTAAAAATGAACAATTCCATAGAAGGTCAGATTATATGAGAAAAAAAATCGAAAATTTTTCTAAGTCCCAAAAATGAAGAATCAACTGAAAAATTTAATTTTCATAATAAATAAAGAAAAGTTGAAAGAAAAATGAAAAATCAACTGAAAAATTAAATTTTCATAATAAATAAAGAAAAGTTGAAAGAAAAATTTCGATATTTTTTTCAAAGTCAGAAATAGTCAGAAATATAAAAAAATCAATTGGAAAAAATATATATATGATTTTTAAGTGGAATTCATTTGAAATAGAGACTTCTCAATGAAACTGAGGTGTATGTCAAAAATTTTTTTTCTTGAAAATTTCGAAAATTTTTCTAAGTCCCAAAAATGAAAAATCAACTGAAAAATTAAATTTTCATAATAAATAAAGAAAAGTTGAAAGAAAAATTTCGATATTTTTTTCAAAGTCAGAAATAGTCAGAAATATAAAAAAATCAATTGGAAAAAATATATATATGATTTTTAAGTGGAATTCATTTGAAATAGAGACTTCTCAATGAAACTGAGGTGTATGTCAAAAATTTTTTTTCTTGAAAATTTCGAAAATTTTTCTAAGTCCCGCTAGAATGCCATTTGCTGTTTGTGTGTTTAAAAGGTATATTATGAGAAGTGTAAAAATGAACAATTCCATAGAAGGTCAGATTATATGAGAAAAAAAATCGAAAATTTTTCTAAGTCCCAAAAATGAAAAATCAACTGAAAAATTTAATTTTCATAATAAATAAAGAAAAGTTGAAAGAAAAATGAAAAATCAACTGAAAAATTAAATTTTCATAATAAATAAAGAAAAGTTGAAAGAAAAATGAAAAATCAACTGAAAAATTAAATTTTCATAATAAATAAAGAAAAGTTGAAAGAAAAATTTCGATATTTTTTTCAAAGTCAGAAATATAAAAAAATCAATGTTTTTGATTTTTAAGTGAAATGCATTTGAAATAGAAACTTCTCAATGAAACTGAGGTGTATGTGAAAAATTTTTTTTCTTGAAAATTTCGAAAATTTTTCTAAGTCCCAAAAATGAAAAATCAACTGAAAAATTTAATTTTCATAATAAATAAAGAAAAGTTGAAAGAAAAATGAAAAATCAACTGAAAAATTAAATTTTCATAATAAATAAAGAAAAGTTGAAAGAAAAATTTCGATATTTTTTTCAAAGTCAGAAATAGTCAGAAATAGTCAGAAATATAAAAAAATCAATTGGAAAAAATATAGTCCCGCTAGAATGCCATTTGCTGTTTGTGTGTTTAAAAGGTATATTATGAGAAGTGTAAAAAAGAACAATTCCATAGAAGGTCAGATTATATGAGAAAAAAAATCGAAAATTTTTCTAAGTCCCAAAAATGAAGAATCAACTGAAAAATTTAATTTTCATAATAAATAAAGAAAAGTTGAAAGAAAAATGAAAAATCAACTGAAAAATTAAATTTTCATAATAAATAAAGAAAAGTTGAAAGAAAAATTTCGATATTTTTTTCAAAGTCAGAAATAGTCAGAAATATAAAAAAATCAATTGGAAAAAATATATATATGATTTTTAAGTGGAATTCATTTGAAATAGAGACTTCTCAATGAAACTGAGGTGTATGTCAAAAATTTTTTTTCTTGAAAATTTCGAAAATTTTTCTAAGTCCCGCTAGAATGCCATTTGCTGTTTGTGTGTTTAAAAGGTATATTATGAGAAGTGTAAAAATGAACAATTCCATAGAAGGTCAGATTATATGAGAAAAAAAATCGAAAATTTTTCTAAGTCCCAAAAATGAAAAATCAACTGAAAAATTTAATTTTCATAATAAATAAAGAAAAGTTGAAAGAAAAATGAAAAATCAACTGAAAAATTAAATTTTCATAATAAATAAAGAAAAGTTGAAAGAAAAATGAAAAATCAACTGAAAAATTAAATTTTCATAATAAATAAAGAAAAGTTGAAAGAAAAATTTCGATATTTTTTTCAAAGTCAGAAATATAAAAAAATCAATTTTTTTGATTTTTAAGTGAAATGCATTTGAAATAGAAACTTCTCAATGAAACTGAGGTGTATGTGAAAAATTTTTTTTCTTGAAAATTTCGAAAATTTTTCTAAGTCCCAAAAATGAAAAATCAACTGAAAAATTTAATTTTCATAATAAATAAAGAAAAGTTGAAAGAAAAATGAAAAATCAACTGAAAAATTAAATTTTCATAATAAATAAAGAAAAGTTGAAAGAAAAATTTCGATATTTTTTTCAAAGTCAGAAATAGTCAGAAATATAAAAAAATCAATTGGAAAAAATATAGTCCCGCTAGAATGCCATTTGCTGTTTGTGTGTTTAAAAGGTATATTATGAGAAGTGTAAAAATGAACAATTCCATAGAAGGTCAGATTATATGAGAAAAAAAATCGAAAATTTTTCTAAGTCCCAAAAATGAAGAATCAACTGAAAAATTTAATTTTCATAATAAATAAAGAAAAGTTGAAAGAAAAATGAAAAATCAACTGAAAAATTAAATTTTCATAATAAATAAAGAAAAGTTGAAAGAAAAATTTCGATATTTTTTTCAAAGTCAGAAATAGTCAGAAATATAAAAAAATCAATTGGAAAAAATATATATATGATTTTTAAGTGGAATTCATTTGAAATAGAGACTTCTCAATGAAACTGAGGTGTATGTCAAAAATTTTTTTTCTTGAAAATTTCGAAAATTTTTCTAAGTCCCGCTAGAATGCCATTTGCTGTTTGTGTGTTTAAAAGGTATATTATGAGAAGTGTAAAAATGAACAATTCCATAGAAGGTCAGATTATATGAGAAAAAAAATCGAAAATTTTTCTAAGTCCCAAAAATGAAAAATCAACTGAAAAATTTAATTTTCATAATAAATAAAGAAAAGTTGAAAGAAAAATGAAAAATCAACTGAAAAATTAAATTTTCATAATAAATAAAGAAAAGTTGAAAGAAAAATGAAAAATCAACTGAAAAATTAAATTTTCATAATAAATAAAGAAAAGTTGAAAGAAAAATTTCGATATTTTTTTCAAAGTCAGAAATATAAAAAAATCAATTTTTTTGATTTTTAAGTGAAATGCATTTGAAATAGAAACTTCTCAATGAAACTGAGGTGTATGTGAAAAATTTTTTTTCTTGAAAATTTCGAAAATTTTTCTAAGTCCCAAAAATGAAAAATCAACTGAAAAATTTAATTTTCATAATAAATAAAGAAAAGTTGAAAGAAAAATTTCGATATTTTTTTCAAAGTCAGAAATAGTCAGAAATAGTCAGAAATATAAAAAAATCAATTGGAAAAAATATAGTCCCGCTAGAATGCCATTTGCTGTTTGTGTGTTTAAAAGGTATATTATGAGAAGTGTAAAAATGAACAATTCCATAGAAGGTCAGATTATATGAGAAAAAAAATCGAAAATTTTTCTAAGTCCCAAAAATGAAGAATCAACTGAAAAATTTAATTTTCATAATAAATAAAGAAAAGTTGAAAGAAAAATGAAAAATCAACTGAAAAATTAAATTTTCATAATAAATAAAGAAAAGTTGAAAGAAAAATTTCGATATTTTTTTCAAAGTCAGAAATAGTCAGAAATATAAAAAAATCAATTGGAAAAAATATATATATGATTTTTAAGTGGAATTCATTTGAAATAGAGACTTCTCAATGAAACTGAGGTGTATGTCAAAAATTTTTTTTCTTGAAAATTTCGAAAATTTTTCTAAGTCCCGCTAGAATGCCATTTGCTGTTTGTGTGTTTAAAAGGTATATTATGAGAAGTGTAAAAATGAACAATTCCATAGAAGGTCAGATTATATGAGAAAAAAAATCGAAAATTTTTCTAAGTCCCAAAAATGAAAAATCAACTGAAAAATTTAATTTTCATAATAAATAAAGAAAAGTTGAAAGAAAAATGAAAAATCAACTGAAAAATTAAATTTTCATAATAAATAAAGAAAAGTTGAAAGAAAAATGAAAAATCAACTGAAAAATTAAATTTTCATAATAAATAAAGAAAAGTTGAAAGAAAAATTTCGATATTTTTTTCAAAGTCAGAAATATAAAAAAATCAATTTTTTTGATTTTTAAGTGAAATGCATTTGAAATAGAAACTTCTCAATGAAACTGAGGTGTATGTGAAAAATTTTTTTTCTTGAAAATTTCGAAAATTTTTCTAAGTCCCAAAAATGAAAAATCAACTGAAAAATTTAATTTTCATAATAAATAAAGAAAAGTTGACAGAAAAATGAAAAATCAACTGAAAAATTAAATTTTCATAATAAATAAAGAAAAGTTGAAAGAAAAATTTCGATATTTTTTTCAAAGTCAGAAATAGTCAGAAATAGTCAGAAATATAAAAAATCAATTGGAAAAAATATAGTCCCGCTAGAATGCCATTTGCTGTTTGTGTGTTTAAAAGGTATATTATGAGAAGTGTAAAAATGAACAATTCCATAGAAGGTCAGATTATATGAGAAAAAAAATCGAAAATTTTTCTAAGTCCCAAAAATGAAGAATCAACTGAAAAATTTAATTTTCATAATAAATAAAGAAAAGTTGAAAGAAAAATGAAAAATCAACTGAAAAATTAAATTTTCATAATAAATAAAGAAAAGTTGAAAGAAAAATTTCGATATTTTTTTCAAAGTCAGAAATAGTCAGAAATATAAAAAAATCAATTGGAAAAAATATATATATGATTTTTAAGTGGAATTCATTTGAAATAGAGACTTCTCAATGAAACTGAGGTGTATGTCAAAAATTTTTTTTCTTGAAAATTTCGAAAATTTTTCTAAGTCCCAAAAATGAAAAATCAACTGAAAAATTAAATTTTCATAATAAATAAAGAAAAGTTGAAAGAAAAATGAAAAATCAACTGAAAAATTAAATTTTCATAATAAATAAAGAAAAGTTGAAAGAAAAATTTCGATATTTTTTTCAAAGTCAGAAATATAAAAAAATCAATTTTTTTGATTTTTAAGTGAAATGCATTTGAAATAGAAACTTCTCAATGAAACTGAGGTGTATGTGAAAAATTTTTTTTCTTGAAAATTTCGAAAATTTTTCTAAGTCCCAAAAATGAAAAATCAACTGAAAAATTTAATTTTCATAATAAATAAAGAAAAGTTGACAGAAAAATGAAAAATCAACTGAAAAATTAAATTTTCATAATAAATAAAGAAAAGTTGAAAGAAAAATTTCGATATTTTTTTCAAAGTCAGAAATAGTCAGAAATAGTCAGAAATATAAAAAATCAATTGGAAAAAATATAGTCCCGCTAGAATGCCATTTGCTGTTTGTGTGTTTAAAAGGTATATTATGAGAAGTGTAAAAATGAACAATTCCATAGAAGGTCAGATTATATGAGAAAAAAAATCGAAAATTTTTCTAAGTCCCAAAAATGAAGAATCAACTGAAAAATTTAATTTTCATAATAAATAAAGAAAAGTTGAAAGAAAAATGAAAAATCAACTGAAAAATTAAATTTTCATAATAAATAAAGAAAAGTTGAAAGAAAAATTTCGATATTTTTTTCAAAGTCAGAAATAGTCAGAAATATAAAAAAATCAATTGGAAAAAATATATATATGATTTTTAAGTGGAATTCATTTGAAATAGAGACTTCTCAATGAAACTGAGGTGTATGTCAAAAATTTTTTTTCTTGAAAATTTCGAAAATTTTTCTAAGTCCCGCTAGAATGCCATTTGCTGTTTGTGTGTTTAAAAGGTATATTATGAGAAGTGTAAAAATGAACAATTCCATAGAAGGTCAGATTATATGAGAAAAAAAATCGAAAATTTTTCTAAGTCCCAAAAATGAAAAATCAACTGAAAAATTTAATTTTCATAATAAATAAAGAAAAGTTGAAAGAAAAATGAAAAATCAACTGAAAAATTAAATTTTCATAATAAATAAAGAAAAGTTGAAAGAAAAATGAAAAATCAACTGAAAAATTAAATTTTCATAATAAATAAAGAAAAGTTGAAAGAAAAATTTCGATATTTTTTTCAAAGTCAGAAATATAAAAAAATCAATTTTTTTGATTTTTAAGTGAAATGCATTTGAAATAGAAACTTCTCAATGAAACTGAGGTGTATGTGAAAAATTTTTTTTCTTGAAAATTTCGAAAATTTTTCTAAGTCCCAAAAATGAAAAATCAACTGAAAAATTTAATTTTCATAATAAATAAAGAAAAGTTGAAAGAAAAATGAAAAATCAACTGAAAAATTAAATTTTCATAATAAATAAAGAAAAGTTGAAAGAAAAATTTCGATATTTCTTTCAAAGTCAGAAATATAAAAAAATCAATTTTTTTGATTTTTAAGTGAAATGCATTTGAAATAGAAACTTCTCAATGAAACTGAGGTGTATGTGAAAAATTTTTTTTCTTGAAAATTTCGAAAATTTTTCTAAGTCCCAAAAATGAAAAATCAACTGAAAAATTTAATTTTCATAATAAATAAAGAAAAGTTGAAAGAAAAATGAAAAATCAACTGAAAAATTAAATTTTCATAATAAATAAAGAAAAGTTGAAAGAAAAATTTCGATATTTTTTTCAAAGTCAGAAATAGTCAGAAATAGTCAGAAATATAAAAAAATCAATTGGAAAAAATATAGTCCCGCTAGAATGCCATTTGCTGTTTGTGTGTTTAAAAGGTATATTATGAGAAGTGTAAAAATGAACAATTCCATAGAAGGTCAGATTATATGAGAAAAAAAATCGAAAATTTTTCTAAGTCCCAAAAATGAAGAATCAACTGAAAAATTTAATTTTCATAATAAATAAAGAAAAGTTGAAAGAAAAATGAAAAATCAACTGAAAAATTAAATTTTCATAATAAATAAAGAAAAGTTGAAAGAAAAATTTCGATATTTTTTTCAAAGTCAGAAATAGTCAGAAATATAAAAAAATCAATTGGAAAAAATATATATATGATTTTTAAGTGGAATTCATTTGAAATAGAGACTTCTCAATGAAACTGAGGTGTATGTCAAAAATTTTTTTTCTTGAAAATTTCGAAAATTTTTCTAAGTCCCGCTAGAATGCCATTTGCTGTTTGTGTGTTTAAAAGGTATATTATGAGAAGTGTAAAAATGAACAATTCCATAGAAGGTCAGATTATATGAGAAAAAAAATCGAAAATTTTTCTAAGTCCCAAAAATGAAAAATCAACTGAAAAATTTAATTTTCATAATAAATAAAGAAAAGTTGAAAGAAAAATGAAAAATCAACTGAAAAATTAAATTTTCATAATAAATAAAGAAAAGTTGAAAGAAAAATGAAAAATCAACTGAAAAATTAAATTTTCATAATAAATAAAGAAAAGTTGAAAGAAAAATTTCGATATTTTTTTCAAAGTCAGAAATATAAAAAAATCAATTTTTTTGATTTTTAAGTGAAATGCATTTGAAATAGAAACTTCTCAATGAAACTGAGGTGTATGTGAAAAATTTTTTTTCTTGAAAATTTCGAAAATTTTTCTAAGTCCCAAAAATGAAAAATCAACTGAAAAATTTAATTTTCATAATAAATAAAGAAAAGTTGAAAGAAAAATGAAAAATCAACTGAAAAATTAAATTTTCATAATAAATAAAGAAAAGTTGAAAGAAAAATGAAAAATCAACTGAAAAATTAAATTTTCATAATAAATAAAGAAAAGTTGAAAGAAAAATTTCGATATTTTTTTCAAAGTCAGAAATATAAAAAAATCAATTTTTTTGATTTTTAAGTGAAATGCATTTGAAATAGAAACTTCTCAATGAAACTGAGGTGTATGTGAAAAATTTTTTTTCTTGAAAATTTCGAAAATTTTTCTAAGTCCCAAAAATGAAAAATCAACTGAAAAATTTAATTTTCATAATAAATAAAGAAAAGTTGAAAGAAAAATGAAAAATCAACTGAAAAATTAAATTTTCATAATAAATAAAGAAAAGTTGAAAGAAAAATTTCGATATTTTTTTCAAAGTCAGAAATATAAAAAAATCAATTTTTTTGATTTTTAAGTGAAATGCATTTGAAATAGAAACTTCTCAATGAAACTGAGGTGTATGTGAAAAATTTTTTTTCTTGAAAATTTCGAAAATTTTTCTAAGTCCCAAAAATGAAAAATCAACTGAAAAATTTAATTTTCATAATAAATAAAGAAAAGTTGAAAGAAAAATGAAAAATCAACTGAAAAATTAAATTTTCATAATAAATAAAGAAAAGTTGAAAGAAAAATTTCGATATTTTTTTCAAAGTCAGAAATAGTCAGAAATAGTCAGAAATATAAAAAAATCAATTGGAAAAAATATAGTCCCGCTAGAATGCCATTTGCTGTTTGTGTGTTTAAAAGGTATATTATGAGAAGTGTAAAAATGAACAATTCCATAGAAGGTCAGATTATATGAGAAAAAAAATCGAAAATTTTTCTAAGTCCCAAAAATGAAGAATCAACTGAAAAATTTAATTTTCATAATAAATAAAGAAAAGTTGAAAGAAAAATGAAAAATCAACTGAAAAATTAAATTTTCATAATAAATAAAGAAAAGTTGAAAGAAAAATTTCGATATTTTTTTCAAAGTCAGAAATAGTCAGAAATATAAAAAAATCAATTGGAAAAAATATATATATGATTTTTAAGTGGAATTCATTTGAAATAGAGACTTCTCAATGAAACTGAGGTGTATGTCAAAAATTTTTTTTCTTGAAAATTTCGAAAATTTTTCTAAGTCCCGCTAGAATGCCATTTGCTGTTTGTGTGTTTAAAAGGTATATTATGAGAAGTGTAAAAATGAACAATTCCATAGAAGGTCAGATTATATGAGAAAAAAAATCGAAAATTTTTCTAAGTCCCAAAAATGAAAAATCAACTGAAAAATTTAATTTTCATAATAAATAAAGAAAAGTTGAAAGAAAAATGAAAAATCAACTGAAAAATTAAATTTTCATAATAAATAAAGAAAAGTTGAAAGAAAAATGAAAAATCAACTGAAAAATTAAATTTTCATAATAAATAAAGAAAAGTTGAAAGAAAAATTTCGATATTTTTTTCAAAGTCAGAAATATAAAAAAATCAATTTTTTTGATTTTTAAGTGAAATGCATTTGAAATAGAAACTTCTCAATGAAACTGAGGTGTATGTGAAAAATTTTTTTTCTTGAAAATTTCGAAAATTTTTCTAAGTCCCAAAAATGAAAAATCAACTGAAAAATTTAATTTTCATAATAAATAAAGAAAAGTTGAAAGAAAAATGAAAAATCAACTGAAAAATTAAATTTTCATAATAAATAAAGAAAAGTTGAAAGAAAAATTTCGATATTTTTTTCAAAGTCAGAAATAGTCAGAAATAGTCAGAAATATAAAAAAATCAATTGGAAAAAATATAGTCCCGCTAGAATGCCATTTGCTGTTTGTGTGTTTAAAAGGTATATTATGAGAAGTGTAAAAATGAACAATTCCATAGAAGGTCAGATTATATGAGAAAAAAAATCGAAAATTTTTCTAAGTCCCAAAAATGAAAAATCAACTGAAAAATTTAATTTTCATAATAAATAAAGAAAAGTTGAAAGAAAAATGAAAAATCAACTGAAAAATTAAATTTTCATAATAAATAAAGAAAAGTTGAAAGAAAAATGAAAAATCAACTGAAAAATTAAATTTTCATAATAAATAAAGAAAAGTTGAAAGAAAAATTTCGATATTTTTTTCAAAGTCAGAAATATAAAAAAATCAATTTTTTTGATTTTTAAGTGAAATGCATTTGAAATAGAAACTTCTCAATGAAACTGAGGTGTATGTGAAAAATTTTTTTTCTTGAAAATTTCGAAAATTTTTCTAAGTCCCAAAAATGAAAAATCAACTGAAAAATTTAATTTTCATAATAAATAAAGAAAAGTTGAAAGAAAAATGAAAAATCAACTGAAAAATTAAATTTTCATAATAAATAAAGAAAAGTTGAAAGAAAAATTTCGATATTTTTTTCAAAGTCAGAAATAGTCAGAAATAGTCAGAAATATAAAAAAATCAATTGGAAAAAATATAGTCCCGCTAGAATGCCATTTGCTGTTTGTGTGTTTAAAAGGTATATTATGAGAAGTGTAAAAATGAACAATTCCATAGAAGGTCAGATTATATGAGAAAAAAAATCGAAAATTTTTCTAAGTCCCAAAAATGAAAAATCAACTGAAAAATTTAATTTTCATAATAAATAAAGAAAAGTTGAAAGAAAAATGAAAAATCAACTGAAAAATTAAATTTTCATAATAAATAAAGAAAAGTTGAAAGAAAAATGAAAAATCAACTGAAAAATTAAATTTTCATAATAAATAAAGAAAAGTTGAAAGAAAAATTTCGATATTTTTTTCAAAGTCAGAAATATAAAAAAATCAATTTTTTTGATTTTTAAGTGAAATGCATTTGAAATAGAAACTTCTCAATGAAACTGAGGTGTATGTGAAAAATTTTTTTTCTTGAAAATTTCGAAAATTTTTCTAAGTCCCAAAAATGAAAAATCAACTGAAAAATTTAATTTTCATAATAAATAAAGAAAAGTTGAAAGAAAAATGAAAAATCAACTGAAAAATTAAATTTTCATAATAAATAAAGAAAAGTTGAAAGAAAAATTTCGATATTTTTTTCAAAGTCAGAAATAGTCAGAAATAGTCAGAAATATAAAAAAATCAATTGGAAAAAATATAGTCCCGCTAGAATGCCATTTGCTGTTTGTGTGTTTAAAAGGTATATTATGAGAAGTGTAAAAATGAACAATTCCATAGAAGGTCAGATTATATGAGAAAAAAAATCGAAAATTTTTCTAAGTCCCAAAAATGAAAAATCAACTGAAAAATTTAATTTTCATAATAAATAAAGAAAAGTTGAAAGAAAAATGAAAAATCAACTGAAAAATTAAATTTTCATAATAAATAAAGAAAAGTTGAAAGAAAAATTTCGATATTTTTTTCAAAGTCAGAAATAGTCAGAAATAGTCAGAAATATAAAAAAATCAATTGGAAAAAATATAGTCCCGCTAGAATGCCATTTGCTGTTTGTGTGTTTAAAAGGTATATTATGAGAAGTGTAAAAATGAACAATTCCATAGAAGGTCAGATTATATGAGAAAAAAAATCGAAAATTTTTCTAAGTCCCAAAAATGAAGAATCAACTGAAAAATTTAATTTTCATAATAAATAAAGAAAAGTTGAAAGAAAAATGAAAAATCAACTGAAAAATTAAATTTTCATAATAAATAAAGAAAAGTTGAAAGAAAAATTTCGATATTTTTTTCAAAGTCAGAAATAGTCAGAAATAGTCAGAAATATAAAAAAATCAATTGGAAAAAATATAGTCCCGCTAGAATGCCATTTGCTGTTTGTGTGTTTAAAAGGTATATTATGAGAAGTGTAAAAATGAACAATTCCATAGAAGGTCAGATTATATGAGAAAAAAAATCGAAAATTTTTCTAAGTCCCAAAAATGAAGAATCAACTGAAAAATTTAATTTTCATAATAAATAAAGAAAAGTTGAAAGAAAAATGAAAAATCAACTGAAAAATTAAATTTTCATAATAAATAAAGAAAAGTTGAAAGAAAAATTTCGATATTTTTTTCAAAGTCAGAAATAGTCAGAAATAGTCAGAAATATAAAAAAATCAATTGGAAAAAATATAGTCCCGCTAGAATGCCATTTGCTGTTTGTGTGTTTAAAAGGTATATTATGAGAAGTGTAAAAATGAACAATTCCATAGAAGGTCAGATTATATGAGAAAAAAAATCGAAAATTTTTCTAAGTCCCAAAAATGAAGAATCAACTGAAAAATTTAATTTTCATAATAAATAAAGAAAAGTTGAAAGAAAAATGAAAAATCAACTGAAAAATTAAATTTTCATAATAAATAAAGAAAAGTTGAAAGAAAAATTTCGATATTTTTTTCAAAGTCAGAAATAGTCAGAAATAGTCAGAAATATAAAAAAATCAATTGGAAAAAATATAGTCCCGCTAGAATGCCATTTGCTGTTTGTGTGTTTAAAAGGTATATTATGAGAAGTGTAAAAATGAACAATTCCATAGAAGGTCAGATTATATGAGAAAAAAAATCGAAAATTTTTCTAAGTCCCAAAAATGAAGAATCAACTGAAAAATTTAATTTTCATAATAAATAAAGAAAAGTTGAAAGAAAAATGAAAAATCAACTGAAAAATTAAATTTTCATAATAAATAAAGAAAAGTTGAAAGAAAAATGAAAAATCAACTGAAAAATTAAATTTTCATAATAAATAAAGAAAAGTTGAAAGAAAAATTTCGATATTTTTTTCAAAGTCAGAAATATAAAAAAATCAATTTTTTTGATTTTTAAGTGAAATGCATTTGAAATAGAAACTTCTCAATGAAACTGAGGTGTATGTGAAAAATTTTTTTTCTTGAAAATTTCGAAAATTTTTCTAAGTCCCAAAAATGAAGAATCAACTGAAAAATTTAATTTTCATAATAAATAAAGAAAAGTTGAAAGAAAAATGAAAAATCAACTGAAAAATTAAATTTTCATAATAAATAAAGAAAAGTTGAAAGAAAAATTTCGATATTTTTTTCAAAGTCAGAAATAGTCAGAAATAGTCAGAAATATAAAAAAATCAATTGGAAAAAATATAGTCCCGCTAGAATGCCATTTGCTGTTTGTGTGTTTAAAAGGTATATTATGAGAAGTGTAAAAATGAACAATTCCATAGAAGGTCAGATTATATGACAAAAAAAATCGAAAATTTTTCTAAGTCCCAAAAATGAAGAATCAACTGAAAAATTTAATTTTCATAATAAATAAAGAAAAGTTGAAAGAAAAATGAAAAATCAACTGAAAAATTAAATTTTCATAATAAATAAAGAAAAGTTGAAAGAAAAATTTCGATATTTTTTTCAAAGTCAGAAATAGTCAGAAATAGTCAGAAATATAAAAAAATCAATTGGAAAAAATATAGTCCCGCTAGAATGCCATTTGCTGTTTGTGTGTTTAAAAGGTATATTATGAGAAGTGTAAAAATGAACAATTCCATAGAAGGTCAGATTATATGAGAAAAAAAATCGAAAATTTTTCTAAGTCCCAAAAATGAAGAATCAACTGAAAAATTTAATTTTCATAATAAATAAAGAAAAGTTGAAAGAAAAATGAAAAATCAACTGAAAAATTAAATTTTCATAATAAATAAAGAAAAGTTGAAAGAAAAATTTCGATATTTTTTTCAAAGTCAGAAATAGTCAGAAATAGTCAGAAATATAAAAAAATCAATTGGAAAAAATATAGTCCCGCTAGAATGCCATTTGCTGTTTGTGTGTTTAAAAGGTATATTATGAGAAGTGTAAAAATGAACAATTCCATAGAAGGTCAGATTATATGAGAAAAAAAATCGAAAATTTTTCTAAGTCCCAAAAATGAAAAATCAACTGAAAAATTTAATTTTCATAATAAATAAAGAAAAGTTGAAAGAAAAATGAAAAATCAACTGAAAAATTAAATTTTCATAATAAATAAAGAAAAGTTGAAAGAAAAATTTCGATATTTTTTTCAAAGTCAGAAATAGTCAGAAATAGTCAGAAATATAAAAAAATCAATTGGAAAAAATATAGTCCCGCTAGAATGCCATTTGCTGTTTGTGTGTTTAAAAGGTATATTATGAGAAGTGTAAAAATGAACAATTCCATAGAAGGTCAGATTATATGAGAAAAAAAATCGAAAATTTTTCTAAGTCCCAAAAATGAAAAATCAACTGAAAAATTTAATTTTCATAATAAATAAAGAAAAGTTGAAAGAAAAATGAAAAATCAACTGAAAAATTAAATTTTCATAATAAATAAAGAAAAGTTGAAAGAAAAATTTCGATATTTTTTTCAAAGTCAGAAATAGTCAGAAATAGTCAGAAATATAAAAAAATCAATTGGAAAAAATATAGTCCCGCTAGAATGCCATTTGCTGTTTGTGTGTTTAAAAGGTATATTATGAGAAGTGTAAAAATGAACAATTCCATAGAAGGTCAGATTATATGAGAAAAAAAATCGAAAATTTTTCTAAGTCCCAAAAATGAAGAATCAACTGAAAAATTTAATTTTCATAATAAATAAAGAAAAGTTGAAAGAAAAATGAAAAATCAACTGAAAAATTAAATTTTCATAATAAATAAAGAAAAGTTGAAAGAAAAATGAAAAATCAACTGAAAAATTAAATTTTCATAATAAATAAAGAAAAGTTGAAAGAAAAATTTCGATATTTTTTTCAAAGTCAGAAATATAAAAAAATCAATTTTTTTGATTTTTAAGTGAAATGCATTTGAAATAGAAACTTCTCAATGAAACTGAGGTGTATGTGAAAAATTTTTTTTCTTGAAAATTTCGAAAATTTTTCTAAGTCCCAAAAATGAAAAATCAACTGAAAAATTTAATTTTCATAATAAATAAAGAAAAGTTGAAAGAAAAATGAAAAATCAACTGAAAAATTAAATTTTCATAATAAATAAAGAAAAGTTGAAAGAAAAATTTCGATATTTTTTTCAAAGTCAGAAATAGTCAGAAATAGTCAGAAATATAAAAAAATCAATTGGAAAAAATATAGTCCCGCTAGAATGCCATTTGCTGTTTGTGTGTTTAAAAGGTATATTATGAGAAGTGTAAAAATGAACAATTCCATAGAAGGTCAGATTATATGAGAAAAAAAATCGAAAATTTTTCTAAGTCCCAAAAATGAAAAATCAACTGAAAAATTTAATTTTCATAATAAATAAAGAAAAGTTGAAAGAAAAATGAAAAATCAACTGAAAAATTAAATTTTCATAATAAATAAAGAAAAGTTGAAAGAAAAATGAAAAATCAACTGAAAAATTAAATTTTCATAATAAATAAAGAAAAGTTGAAAGAAAAATTTCGATATTTTTTTCAAAGTCAGAAATATAAAAAAATCAATTTTTTTGATTTTTAAGTGAAATGCATTTGAAATAGAAACTTCTCAATGAAACTGAGGTGTATGTGAAAAATTTTTTTTCTTGAAAATTTCGAAAATTTTTCTAAGTCCCAAAAATGAAAAATCAACTGAAAAATTTAATTTTCATAATAAATAAAGAAAAGTTGAAAGAAAAATGAAAAATCAACTGAAAAATTAAATTTTCATAATAAATAAAGAAAAGTTGAAAGAAAAATTTCGATATTTTTTTCAAAGTCAGAAATAGTCAGAAATAGTCAGAAATATAAAAAAATCAATTGGAAAAAATATAGTCCCGCTAGAATGCCATTTGCTGTTTGTGTGTTTAAAAGGTATATTATGAGAAGTGTAAAAATGAACAATTCCATAGAAGGTCAGATTATATGAGAAAAAAAATCGAAAATTTTTCTAAGTCCCAAAAATGAAAAATCAACTGAAAAATTTAATTTTCATAATAAATAAAGAAAAGTTGAAAGAAAAATGAAAAATCAACTGAAAAATTAAATTTTCATAATAAATAAAGAAAAGTTGAAAGAAAAATTTCGATATTTTTTTCAAAGTCAGAAATAGTCAGAAATAGTCAGAAATATAAAAAAATCAATTGGAAAAAATATAGTCCCGCTAGAATGCCATTTGCTGTTTGTGTGTTTAAAAGGTATATTATGAGAAGTGTAAAAATGAACAATTCCATAGAAGGTCAGATTATATGAGAAAAAAAATCGAAAATTTTTCTAAGTCCCAAAAATGAAGAATCAACTGAAAAATTTAATTTTCATAATAAATAAAGAAAAGTTGAAAGAAAAATGAAAAATCAACTGAAAAATTAAATTTTCATAATAAATAAAGAAAAGTTGAAAGAAAAATTTCGATATTTTTTTCAAAGTCAGAAATAGTCAGAAATAGTCAGAAATATAAAAAAATCAATTGGAAAAAATATAGTCCCGCTAGAATGCCATTTGCTGTTTGTGTGTTTAAAAGGTATATTATGAGAAGTGTAAAAATGAACAATTCCATAGAAGGTCAGATTATATGACAAAAAAAATCGAAAATTTTTCTAAGTCCCAAAAATGAAGAATCAACTGAAAAATTTAATTTTCATAATAAATAAAGAAAAGTTGAAAGAAAAATGAAAAATCAACTGAAAAATTAAATTTTCATAATAAATAAAGAAAAGTTGAAAGAAAAATTTCGATATTTTTTTCAAAGTCAGAAATAGTCAGAAATAGTCAGAAATATAAAAAAATCAATTGGAAAAAATATAGTCCCGCTAGAATGCCATTTGCTGTTTGTGTGTTTAAAAGGTATATTATGAGAAGTGTAAAAATGAACAATTCCATAGAAGGTCAGATTATATGAGAAAAAAAATCGAAAATTTTTCTAAGTCCCAAAAATGAAGAATCAACTGAAAAATTTAATTTTCATAATAAATAAAGAAAAGTTGAAAGAAAAATGAAAAATCAACTGAAAAATTAAATTTTCATAATAAATAAAGAAAAGTTGAAAGAAAAATTTCGATATTTTTTTCAAAGTCAGAAATAGTCAGAAATAGTCAGAAATATAAAAAAATCAATTGGAAAAAATATAGTCCCGCTAGAATGCCATTTGCTGTTTGTGTGTTTAAAAGGTATATTATGAGAAGTGTAAAAATGAACAATTCCATAGAAGGTCAGATTATATGAGAAAAAAAATCGAAAATTTTTCTAAGTCCCAAAAATGAAAAATCAACTGAAAAATTTAATTTTCATAATAAATAAAGAAAAGTTGAAAGAAAAATGAAAAATCAACTGAAAAATTAAATTTTCATAATAAATAAAGAAAAGTTGAAAGAAAAATTTCGATATTTTTTTCAAAGTCAGAAATAGTCAGAAATAGTCAGAAATATAAAAAAATCAATTGGAAAAAATATAGTCCCGCTAGAATGCCATTTGCTGTTTGTGTGTTTAAAAGGTATATTATGAGAAGTGTAAAAATGAACAATTCCATAGAAGGTCAGATTATATGAGAAAAAAAATCGAAAATTTTTCTAAGTCCCAAAAATGAAAAATCAACTGAAAAATTTAATTTTCATAATAAATAAAGAAAAGTTGAAAGAAAAATGAAAAATCAACTGAAAAATTAAATTTTCATAATAAATAAAGAAAAGTTGAAAGAAAAATTTCGATATTTTTTTCAAAGTCAGAAATAGTCAGAAATAGTCAGAAATATAAAAAAATCAATTGGAAAAAATATAGTCCCGCTAGAATGCCATTTGCTGTTTGTGTGTTTAAAAGGTATATTATGAGAAGTGTAAAAATGAACAATTCCATAGAAGGTCAGATTATATGACAAAAAAAATCGAAAATTTTTCTAAGTCCCAAAAATGAAGAATCAACTGAAAAATTTAATTTTCATAATAAATAAAGAAAAGTTGAAAGAAAAATGAAAAATCAACTGAAAAATTAAATTTTCATAATAAATAAAGAAAAGTTGAAAGAAAAATGAAAAATCAACTGAAAAATTAAATTTTCATAATAAATAAAGAAAAGTTGAAAGAAAAATTTCGATATTTTTTTCAAAGTCAGAAATATAAAAAAATCAATTTTTTTGATTTTTAAGTGAAATGCATTTGAAATAGAAACTTCTCAATGAAACTGAGGTGTATGTGAAAAATTTTTTTTCTTGAAAATTTCGAAAATTTTTCTAAGTCCCAAAAATTAAAAATCAACTGAAAAATTTAATTTTCATAATAAATAAAGAAAAGTTGAAAGAAAAATGAAAAATCAACTGAAAAATTAAATTTTCATAATAAATAAAGAAAAGTTGAAAGAAAAATTTCGATATTTTTTTCAAAGTCAGAAATAGTCAGAAATAGTCAGAAATATAAAAAAATCAATTGGAAAAAATATAGTCCCGCTAGAATGCCATTTGCTGTTTGTGTGTTTAAAAGGTATATTATGAGAAGTGTAAAAATGAACAATTCCATAGAAGGTCAGATTATATGAGAAAAAAAATCGAAAATTTTTCTAAGTCCCAAAAATGAAAAATCAACTGAAAAATTTAATTTTCATAATAAATAAAGAAAAGTTGAAAGAAAAATGAAAAATCAACTGAAAAATTAAATTTTCATAATAAATAAAGAAAAGTTGAAAGAAAAATGAAAAATCAACTGAAAAATTAAATTTTCATAATAAATAAAGAAAAGTTGAAAGAAAAATTTCGATATTTTTTTCAAAGTCAGAAATATAAAAAAATCAATTTTTTTGATTTTTAAGTGAAATGCATTTGAAATAGAAACTTCTCAATGAAACTGAGGTGTATGTGAAAAATTTTTTTTCTTGAAAATTTCGAAAATTTTTCTAAGTCCCAAAAATGAAAAATCAACTGAAAAATTTAATTTTCATAATAAATAAAGAAAAGTTGAAAGAAAAATGAAAAATCAACTGAAAAATTAAATTTTCATAATAAATAAAGAAAAGTTGAAAGAAAAATTTCGATATTTTTTTCAAAGTCAGAAATAGTCAGAAATAGTCAGAAATATAAAAAAATCAATTGGAAAAAATATAGTCCCGCTAGAATGCCATTTGCTGTTTGTGTGTTTAAAAGGTATATTATGAGAAGTGTAAAAATGAACAATTCCATAGAAGGTCAGATTATATGAGAAAAAAAATCGAAAATTTTTCTAAGTCCCAAAAATGAAAAATCAACTGAAAAATTTAATTTTCATAATAAATAAAGAAAAGTTGAAAGAAAAATGAAAAATCAACTGAAAAATTAAATTTTCATAATAAATAAAGAAAAGTTGAAAGAAAAATTTCGATATTTTTTTCAAAGTCAGAAATAGTCAGAAATAGTCAGAAATATAAAAAAATCAATTGGAAAAAATATAGTCCCGCTAGAATGCCATTTGCTGTTTGTGTGTTTAAAAGGTATATTATGAGAAGTGTAAAAATGAACAATTCCATAGAAGGTCAGATTATATGAGAAAAAAAATCGAAAATTTTTCTAAGTCCCAAAAATGAAGAATCAACTGAAAAATTTAATTTTCATAATAAATAAAGAAAAGTTGAAAGAAAAATGAAAAATCAACTGAAAAATTAAATTTTCATAATAAATAAAGAAAAGTTGAAAGAAAAATTTCGATATTTTTTTCAAAGTCAGAAATAGTCAGAAATAGTCAGAAATATAAAAAAATCAATTGGAAAAAATATAGTCCCGCTAGAATGCCATTTGCTGTTTGTGTGTTTAAAAGGTATATTATGAGAAGTGTAAAAATGAACAATTCCATAGAAGGTCAGATTATATGAGAAAAAAAATCGAAAATTTTTCTAAGTCCCAAAAATGAAGAATCAACTGAAAAATTTAATTTTCATAATAAATAAAGAAAAGTTGAAAGAAAAATGAAAAATCAACTGAAAAATTAAATTTTCATAATAAATAAAGAAAAGTTGAAAGAAAAATTTCGATATTTTTTTCAAAGTCAGAAATAGTCAGAAATAGTCAGAAATATAAAAAAATCAATTGGAAAAAATATAGTCCCGCTAGAATGCCATTTGCTGTTTGTGTGTTTAAAAGGTATATTATGAGAAGTGTAAAAATGAACAATTCCATAGAAGGTCAGATTATATGAGAAAAAAAATCGAAAATTTTTCTAAGTCCCAAAAATGAAGAATCAACTGAAAAATTTAATTTTCATAATAAATAAAGAAAAGTTGAAAGAAAAATGAAAAATCAACTGAAAAATTAAATTTTCATAATAAATAAAGAAAAGTTGAAAGAAAAATTTCGATATTTTTTTCAAAGTCAGAAATAGTCAGAAATAGTCAGAAATATAAAAAAATCAATTGGAAAAAATATAGTCCCGCTAGAATGCCATTTGCTGTTTGTGTGTTTAAAAGGTATATTATGAGAAGTGTAAAAATGAACAATTCCATAGAAGGTCAGATTATATGAGAAAAAAAATCGAAAATTTTTCTAAGTCCCAAAAATGAAGAATCAACTGAAAAATTTAATTTTCATAATAAATAAAGAAAAGTTGAAAGAAAAATGAAAAATCAACTGAAAAATTAAATTTTCATAATAAATAAAGAAAAGTTGAAAGAAAAATGAAAAATCAACTGAAAAATTAAATTTTCATAATAAATAAAGAAAAGTTGAAAGAAAAATTTCGATATTTTTTTCAAAGTCAGAAATATAAAAAAATCAATTTTTTTGATTTTTAAGTGAAATGCATTTGAAATAGAAACTTCTCAATGAAACTGAGGTGTATGTGAAAAATTTTTTTTCTTGAAAATTTCGAAAATTTTTCTAAGTCCCAAAAATGAAGAATCAACTGAAAAATTTAATTTTCATAATAAATAAAGAAAAGTTGAAAGAAAAATGAAAAATCAACTGAAAAATTAAATTTTCATAATAAATAAAGAAAAGTTGAAAGAAAAATTTCGATATTTTTTTCAAAGTCAGAAATAGTCAGAAATAGTCAGAAATATAAAAAAATCAATTGGAAAAAATATAGTCCCGCTAGAATGCCATTTGCTGTTTGTGTGTTTAAAAGGTATATTATGAGAAGTGTAAAAATGAACAATTCCATAGAAGGTCAGATTATATGACAAAAAAAATCGAAAATTTTTCTAAGTCCCAAAAATGAAGAATCAACTGAAAAATTTAATTTTCATAATAAATAAAGAAAAGTTGAAAGAAAAATGAAAAATCAACTGAAAAATTAAATTTTCATAATAAATAAAGAAAAGTTGAAAGAAAAATTTCGATATTTTTTTCAAAGTCAGAAATAGTCAGAAATAGTCAGAAATATAAAAAAATCAATTGGAAAAAATATAGTCCCGCTAGAATGCCATTTGCTGTTTGTGTGTTTAAAAGGTATATTATGAGAAGTGTAAAAATGAACAATTCCATAGAAGGTCAGATTATATGAGAAAAAAAATCGAAAATTTTTCTAAGTCCCAAAAATGAAGAATCAACTGAAAAATTTAATTTTCATAATAAATAAAGAAAAGTTGAAAGAAAAATGAAAAATCAACTGAAAAATTAAATTTTCATAATAAATAAAGAAAAGTTGAAAGAAAAATTTCGATATTTTTTTCAAAGTCAGAAATAGTCAGAAATAGTCAGAAATATAAAAAAATCAATTGGAAAAAATATAGTCCCGCTAGAATGCCATTTGCTGTTTGTGTGTTTAAAAGGTATATTATGAGAAGTGTAAAAATGAACAATTCCATAGAAGGTCAGATTATATGAGAAAAAAAATCGAAAATTTTTCTAAGTCCCAAAAATGAAGAATCAACTGAAAAATTTAATTTTCATAATAAATAAAGAAAAGTTGAAAGAAAAATGAAAAATCAACTGAAAAATTAAATTTTCATAATAAATAAAGAAAAGTTGAAAGAAAAATGAAAAATCAACTGAAAAATTAAATTTTCATAATAAATAAAGAAAAGTTGAAAGAAAAATTTCGATATTTTTTTCAAAGTCAGAAATATAAAAAAATCAATTTTTTTGATTTTTAAGTGAAATGCATTTGAAATAGAAACTTCTCAATGAAACTGAGGTGTATGTGAAAAATTTTTTTTCTTGAAAATTTCGAAAATTTTTCTAAGTCCCAAAAATGAAAAATCAACTGAAAAATTTAATTTTCATAATAAATAAAGAAAAGTTGAAAGAAAAATGAAAAATCAACTGAAAAATTAAATTTTCATAATAAATAAAGAAAAGTTGAAAGAAAAATTTCGATATTTTTTTCAAAGTCAGAAATAGTCAGAAATAGTCAGAAATATAAAAAAATCAATTGGAAAAAATATAGTCCCGCTAGAATGCCATTTGCTGTTTGTGTGTTTAAAAGGTATATTATGAGAAGTGTAAAAATGAACAATTCCATAGAAGGTCAGATTATATGAGAAAAAAAATCGAAAATTTTTCTAAGTCCCAAAAATGAAAAATCAACTGAAAAATTTAATTTTCATAATAAATAAAGAAAAGTTGAAAGAAAAATGAAAAATCAACTGAAAAATTAAATTTTCATAATAAATAAAGAAAAGTTGAAAGAAAAATTTCGATATTTTTTTCAAAGTCAGAAATAGTCAGAAATAGTCAGAAATATAAAAAAATCAATTGGAAAAAATATAGTCCCGCTAGAATGCCATTTGCTGTTTGTGTGTTTAAAAGGTATATTATGAGAAGTGTAAAAATGAACAATTCCATAGAAGGTCAGATTATATGAGAAAAAAAATCGAAAATTTTTCTAAGTCCCAAAAATGAAAAATCAACTGAAAAATTTAATTTTCATAATAAATAAAGAAAAGTTGAAAGAAAAATGAAAAATCAACTGAAAAATTAAATTTTCATAATAAATAAAGAAAAGTTGAAAGAAAAATGAAAAATCAACTGAAAAATTAAATTTTCATAATAAATAAAGAAAAGTTGAAAGAAAAATTTCGATATTTTTTTCAAAGTCAGAAATATAAAAAAATCAATTTTTTTGATTTTTAAGTGAAATGCATTTGAAATAGAAACTTCTCAATGAAACTGAGGTGTATGTGAAAAATTTTTTTTCTTGAAAATTTCGAAAATTTTTCTAAGTCCCAAAAATGAAAAATCAACTGAAAAATTAAATTTTCATAATAAATAAAGAAAAGTTGAAAGAAAAATGAAAAATCAACTGAAAAATTAAATTTTCATAATAAATAAAGAAAAGTTGAAAGAAAAATTTCGATATTTTTTTCAAAGTCAGAAATATAAAAAAATCAATTTTTTTGATTTTTAAGTGAAATGCATTTGAAATAGAAACTTCTCAATGAAACTGAGGTGTATGTGAAAAATTTTTTTTCTTGAAAATTTCGAAAATTTTTCTAAGTCCCAAAAATGAAAAATCAACTGAAAAATTTAATTTTCATAATAAATAAAGAAAAGTTGAAAGAAAAATGAAAAATCAACTGAAAAATTAAATTTTCATAATAAATAAAGAAAAGTTGAAAGAAAAATGAAAAATCAACTGAAAAATTAAATTTTCATAATAAATAAAGAAAAGTTGAAAGAAAAATTTCGATATTTTTTTCAAAGTCAGAAATATAAAAAAATCAATTTTTTTGATTTTTAAGTGAAATGCATTTGAAATAGAAACTTCTCAATGAAACTGAGGTGTATGTGAAAAATTTTTTTTCTTGAAAATTTCGAAAATTTTTCTAAGTCCCAAAAATGAAAAATCAACTGAAAAATTTAATTTTCATAATAAATAAAGAAAAGTTGAAAGAAAAATGAAAAATCAACTGAAAAATTAAATTTTCATAATAAATAAAGAAAAGTTGAAAGAAAAATTTCGATATTTTTTTCAAAGTCAGAAATAGTCAGAAATAGTCAGAAATATAAAAAAATCAATTGGAAAAAATATAGTCCCGCTAGAATGCCATTTGCTGTTTGTGTTTTTAAAAGGTATATTATGAGAAGTGTAAAAATGAACAATTCCATAGAAGGTCAGATTATATGAGAAAAAAAATCGAAAATTTTTCTAAGTCCCAAAAATGAAGAATCAACTGAAAAATTTAATTTTCATAATAAATAAAGAAAAGTTGAAAGAAAAATGAAAAATCAACTGAAAAATTAAATTTTCATAATAAATAAAGAAAAGTTGAAAGAAAAATTTCGATATTTTTTTCAAAGTCAGAAATAGTCAGAAATATAAAAAAATCAATTGGAAAAAATATATATATGATTTTTAAGTGGAATTCATTTGAAATAGAGACTTCTCAATGAAACTGAGGTGTATGTCAAAAATTTTTTTTCTTGAAAATTTCGAAAATTTTTCTAAGTCCCGCTAGAATGCCATTTGCTGTTTGTGTGTTTAAAAGGTATATTATGAGAAGTGTAAAAATGAACAATTCCATAGAAGGTCAGATTATATGAGAAAAAAAATCGAAAATTTTTCTAAGTCCCAAAAATGAAAAATCAACTGAAAAATTTAATTTTCATAATAAATAAAGAAAAGTTGAAAGAAAAATGAAAAATCAACTGAAAAATTAAATTTTCATAATAAATAAAGAAAAGTTGAAAGAAAAATGAAAAATCAACTGAAAAATTAAATTTTCATAATAAATAAAGAAAAGTTGAAAGAAAAATTTCGATATTTTTTTCAAAGTCAGAAATATAAAAAAATCAATTTTTTTGATTTTTAAGTGAAATGCATTTGAAATAGAAACTTCTCAATGAAACTGAGGTGTATGTGAAAAATTTTTTTTCTTAAAAATTTCGAAAATTTTTCTAAGTCCCAAAAATGAAAAATCAACTGAAAAATTTAATTTTCATAATAAATAAAGAAAAGTTGAAAGAAAAATGAAAAATCAACTGAAAAATTAAATTTTCATAATAAATAAAGAAAAGTTGAAAGAAAAATTTCGATATTTTTTTCAAAGTCAGAAATAGTCAGAAATAGTCAGAAATATAAAAAAATCAATTGGAAAAAATATAGTCCCGCTAGAATGCCATTTGCTGTTTGTGTGTTTAAAAGGTATATTATGAGAAGTGTAAAAATGAACAATTCCATAGAAGGTCAGATTATATGAGAAAAAAAATCGAAAATTTTTCTAAGTCCCAAAAATGAAAAATCAACTGAAAAATTTAATTTTCATAATAAATAAAGAAAAGTTGAAAGAAAAATGAAAAATCAACTGAAAAATTAAATTTTCATAATAAATAAAGAAAAGTTGAAAGAAAAATTTCGATATTTTTTTCAAAGTCAGAAATATAAAAAAATCAATTTTTTTGATTTTTAAGTGAAATGCATTTGAAATAGAAACTTCTCAATGAAACTGAGGTGTATGTGAAAAATTTTTTTTCTTGAAAATTTCGAAAATTTTTCTAAGTCCCAAAAATGAAAAATCAACTGAAAAATTTAATTTTCATAATAAATAAAGAAAAGTTGAAAGAAAAATGAAAAATCAACTGAAAAATTAAATTTTCATAATAAATAAAGAAAAGTTGAAAGAAAAATTTCGATATTTTTTTCAAAGTCAGAAATAGTCAGAAATAGTCAGAAATATAAAAAAATCAATTGGAAAAAATATAGTCCCGCTAGAATGCCATTTGCTGTTTGTGTGTTTAAAAGGTATATTATGAGAAGTGTAAAAATGAACAATTCCATAGAAGGTCAGATTATATGAGAAAAAAAATCGAAAATTTTTCTAAGTCCCAAAAATGAAAAATCAACTGAAAAATTTAATTTTCATAATAAATAAAGAAAAGTTGAAAGAAAAATGAAAAATCAACTGAAAAATTAAATTTTCATAATAAATAAAGAAAAGTTGAAAGAAAAATTTCGATATTTTTTTCAAAGTCAGAAATAGTCAGAAATATAAAAAAATCAATTGGAAAAAATATAGTCCCGCTAGAATGCCATTTGCTGTTTGTGTGTTTAAAAGGTATATTATGAGAAGTGTAAAAATGAACAATTCCATAGAAGGTCAGATTATATGAGAAAAAAAATCGAAAATTTTTCTAAGTCCCAAAAATGAAGAATCAACTGAAAAATTTAATTTTCATAATAAATAAAGAAAAGTTGAAAGAAAAATGAAAAATCAACTGAAAAATTAAATTTTCATAATAAATAAAGAAAAGTTGAAAGAAAAATGAAAAATCAACTGAAAAATTAAATTTTCATAATAAATAAAGAAAAGTTGAAAGAAAAATTTCGATATTTTTTTCAAAGTCAGAAATATAAAAAAATCAATTTTTTTGATTTTTAAGTGAAATGCATTTGAAATAGAAACTTCTCAATGAAACTGAGGTGTATGTGAAAAATTTTTTTTCTTGAAAATTTCGAAAATTTTTCTAAGTCCCAAAAATGAAAAATCAACTGAAAAATTTAATTTTCATAATAAATAAAGAAAAGTTGAAAGAAAAATGAAAAATCAACTGAAAAATTAAATTTTCATAATAAATAAAGAAAAGTTGAAAGAAAAATTTCGATATTTTTTTCAAAGTCAGAAATAGTCAGAAATAGTCAGAAATATAAAAAAATCAATTGGAAAAAATATAGTCCCGCTAGAATGCCATTTGCTGTTTGTGTGTTTAAAAGGTATATTATGAGAAGTGTAAAAATGAACAATTCCATAGAAGGTCAGATTATATGAGAAAAAAAATCGAAAATTTTTCTAAGTCCCAAAAATGAAAAATCAACTGAAAAATTTAATTTTCATAATAAATAAAGAAAAGTTGAAAGAAAAATGAAAAATCAACTGAAAAATTAAATTTTCATAATAAATAAAGAAAAGTTGAAAGAAAAATTTCGATATTTTTTTCAAAGTCAGAAATAGTCAGAAATAGTCAGAAATATAAAAAAATCAATTGGAAAAAATATAGTCCCGCTAGAATGCCATTTGCTGTTTGTGTGTTTAAAAGGTATATTATGAGAAGTGTAAAAATGAACAATTCCATAGAAGGTCAGATTATATGAGAAAAAAAATCGAAAATTTTTCTAAGTCCCAAAAATGAAAAATCAACTGAAAAATTTAATTTTCATAATAAATAAAGAAAAGTTGAAAGAAAAATGAAAAATCAACTGAAAAATTAAATTTTCATAATAAATAAAGAAAAGTTGAAAGAAAAATTTCGATATTTTTTTCAAAGTCAGAAATAGTCAGAAATATAAAAAAATCAATTGGAAAAAATATATATATGATTTTTAAGTGGAATTCATTTGAAATAGAGACTTCTCAATGAAACTGAGGTGTATGTCAAAAATTTTTTTTCTTGAAAATTTCGAAAATTTTTCTAAGTCCCGCTAGAATGCCATTTGCTGTTTGTGTGTTTAAAAGGTATATTATGAGAAGTGTAAAAATGAACAATTCCATAGAAGGTCAGATTATATGAGAAAAAAAATCGAAAATTTTTCTAAGTCCCAAAAATGAAAAATCAACTGAAAAATTTAATTTTCATAATAAATAAAGAAAAGTTGAAAGAAAAATGAAAAATCAACTGAAAAATTAAATTTTCATAATAAATAAAGAAAAGTTGAAAGAAAAATGAAAAATCAACTGAAAAATTAAATTTTCATAATAAATAAAGAAAAGTTGAAAGAAAAATTTCGATATTTTTTTCAAAGTCAGAAATATAAAAAAATCAATTTTTTTGATTTTTAAGTGAAATGCATTTGAAATAGAAACTTCTCAATGAAACTGAGGTGTATGTGAAAAATTTTTTTTCTTGAAAATTTCGAAAATTTTTCTAAGTCCCAAAAATGAAAAATCAACTGAAAAATTTAATTTTCATAATAAATAAAGAAAAGTTGAAAGAAAAATGAAAAATCAACTGAAAAATTAAATTTTCATAATAAATAAAGAAAAGTTGAAAGAAAAATTTCGATATTTTTTTCAAAGTCAGAAATAGTCAGAAATAGTCAGAAATATAAAAAAATCAATTGGAAAAAATATAGTCCCGCTAGAATGCCATTTGCTGTTTGTGTGTTTAAAAGGTATATTATGAGAAGTGTAAAAATGAACAATTCCATAGAAGGTCAGATTATATGAGAAAAAAAATCGAAAATTTTTCTAAGTCCCAAAAATGAAAAATCAACTGAAAAATTTAATTTTCATAATAAATAAAGAAAAGTTGAAAGAAAAATGAAAAATCAACTGAAAAATTAAATTTTCATAATAAATAAAGAAAAGTTGAAAGAAAAATTTCGATATTTTTTTCAAAGTCAGAAATATAAAAAAATCAATTTTTTTGATTTTTAAGTGAAATGCATTTGAAATAGAAACTTCTCAATGAAACTGAGGTGTATGTGAAAAATTTTTTTTCTTGAAAATTTCGAAAATTTTTCTAAGTCCCAAAAATGAAAAATCAACTGAAAAATTTAATTTTCATAATAAATAAAGAAAAGTTGAAAGAAAAATGAAAAATCAACTGAAAAATTAAATTTTCATAATAAATAAAGAAAAGTTGAAAGAAAAATTTCGATATTTTTTTCAAAGTCAGAAATAGTCAGAAATAGTCAGAAATATAAAAAAATCAATTGGAAAAAATATAGTCCCGCTAGAATGCCATTTGCTGTTTGTGTGTTTAAAAGGTATATTATGAGAAGTGTAAAAATGAACAATTCCATAGAAGGTCAGATTATATGAGAAAAAAAATCGAAAATTTTTCTAAGTCCCAAAAATGAAAAATCAACTGAAAAATTTAATTTTCATAATAAATAAAGAAAAGTTGAAAGAAAAATGAAAAATCAACTGAAAAATTAAATTTTCATAATAAATAAAGAAAAGTTGAAAGAAAAATTTCGATATTTTTTTCAAAGTCAGAAATAGTCAGAAATATAAAAAAATCAATTGGAAAAAATATAGTCCCGCTAGAATGCCATTTGCTGTTTGTGTGTTTAAAAGGTATATTATGAGAAGTGTAAAAATGAACAATTCCATAGAAGGTCAGATTATATGAGAAAAAAAATCGAAAATTTTTCTAAGTCCCAAAAATGAAGAATCAACTGAAAAATTTAATTTTCATAATAAATAAAGAAAAGTTGAAAGAAAAATGAAAAATCAACTGAAAAATTAAATTTTCATAATAAATAAAGAAAAGTTGAAAGAAAAATGAAAAATCAACTGAAAAATTAAATTTTCATAATAAATAAAGAAAAGTTGAAAGAAAAATTTCGATATTTTTTTCAAAGTCAGAAATATAAAAAAATCAATTTTTTTGATTTTTAAGTGAAATGCATTTGAAATAGAAACTTCTCAATGAAACTGAGGTGTATGTGAAAAATTTTTTTTCTTGAAAATTTCGAAAATTTTTCTAAGTCCCAAAAATGAAAAATCAACTGAAAAATTTAATTTTCATAATAAATAAAGAAAAGTTGAAAGAAAAATGAAAAATCAACTGAAAAATTAAATTTTCATAATAAATAAAGAAAAGTTGAAAGAAAAATTTCGATATTTTTTTCAAAGTCAGAAATAGTCAGAAATAGTCAGAAATATAAAAAAATCAATTGGAAAAAATATAGTCCCGCTAGAATGCCATTTGCTGTTTGTGTGTTTAAAAGGTATATTATGAGAAGTGTAAAAATGAACAATTCCATAGAAGGTCAGATTATATGAGAAAAAAAATCGAAAATTTTTCTAAGTCCCAAAAATGAAAAATCAACTGAAAAATTTAATTTTCATAATAAATAAAGAAAAGTTGAAAGAAAAATGAAAAATCAACTGAAAAATTAAATTTTCATAATAAATAAAGAAAAGTTGAAAGAAAAATTTCGATATTTTTTTCAAAGTCAGAAATATAAAAAAATCAATTTTTTTGATTTTTAAGTGAAATGCATTTGAAATAGAAACTTCTCAATGAAACTGAGGTGTATGTGAAAAATTTTTTTTCTTGAAAATTTCGAAAATTTTTCTAAGTCCCAAAAATGAAAAATCAACTGAAAAATTTAATTTTCATAATAAATAAAGAAAAGTTGAAAGAAAAATGAAAAATCAACTGAAAAATTAAATTTTCATAATAAATAAAGAAAAGTTGAAAGAAAAATTTCGATATTTTTTTCAAAGTCAGAAATATAAAAAAATCAATTTTTTTGATTTTTAAGTGAAATGCATTTGAAATAGAAACTTCTCAATGAAACTGAGGTGTATGTGAAAAATTTTTTTTCTTGAAAATTTCGAAAATTTTTCTAAGTCCCAAAAATGAAAAATCAACTGAAAAATTTAATTTTCATAATAAATAAAGAAAAGTTGAAAGAAAAATGAAAAATCAACTGAAAAATTAAATTTTCATAATAAATAAAGAAAAGTTGAAAGAAAAATTTCGATATTTTTTTCAAAGTCAGAAATAGTCAGAAATAGTCAGAAATATAAAAAAATCAATTGGAAAAAATATAGTCCCGCTAGAATGCCATTTGCTGTTTGTGTGTTTAAAAGGTATATTAAGAGAAGTGTAAAAATGAACAATTCCATAGAAGGTCAGATTATATGAGAAAAAAAATCGAAAATTTTTCTAAGTCCCAAAAATGAAAAATCAACTGAAAAATTTAATTTTCATAATAAATAAAGAAAAGTTGAAAGAAAAATGAAAAATCAACTGAAAAATTAAATTTTCATAATAAATAAAGAAAAGTTGAAAGAAAAATTTCGATATTTTTTTCAAAGTCAGAAATAGTCAGAAATATAAAAAAATCAATTGGAAAAAATATAGTCCCGCTAGAATGCCATTTGCTGTTTGTGTGTTTAAAAGGTATATTATGAGAAGTGTAAAAATGAACAATTCCATAGAAGGTCAGATTATATGAGAAAAAAAATCGAAAATTTTTCTAAGTCCCAAAAATGAAGAATCAACTGAAAAATTTAATTTTCATAATAAATAAAGAAAAGTTGAAAGAAAAATGGAAAATCAACTGAAAAATTAAATTTTCATAATAAATAAAGAAAAGTTGAAAGAAAAATGAAAAATCAACTGAAAAATTAAATTTTCATAATAAATAAAGAAAAGTTGAAAGAAAAATTTCGATATTTTTTCAAAGTCAGAAATATAAAAAAATCAATTTTTTTGATTTTTAAGTGAAATGCATTTGAAATAGAAACTTCTCAATGAAACTGAGGTGTATGTGAAAAATTTTTTTTCTTGAAAATTTCGAAAATTTTTCTAAGTCCCAAAAATGAAAAATCAACTGAAAAATTTAATTTTCATAATAAATAAAGAAAAGTTGAAAGAAAAATGAAAAATCAACTGAAAAATTAAATTTTCATAATAAATAAAGAAAAGTTGAAAGAAAAATTTCGATATTTTTTTCAAAGTCAGAAATAGTCAGAAATAGTCAGAAATATAAAAAAATCAATTGGAAAAAATATAGTCCCGCTAGAATGCCATTTGCTGTTTGTGTGTTTAAAAGGTATATTATGAGAAGTGTAAAAATGAACAATTCCATAGAAGGTCAGATTATATGAGAAAAAAAATCGAAAATTTTTCTAAGTCCCAAAAATGAAAAATCAACTGAAAAATTAAATTTTCATAATAAATAAAGAAAAGTTGAAAGAAAAATGAAAAATCAACTGAAAAATTAAATTTTCATAATAAATAAAGAAAAGTTGAAAGAAAAATTTCGATATTTTTTTCAAAGTCAGAAATATAAAAAAATCAATTTTTTTGATTTTTAAGTGAAATGCATTTGAAATAGAAACTTCTCAATGAAACTGAGGTGTATGTGAAAAATTTTTTTTCTTGAAAATTTCGAAAATTTTTCTAAGTCCCAAAAATGAAAAATCAACTGAAAAATTTAATTTTCATAATAAATAAAGAAAAGTTGAAAGAAAAATGAAAAATCAACTGAAAAATTAAATTTTCATAATAAATAAAGAAAAGTTGAAAGAAAAATTTCGATATTTTTTTCAAAGTCAGAAATAGTCAGAAATAGTCAGAAATATAAAAAAATCAATTGGAAAAAATATAGTCCCGCTAGAATGCCATTTGCTGTTTGTGTGTTTAAAAGGTATATTATGAGAAGTGTAAAAATGAACAATTCCATAGAAGGTCAGATTATATGAGAAAAAAAATCGAAAATTTTTCTAAGTCCCAAAAATGAAAAATCAACTGAAAAATTTAATTTTCATAATAAATAAAGAAAAGTTGAAAGAAAAATGAAAAATCAACTGAAAAATTAAATTTTCATAATAAATAAAGAAAAGTTGAAAGAAAAATTTCGATATTTTTTTCAAAGTCAGAAATAGTCAGAAATATAAAAAAATCAATTGGAAAAAATATATATATGATTTTTAAGTGGAATTCATTTGAAATAGAGACTTCTCAATGAAACTGAGGTGTATGTCAAAAATTTTTTTTCTTGAAAATTTCGAAAATTTTTCTAAGTCCCGCTAGAATGCCATTTGCTGTTTGTGTGTTTAAAAGGTATATTATGAGAAGTGTAAAAATGAACAATTCCATAGAAGGTCAGATTATATGAGAAAAAAAATCGAAAATTTTTCTAAGTCCCAAAAATGAAAGATCAACTGAAAAATTTAATTTTCATAATAAATAAAGAAAAGTTGAAAGAAAAATGAAAAATCAACTGAAAAATTAAATTTTCATAATAAATAAAGAAAAGTTGAAAGAAAAATGAAAAATCAACTGAAAAATTAAATTTTCATAATAAATAAAGAAAAGTTGAAAGAAAAATTTCGATATTTTTTTCAAAGTCAGAAATATAAAAAAATCAATTTTTTTGATTTTTAAGTGAAATGCATTTGAAATAGAAACTTCTCAATGAAACTGAGGTGTATGTGAAAAATTTTTTTTCTTGAAAATTTCGAAAATTTTTCTAAGTCCCAAAAATGAAAAATCAACTGAAAAATTTAATTTTCATAATAAATAAAGAAAAGTTGAAAGAAAAATGAAAAATCAACTGAAAAATTAAATTTTCATAATAAATAAAGAAAAGTTGAAAGAAAAATTTCGATATTTTTTTCAAAGTCAGAAATAGTCAGAAATAGTCAGAAATATAAAAAAATCAATTGGAAAAAATATAGTCCCGCTAGAATGCCATTTGCTGTTTGTGTGTTTAAAAGGTATATTATGAGAAGTGTAAAAATGAACAATTCCATAGAAGGTCAGATTATATGAGAAAAAAAATCGAAAATTTTTCTAAGTCCCAAAAATGAAAAATCAACTGTAAAATTTAATTTTCATAATAAATAAAGAAAAGTTGAAAGAAAAATGAAAAATCAACTGAAAAATTAAATTTTCATAATAAATAAAGAAAAGTTGAAAGAAAAATTTCGATATTTTTTTCAAAGTCAGAAATAGTCAGAAATAGTCAGAAATATAAAAAAATCAATTGGAAAAAATATAGTCCCGCTAGAATGCCATTTGCTGTTTGTGTGTTTAAAAGGTATATTATGAGAAGTGTAAAAATGAACAATTCCATAGAAGGTCAGATTATATGAGAAAAAAAATCGAAAATTTTTCTAAGTCCCAAAAATGAAAAATCAACTGAAAAATTTAATTTTCATAATAAATAAAGAAAAGTTGAAAGAAAAATGAAAAATCAACTGAAAAATTAAATTTTCATAATAAATAAAGAAAAGTTGAAAGAAAAATTTCGATATTTTTTTCAAAGTCAGAAATATAAAAAAATCAATTTTTTTGATTTTTAAGTGAAATGCATTTGAAATAGAAACTTCTCAATGAAACTGAGGTGTATGTGAAAAATTTTTTTTCTTGAAAATTTCGAAAATTTTTCTAAGTCCCAAAAATGAAAAATCAACTGAAAAATTTAATTTTCATAATAAATAAAGAAAAGTTGAAAGAAAAATGAAAAATCAACTGAAAAATTAAATTTTCATAATAAATAAAGAAAAGTTGAAAGAAAAATTTCGATATTTTTTTCAAAGTCAGAAATAGTCAGAAATAGTCAGAAATATAAAAAAATCAATTGGAAAAAATATAGTCCCGCTAGAATGCCATTTGCTGTTTGTGTGTTTAAAAGGTATATTATGAGAAGTGTAAAAATGAACAATTCCATAGAAGGTCAGATTATATGAGAAAAAAAATCGAAAATTTTTCTAAGTCCCAAAAATGAAAAATCAACTGAAAAATTTAATTTTCATAATAAATAAAGAAAAGTTGAAAGAAAAATGAAAAATCAACTGAAAAATTAAATTTTCATAATAAATAAAGAAAAGTTGAAAGAAAAATTTCGATATTTTTTTCAAAGTCAGAAATAGTCAGAAATATAAAAAAATCAATTGGAAAAAATATATATATGATTTTTAAGTGGAATTCATTTGAAATAGAGACTTCTCAATGAAACTGAGGTGTATGTCAAAAATTTTTTTTCTTGAAAATTGCGAAAATTTTTCTAAGTCCCGCTAGAATGCCATTTGCTGTTTGTGTGTTTAAAAGGTATATTATGAGAAGTGTAAAAATGAACAATTCCATAGAAGGTCAGATTATATGAGAAAAAAAATCGAAAATTTTTCTAAGTCCCAAAAATGAAAGATCAACTGAAAAATTTAATTTTCATAATAAATAAAGAAAAGTTGAAAGAAAAATGAAAAATCAACTGAAAAATCAAATTTTCATAATAAATAAAGAAAAGTTGAAAGAAAAATGAAAAATCAACTGAAAAATTAAATTTTCATAATAAATAAAGAAAAGTTGAAAGAAAAATTTCGATATTTTTTTCAAAGTCAGAAATATAAAAAAATCAATTTTTTTGATTTTTAAGTGAAATGCATTTGAAATAGAAACTTCTCAATGAAACTGAGGTGTATGTGAAAAATTTTTTTTCTTGAAAATTTCGAAAATTTTTCTAAGTCCCAAAAATGAAAAATCAACTGAAAAATTTAATTTTCATAATAAATAAAGAAAAGTTGAAAGAAAAATGAAAAATCAACTGAAAAATTAAATTTTCATAATAAATAAAGAAAAGTTGAAAGAAAAATTTCGATATTTTTTTCAAAGTCAGAAATAGTCAGAAATAGTCAGAAATATAAAAAAATCAATTGGAAAAAATATAGTCCCGCTAGAATGCCATTTGCTGTTTGTGTGTTTAAAAGGTATATTATGAGAAGTGTAAAAATGAACAATTCCATAGAAGGTCAGATTATATGAGAAAAAAAATCGAAAATTTTTCTAAGTCCCAAAAATGAAAAATCAACTGAAAAATTAAATTTTCATAATAAATAAAGAAAAGTTGAAAGAAAAATGAAAAATCAACTGAAAAATTAAGTTTTCATAATAAATAAAGAAAAGTTGAAAGAAAAATTTCGATATTTTTTTCAAAGTCAGAAATAGTCAGAAATATAAAAAAATCAATTGGAAAAAATATAGTCCCGCTAGAATGCCATTTGCTGTTTGTGTGTTTAAAAGGTATATTATGAGAAGTGTAAAAATGAACAATTCCATAGAAGGTCAGATTATATGAGAAAAAAAATCGAAAATTTTTCTAAGTCCCAAAAATGAAGAATCAACTGAAAAATTTAATTTTCATAATAAATAAAGAAAAGTTGAAAGAAAAATGAAAAATCAACTGAAAAATTAAATTTTCATAATAAATAAAGAAAAGTTGAAAGAAAAATGAAAAATCAACTGAAAAATTAAATTTTCATAATAAATAAAGAAAAGTTGAAAGAAAAATTTCGATATTTTTTTCAAAGTCAGAAATATAAAAAAATCAATTTTTTTGATTTTTAAGTGAAATGCATTTGAAATAGAAACTTCTCAATGAAACTGAGGTGTATGTGAAAAATTTTTTTTCTTGAAAATTTCGAAAATTTTTCTAAGTCCCAAAAATGAAAAATCAACTGAAAAATTTAATTTTCATAATAAATAAAGAAAAGTTGAAAGAAAAATGAAAAATCAACTGAAAAATTAAATTTTCATAATAAATAAAGAAAAGTTGAAAGAAAAATTTCGATATTTTTTTCAAAGTCAGAAATAGTCAGAAATAGTCAGAAATATAAAAAAATCAATTGGAAAAAATATAGTCCCGCTAGAATGCCATTTGCTGTTTGTGTGTTTAAAAGGTATATTATGAGAAGTGTAAAAATGAACAATTCCATAGAAGGTCAGATTATATGAGAAAAAAAATCGAAAATTTTTCTAAGTCCCAAAAATGAAAAATCAACTGAAAAATTTAATTTTCATAATAAATAAAGAAAAGTTGAAAGAAAAATGAAAAATCAACTGAAAAATTAAATTTTCATAATAAATAAAGAAAAGTTGAAAGAAAAATTTCGATATTTTTTTCAAAGTCAGAAATATAAAAAAATCAATTTTTTTGATTTTTAAGTGAAATGCATTTGAAATAGAAACTTCTCAATGAAACTGAGGTGTATGTGAAAAATTTTTTTTCTTGAAAATTTCGAAAATTTTTCTAAGTCCCAAAAATGAAAAATCAACTGAAAAATTTAATTTTCATAATAAATAAAGAAAAGTTGAAAGAAAAATGAAAAATCAACTGAAAAATTAAATTTTCATAATAAATAAAGAAAAGTTGAAAGAAAAATTTCGATATTTTTTTCAAAGTCAGAAATAGTCAGAAATAGTCAGAAATATAAAAAAATCAATTGGAAAAAATATAGTCCCGCTAGAATGCCATTTGCTGTTTGTGTGTTTAAAAGGTATATTATGAGAAGTGTAAAAATGAACAATTCCATAGAAGGTCAGATTATATGAGAAAAAAAATCGAAAATTTTTCTAAGTCCCAAAAATGAAGAATCAACTGAAAAATTTAATTTTCATAATAAATAAAGAAAAGTTGAAAGAAAAATGAAAAATCAACTGAAAAATTAAATTTTCATAATAAATAAAGAAAAGTTGAAAGAAAAATGAAAAATCAACTGAAAAATTAAATTTTCATAATAAATAAAGAAAAGTTGAAAGAAAAATTTCGATATTTTTTCAAAGTCAGAAATATAAAAAAATCAATTTTTTTGATTTTTAAGTGAAATGCATTTGAAATAGAAACTTCTCAATGAAACTGAGGTGTATGTGAAAAATTTTTTTTCTTGAAAATTTCGAAAATTTTTCTAAGTCCCAAAAATGAAAAATCAACTGAAAAATTTAATTTTCATAATAAATAAAGAAAAGTTGAAAGAAAAATGAAAAATCAACTGAAAAATTAAATTTTCATAATAAATAAAGAAAAGTTGAAAGAAAAATTTCGATATTTTTTTCAAAGTCAGAAATAGTCAGAAATAGTCAGAAATATAAAAAAATCAATTGGAAAAAATATAGTCCCGCTAGAATGCCATTTGCTGTTTGTGTGTTTAAAAGGTATATTATGAGAAGTGTAAAAATGAACAATTCCATAGAAGGTCAGATTATATGAGAAAAAAAATCGAAAATTTTTCTAAGTCCCAAAAATGAAAAATCAACTGAAAAATTTAATTTTCATAATAAATAAAGAAAAGTTGAAAGAAAAATGAAAAATCAACTGAAAAATTAAATTTTCATAATAAATAAAGAAAAGTTGAAAGAAAAATTTCGATATTTTTTTCAAAGTCAGAAATATAAAAAAATCAATTTTTTTGATTTTTAAGTGAAATGCATTTGAAATAGAAACTTCTCAATGAAACTGAGGTGTATGTGAAAAATTTTTTTTCTTGAAAATTTCGAAAATTTTTCTAAGTCCCAAAAATGAAAAATCAACTGAAAAATTTAATTTTCATAATAAATAAAGAAAAGTTGAAAGAAAAATGAAAAATCAACTGAAAAATTAAATTTTCATAATAAATAAAGAAAAGTTGAAAGAAAAATTTCGATATTTTTTTCAAAGTCAGAAATAGTCAGAAATAGTCAGAAATATAAAAAAATCAATTGGAAAAAATATAGTCCCGCTAGAATGCCATTTGCTGTTTGTGTGTTTAAAAGGTATATTATGAGAAGTGTAAAAATGAACAATTCCATAGAAGGTCAGATTATATGAGAAAAAAAATCGAAAATTTTTCTAAGTCCCAAAAATGAAAAATCAACTGAAAAATTTAATTTTCATAATAAATAAAGAAAAGTTGAAAGAAAAATGAAAAATCAACTGAAAAATTAAATTTTCATAATAAATAAAGAAAAGTTGAAAGAAAAATTTCGATATTTTTTTCAAAGTCAGAAATAGTCAGAAATATAAAAAAATCAATTGGAAAAAATATATATATGATTTTTAAGTGGAATTCATTTGAAATAGAGACTTCTCAATGAAACTGAGGTGTATGTCAAAAATTTTTTTTCTTGAAAATTTCGAAAATTTTTCTAAGTCCCGCTAGAATGCCATTTGCTGTTTGTGTGTTTAAAAGGTATATTATGAGAAGTGTAAAAATGAACAATTCCATAGAAGGTCAGATTATATGAGAAAAAAAATCGAAAATTTTTCTAAGTCCCAAAAATGAAAGATCAACTGAAAAATTTAATTTTCATAATAAATAAAGAAAAGTTGAAAGAAAAATGAAAAATCAACTGAAAAATTAAATTTTCATAATAAATAAAGAAAAGTTGAAAGAAAAATGAAAAATCAACTGAAAAATTAAATTTTCATAATAAATAAAGAAAAGTTGAAAGAAAAATTTCGATATTTTTTTCAAAGTCAGAAATAGTCAGAAATAGTCAGAAATATAAAAAAATCAATTGGAAAAAATATAGTCCCGCTAGAATGCCATTTGCTGTTTGTGTGTTTAAAAGGTATATTATGAGAAGTGTAAAAATGAACAATTCCATAGAAGGTCAGATTATATGAGAAAAAAAATCGAAAATTTTTCTAAGTCCCAAAAATGAAAAATCAACTGTAAAATTTAATTTTCATAATAAATAAAGAAAAGTTGAAAGAAAAATGAAAAATCAACTGAAAAATTAAATTTTCATAATAAATAAAGAAAAGTTGAAAGAAAAATTTCGATATTTTTTTCAAAGTCAGAAATAGTCAGAAATAGTCAGAAATATAAAAAAATCAATTGGAAAAAATATAGTCCCGCTAGAATGCCATTTGCTGTTTGTGTGTTTAAAAGGTATATTATGAGAAGTGTAAAAATGAACAATTCCATAGAAGGTCAGATTATATGAGAAAAAAAATCGAAAATTTTTCTAAGTCCCAAAAATGAAAAATCAACTGAAAAATTAAATTTTCATAATAAATAAAGAAAAGTTGAAAGAAAAATGAAAAATCAACTGAAAAATTAAATTTTCATAATAAATAAAGAAAAGTTGAAAGAAAAATTTCGATATTTTTTTCAAAGTCAGAAATATAAAAAAATCAATTTTTTTGATTTTTAAGTGAAATGCATTTGAAATAGAAACTTCTCAATGAAACTGAGGTGTATGTGAAAAATTTTTTTTCTTGAAAATTTCGAAAATTTTTCTAAGTCCCAAAAATGAAAAATCAACTGAAAAATTAAATTTTCATAATAAATAAAGAAAAGTTGAAAGAAAAATGAAAAATCAACTGAAAAATTAAATTTTCATAATAAATAAAGAAAAGTTGAAAGAAAAATTTCGATATTTTTTCAAAGTCAGAAATATAAAAAAATCAATTTTTTTGATTTTTAAGTGAAATGCATTTGAAATAGAAACTTCTCAATGAAACTGAGGTGTATGTGAAAAATTTTTTTTCTTGAAAATTTCGAAAATTTTTCTAAGTCCCAAAAATGAAAAATCAACTGAAAAATTTAATTTTCATAATAAATAAAGAAAAGTTGAAAGAAAAATGAAAAATCAACTGAAAAATTAAATTTTCATAATAAATAAAGAAAAGTTGAAAGAAAAATTTCGATATTTTTTTCAAAGTCAGAAATAGTCAGAAATAGTCAGAAATATAAAAAAATCAATTGGAAAAAATATAGTCCCGCTAGAATGCCATTTGCTGTTTGTGTGTTTAAAAGGTATATTATGAGAAGTGTAAAAATGAACAATTCCATAGAAGGTCAGATTATATGAGAAAAAAAATCGAAAATTTTTCTAAGTCCCAAAAATGAAAAATCAACTGAAAAATTTAATTTTCATAATAAATAAAGAAAAGTTGAAAGAAAAATGAAAAATCAACTGAAAAATTAAATTTTCATAATAAATAAAGAAAAGTTGAAAGAAAAATTTCGATATTTTTTTCAAAGTCAGAAATATAAAAAAATCAATTTTTTTGATTTTTAAGTGAAATGCATTTGAAATAGAAACTTCTCAATGAAACTGAGGTGTATGTGAAAAATTTTTTTTCTTGAAAATTTCGAAAATTTTTCTAAGTCCCAAAAATGAAAAATCAACTGAAAAATTTAATTTTCATAATAAATAAAGAAAAGTTGAAAGAAAAATGAAAAATCAACTGAAAAATTAAATTTTCATAATAAATAAAGAAAAGTTGAAAGAAAAATTTCGATATTTTTTTCAAAGTCAGAAATAGTCAGAAATAGTCAGAAATATAAAAAAATCAATTGGAAAAAATATAGTCCCGCTAGAATGCCATTTGCTGTTTGTGTGTTTAAAAGGTATATTATGAGAAGTGTAAAAATGAACAATTCCATAGAAGGTCAGATTATATGAGAAAAAAAATCGAAAATTTTTCTAAGTCCCAAAAATGAAAAATCAACTGAAAAATTTAATTTTCATAATAAATAAAGAAAAGTTGAAAGAAAAATGAAAAATCAACTGAAAAATTAAATTTTCATAATAAATAAAGAAAAGTTGAAAGAAAAATTTCGATATTTTTTTCAAAGTCAGAAATAGTCAGAAATATAAAAAAATCAATTGGAAAAAATATATATATGATTTTTAAGTGGAATTCATTTGAAATAGAGACTTCTCAATGAAACTGAGGTGTATGTCAAAAATTTTTTTTCTTGAAAATTTCGAAAATTTTTCTAAGTCCCGCTAGAATGCCATTTGCTGTTTGTGTGTTTAAAAGGTATATTATGAGAAGTGTAAAAATGAACAATTCCATAGAAGGTCAGATTATATGAGAAAAAAAATCGAAAATTTTTCTAAGTCCCAAAAATGAAAGATCAACTGAAAAATTTAATTTTCATAATAAATAAAGAAAAGTTGAAAGAAAAATGAAAAATCAACTGAAAAATTAAATTTTCATAATAAATAAAGAAAAGTTGAAAGAAAAATGAAAAATCAACTGAAAAATTAAATTTTCATAATAAATAAAGAAAAGTTGAAAGAAAAATTTCGATATTTTTTTCAAAGTCAGAAATATAAAAAAATCAATTTTTTTGATTTTTAAGTGAAATGCATTTGAAATAGAAACTTCTCAATGAAACTGAGGTGTATGTGAAAAATTTTTTTTCTTGAAAATTTCGAAAATTTTTCTAAGTCCCAAAAATGAAAAATCAACTGAAAAATTTAATTTTCATAATAAATAAAGAAAAGTTGAAAGAAAAATGAAAAATCAACTGAAAAATTAAATTTTCATAATAAATAAAGAAAAGTTGAAAGAAAAATTTCGATATTTTTTTCAAAGTCAGAAATAGTCAGAAATAGTCAGAAATATAAAAAAATCAATTGGAAAAAATATAGTCCCGCTAGAATGCCATTTGCTGTTTGTGTGTTTAAAAGGTATATTATGAGAAGTGTAAAAATGAACAATTCCATAGAAGGTCAGATTATATGAGAAAAAAAATCGAAAATTTTTCTAAGTCCCAAAAATGAAAAATCAACTGTAAAATTTAATTTTCATAATAAATAAAGAAAAGTTGAAAGAAAAATGAAAAATCAACTGAAAAATTAAATTTTCATAATAAATAAAGAAAAGTTGAAAGAAAAATTTCGATATTTTTTTCAAAGTCAGAAATAGTCAGAAATAGTCAGAAATATAAAAAAATCAATTGGAAAAAATATAGTCCCGCTAGAATGCCATTTGCTGTTTGTGTGTTTAAAAGGTATATTATGAGAAGTGTAAAAATGAACAATTCCATAGAAGGTCAGATTATATGAGAAAAAAAATCGAAAATTTTTCTAAGTCCCAAAAATGAAAAATCAACTGAAAAATTTAATTTTCATAATAAATAAAGAAAAGTTGAAAGAAAAATGAAAAATCAACTGAAAAATTAAATTTTCATAATAAATAAAGAAAAGTTGAAAGAAAAATTTCGATATTTTTTTCAAAGTCAGAAATATAAAAAAATCAATTTTTTTGATTTTTAAGTGAAATGCATTTGAAATAGAAACTTCTCAATGAAACTGAGGTGTATGTGAAAAATTTTTTTTCTTGAAAATTTCGAAAATTTTTCTAAGTCCCAAAAATGAAAAATCAACTGAAAAATTTAATTTTCATAATAAATAAAGAAAAGTTGAAAGAAAAATGAAAAATCAACTGAAAAATTAAATTTTCATAATAAATAAAGAAAAGTTGAAAGAAAAATTTCGATATTTTTTTCAAAGTCAGAAATAGTCAGAAATAGTCAGAAATATAAAAAAATCAATTGGAAAAAATATAGTCCCGCTAGAATGCCATTTGCTGTTTGTGTGTTTAAAAGGTATATTATGAGAAGTGTAAAAATGAACAATTCCATAGAAGGTCAGATTATATGAGAAAAAAAATCGAAAATTTTTCTAAGTCCCAAAAATGAAAAATCAACTGAAAAATTTAATTTTCATAATAAATAAAGAAAAGTTGAAAGAAAAATGAAAAATCAACTGAAAAATTAAATTTTCATAATAAATAAAGAAAAGTTGAAAGAAAAATTTCGATATTTTTTTCAAAGTCAGAAATAGTCAGAAATATAAAAAAATCAATTGGAAAAAATATATATATGATTTTTAAGTGGAATTCATTTGAAATAGAGACTTCTCAATGAAACTGAGGTGTATGTCAAAAATTTTTTTTCTTGAAAATTTCGAAAATTTTTCTAAGTCCCGCTAGAATGCCATTTGCTGTTTGTGTGTTTAAAAGGTATATTATGAGAAGTGTAAAAATGAACAATTCCATAGAAGGTCAGATTATATGAGAAAAAAAATCGAAAATTTTTCTAAGTCCCAAAAATGAAAGATCAACTGAAAAATTTAATTTTCATAATAAATAAAGAAAAGTTGAAAGAAAAATGAAAAATCAACTGAAAAATTAAATTTTCATAATAAATAAAGAAAAGTTGAAAGAAAAATGAAAAATCAACTGAAAAATTAAATTTTCATAATAAATAAAGAAAAGTTGAAAGAAAAATTTCGATATTTTTTTCAAAGTCAGAAATATAAAAAAATCAATTTTTTTGATTTTTAAGTGAAATGCATTTGAAATAGAAACTTCTCAATGAAACTGAGGTGTATGTGAAAAATTTTTTTTCTTGAAAATTTCGAAAATTTTTCTAAGTCCCAAAAATGAAAAATCAACTGAAAAATTTAATTTTCATAATAAATAAAGAAAAGTTGAAAGAAAAATGAAAAATCAACTGAAAAATTAAATTTTCATAATAAATAAAGAAAAGTTGAAAGAAAAATTTCGATATTTTTTTCAAAGTCAGAAATAGTCAGAAATAGTCAGAAATATAAAAAAATCAATTGGAAAAAATATAGTCCCGCTAGAATGCCATTTGCTGTTTGTGTGTTTAAAAGGTATATTATGAGAAGTGTAAAAATGAACAATTCCATAGAAGGTCAGATTATATGAGAAAAAAAATCGAAAATTTTTCTAAGTCCCAAAAATGAAAAATCAACTGAAAAATTTAATTTTCATAATAAATAAAGAAAAGTTGAAAGAAAAATGAAAAATCAACTGAAAAATTTAATTTTCATAATAAATAAAGAAAAGTTGAAAGAAAAATTTCGATATTTTTTTCAAAGTCAGAAATAGTCAGAAATATAAAAAAATCAATTGGAAAAAATATAGTCCCGCTAGAATGCCATTTGCTGTTTGTGTGTTTAAAAGGTATATTATGAGAAGTGTAAAAATGAACAATTCCATAGAAGGTCAGATTATATGAGAAAAAAAATCGAAAATTTTTCTAAGTCCCAAAAATGAAGAATCAACTGAAAAATTTAATTTTCATAATAAATAAAGAAAAGTTGAAAGAAAAATGAAAAATCAACTGAAAAATTAAATTTTCATAATAAATAAAGAAAAGTTGAAAGAAAAATGAAAAATCAACTGAAAAATTAAATTTTCATAATAAATAAAGAAAAGTTGAAAGAAAAATTTCGATATTTTTTTCAAAGTCAGAAATATAAAAAAATCAATTTTTTTGATTTTTAAGTGAAATGCATTTGAAATAGAAACTTCTCAATGAAACTGAGGTGTATGTGAAAAATTTTTTTTCTTGAAAATTTCGAAAATTTTTCTAAGTCCCAAAAATGAAAAATCAACTGAAAAATTTAATTTTCATAATAAATAAAGAAAAGTTGAAAGAAAAATGAAAAATCAACTGAAAAATTAAATTTTCATAATAAATAAAGAAAAGTTGAAAGAAAAATTTCGATATTTTTTTCAAAGTCAGAAATAGTCAGAAATAGTCAGAAATATAAAAAAATCAATTGGAAAAAATATAGTCCCGCTAGAATGCCATTTGCTGTTTGTGTGTTTAAAAGGTATATTATGAGAAGTGTAAAAATGAACAATTCCATAGAAGGTCAGATTATATGAGAAAAAAAATCGAAAATTTTTCTAAGTCCCAAAAATGAAAAATCAACTGAAAAATTTAATTTTCATAATAAATAAAGAAAAGTTGAAAGAAAAATGAAAAATCAACTGAAAAATTAAATTTTCATAATAAATAAAGAAAAGTTGAAAGAAAAATTTCGATATTTTTTTCAAAGTCAGAAATATAAAAAAATCAATTTTTTTGATTTTTAAGTGAAATGCATTTGAAATAGAAACTTCTCAATGAAACTGAGGTGTATGTGAAAAATTTTTTTTCTTGAAAATTTCGAAAATTTTTCTAAGTCCCAAAAATGAAAAATCAACTGAAAAATTTAATTTTCATAATAAATAAAGAAAAGTTGAAAGAAAAATGAAAAATCAACTGAAAAATTAAATTTTCATAATAAATAAAGAAAAGTTGAAAGAAAAATTTCGATATTTTTTTCAAAGTCAGAAATAGTCAGAAATAGTCAGAAATATAAAAAAATCAATTGGAAAAAATATAGTCCCGCTAGAATGCCATTTGCTGTTTGTGTGTTTAAAAGGTATATTATGAGAAGTGTAAAAATGAACAATTCCATAGAAGGTCAGATTATATGAGAAAAAAAATCGAAAATTTTTCTAAGTCCCAAAAATGAAAAATCAACTGAAAAATTTAATTTTCATAATAAATAAAGAAAAGTTGAAAGAAAAATGAAAAATCAACTGAAAAATTAAATTTTCATAATAAATAAAGAAAAGTTGAAAGAAAAATTTCGATATTTTTTTCAAAGTCAGAAATAGTCAGAAATATAAAAAAATCAATTGGAAAAAATATATATATGATTTTTAAGTGGAATTCATTTGAAATAGAGACTTCTCAATGAAACTGAGGTGTATGTCAAAAATTTTTTTTCTTGAAAATTTCGAAAATTTTTCTAAGTCCCGCTAGAATGCCATTTGCTGTTTGTGTGTTTAAAAGGTATATTATGAGAAGTGTAAAAATGAACAATTCCATAGAAGGTCAGATTATATGAGAAAAAAAATCGAAAATTTTTCTAAGTCCCAAAAATGAAAGATCAACTGAAAAATTTAATTTTCATAATAAATAAAGAAAAGTTGAAAGAAAAATGAAAAATCAACTGAAAAATTAAATTTTCATAATAAATAAAGAAAAGTTGAAAGAAAAATGAAAAATCAACTGAAAAATTAAATTTTCATAATAAATAAAGAAAAGTTGAAAGAAAAATTTCGATATTTTTTTCAAAGTCAGAAATATAAAAAAATCAATTTTTTTGATTTTTAAGTGAAATGCATTTGAAATAGAAACTTCTCAATGAAACTGAGGTGTATGTGAAAAATTTTTTTTCTTGAAAATTTCGAAAATTTTTCTAAGTCCCAAAAATGAAAAATCAACTGAAAAATTTAATTTTCATAATAAATAAAGAAAAGTTGAAAGAAAAATGAAAAATCAACTGAAAAATTAAATTTTCATAATAAATAAAGAAAAGTTGAAAGAAAAATTTCGATATTTTTTTCAAAGTCAGAAATAGTCAGAAATAGTCAGAAATATAAAAAAATCAATTGGAAAAAATATAGTCCCGCTAGAATGCCATTTGCTGTTTGTGTGTTTAAAAGGTATATTATGAGAAGTGTAAAAATGAACAATTCCATAGAAGGTCAGATTATATGAGAAAAAAAATCGAAAATTTTTCTAAGTCCCAAAAATGAAAAATCAACTGAAAAATTAAATTTTCATAATAAATAAAGAAAAGTTGAAAGAAAAATGAAAAATCAACTGAAAAATTAAATTTTCATAATAAATAAAGAAAAGTTGAAAGAAAAATTTCGATATTTTTTTCAAAGTCAGAAATAGTCAGAAATATAAAAAAATCAATTGGAAAAAATATAGTCCCGCTAGAATGCCATTTGCTGTTTGTGTGTTTAAAAGGTATATTATGAGAAGTGTAAAAATGAACAATTCCATAGAAGGTCAGATTATATGAGAAAAAAAATCGAAAATTTTTCTAAGTCCCAAAAATGAAGAATCAACTGAAAAATTTAATTTTCATAATAAATAAAGAAAAGTTGAAAGAAAAATGAAAAATCAACTGAAAAATTAAATTTTCATAATAAATAAAGAAAAGTTGAAAGAAAAATGAAAAATCAACTGAAAAATTAAATTTTCATAATAAATAAAGAAAAGTTGAAAGAAAAATTTCGATATTTTTTTCAAAGTCAGAAATATAAAAAAATCAATTTTTTTGATTTTTAAGTGAAATGCATTTGAAATAGAAACTTCTCAATGAAACTGAGGTGTATGTGAAAAATTTTTTTTCTTGAAAATTTCGAAAATTTTTCTAAGTCCCAAAAATGAAAAATCAACTGAAAAATTTAATTTTCATAATAAATAAAGAAAAGTTGAAAGAAAAATGAAAAATCAACTGAAAAATTAAATTTTCATAATAAATAAAGAAAAGTTGAAAGAAAAATTTCGATATTTTTTTCAAAGTCAGAAATAGTCAGAAATAGTCAGAAATATAAAAAAATCAATTGGAAAAAATATAGTCCCGCTAGAATGCCATTTGCTGTTTGTGTGTTTAAAAGGTATATTATGAGAAGTGTAAAAATGAACAATTCCATAGAAGGTCAGATTATATGAGAAAAAAAATCGAAAATTTTTCTAAGTCCCAAAAATGAAAAATCAACTGAAAAATTTAATTTTCATAATAAATAAAGAAAAGTTGAAAGAAAAATGAAAAATCAACTGAAAAATTAAATTTTCATAATAAATAAAGAAAAGTTGAAAGAAAAATTTCGATATTTTTTTCAAAGTCAGAAATAGTCAGAAATATAAAAAAATCAATTGGAAAAAATATAGTCCCGCTAGAATGCCATTTGCTGTTTGTGTGTTTAAAAGGTATATTATGAGAAGTGTAAAAATGAACAATTCCATAGAAGGTCAGATTATATGAGAAAAAAAATCGAAAATTTTTCTAAGTCCCAAAAATGAAGAATCAACTGAAAAATTTAATTTTCATAATAAATAAAGAAAAGTTGAAAGAAAAATGAAAAATCAACTGAAAAATTAAATTTTCATAATAAATAAAGAAAAGTTGAAAGAAAAATGAAAAATCAACTGAAAAATTAAATTTTCATAATAAATAAAGAAAAGTTGAAAGAAAAATTTCGATATTTTTTTCAAAGTCAGAAATATAAAAAAATCAATTTTTTTGATTTTTAAGTGAAATGCATTTGAAATAGAAACTTCTCAATGAAACTGAGGTGTATGTGAAAAATTTTTTTTCTTGAAAATTTCGAAAATTTTTCTAAGTCCCAAAAATGAAAAATCAACTGAAAAATTTAATTTTCATAATAAATAAAGAAAAGTTGAAAGAAAAATGAAAAATCAACTGAAAAATTAAATTTTCATAATAAATAAAGAAAAGTTGAAAGAAAAATTTCGATATTTTTTTCAAAGTCAGAAATAGTCAGAAATAGTCAGAAATATAAAAAAATCAATTGGAAAAAATATAGTCCCGCTAGAATGCCATTTGCTGTTTGTGTGTTTAAAAGGTATATTATGAGAAGTGTAAAAATGAACAATTCCATAGAAGGTCAGATTATATGAGAAAAAAAATCGAAAATTTTTCTAAGTCCCAAAAATGAAAAATCAACTGAAAAATTAAATTTTCATAATAAATAAAGAAAAGTTGAAAGAAAAATGAAAAATCAACTGAAAAATTAAATTTTCATAATAAATAAAGAAAAGTTGAAAGAAAAATTTCGATATTTTTTTCAAAGTCAGAAATAGTCAGAAATATAAAAAAATCAATTGGAAAAAATATAGTCCCGCTAGAATGCCATTTGCTGTTTGTGTGTTTAAAAGGTATATTATGAGAAGTGTAAAAATGAACAATTCCATAGAAGGTCAGATTATATGAGAAAAAAAATCGAAAATTTTTCTAAGTCCCAAAAATGAAGAATCAACTGAAAAATTTAATTTTCATAATAAATAAAGAAAAGTTGAAAGAAAAATGAAAAATCAACTGAAAAATTAAATTTTCATAATAAATAAAGAAAAGTTGAAAGAAAAATGAAAAATCAACTGAAAAATTAAATTTTCATAATAAATAAAGAAAAGTTGAAAGAAAAATTTCGATATTTTTTTCAAAGTCAGAAATATAAAAAAATCAATTTTTTTGATTTTTAAGTGAAATGCATTTGAAATAGAAACTTCTCAATGAAACTGAGGTGTATGTGAAAAATTTTTTTTCTTGAAAATTTCGAAAATTTTTCTAAGTCCCAAAAATGAAAAATCAACTGAAAAATTTAATTTTCATAATAAATAAAGAAAAGTTGAAAGAAAAATGAAAAATCAACTGAAAAATTAAATTTTCATAATAAATAAAGAAAAGTTGAAAGAAAAATTTCGATATTTTTTTCAAAGTCAGAAATAGTCAGAAATAGTCAGAAATATAAAAAAATCAATTGGAAAAAATATAGTCCCGCTAGAATGCCATTTGCTGTTTGTGTGTTTAAAAGGTATATTATGAGAAGTGTAAAAATGAACAATTCCATAGAAGGTCAGATTATATGAGAAAAAAAATCGAAAATTTTTCTAAGTCCCAAAAATGAAGAATCAACTGAAAAATTTAATTTTCATAATAAATAAAGAAAAGTTGAAAGAAAAATGAAAAATCAACTGAAAAATTAAATTTTCATAATAAATAAAGAAAAGTTGAAAGAAAAATGAAAAATCAACTGAAAAATTAAATTTTCATAATAAATAAAGAAAAGTTGAAAGAAAAATTTCGATATTTTTTTCAAAGTCAGAAATATAAAAAAATCAATTTTTTTGATTTTTAAGTGAAATGCATTTGAAATAGAAACTTCTCAATGAAACTGAGGTGTATGTGAAAAATTTTTTTTCTTGAAAATTTCGAAAATTTTTCTAAGTCCCAAAAATGAAAAATCAACTGAAAAATTTAATTTTCATAATAAATAAAGAAAAGTTGAAAGAAAAATGAAAAATCAACTGAAAAATTAAATTTTCATAATAAATAAAGAAAAGTTGAAAGAAAAATTTCGATATTTTTTTCAAAGTCAGAAATAGTCAGAAATAGTCAGAAATATAAAAAAATCAATTGGAAAAAATATAGTCCCGCTAGAATGCCATTTGCTGTTTGTGTGTTTAAAAGGTATATTATGAGAAGTGTAAAAATGAACAATTCCATAGAAGGTCAGATTATATGAGAAAAAAAATCGAAAATTTTTCTAAGTCCCAAAAATGAAAAATCAACTGAAAAATTTAATTTTCATAATAAATAAAGAAAAGTTGAAAGAAAAATGAAAAATCAACTGAAAAATTAAATTTTCATAATAAATAAAGAAAAGTTGAAAGAAAAATTTCGATATTTTTTTCAAAGTCAGAAATAGTCAGAAATATAAAAAAATCAATTGGAAAAAATATAGTCCCGCTAGAATGCCATTTGCTGTTTGTGTGTTTAAAAGGTATATTATGAGAAGTGTAAAAATGAACAATTCCATAGAAGGTCAGATTATATGAGAAAAAAAATCGAAAATTTTTCTAAGTCCCAAAAATGAAGAATCAACTGAAAAATTTAATTTTCATAATAAATAAAGAAAAGTTGAAAGAAAAATGAAAAATCAACTGAAAAATTAAATTTTCATAATAAATAAAGAAAAGTTGAAAGAAAAATGAAAAATCAACTGAAAAATTAAATTTTCATAATAAATAAAGAAAAGTTGAAAGAAAAATTTCGATATTTTTTTCAAAGTCAGAAATATAAAAAAATCAATTTTTTTGATTTTTAAGTGAAATGCATTTGAAATAGAAACTTCTCAATGAAACTGAGGTGTATGTGAAAAATTTTTTTTCTTGAAAATTTCGAAAATTTTTCTAAGTCCCAAAAATGAAAAATCAACTGAAAAATTTAATTTTCATAATAAATAAAGAAAAGTTGAAAGAAAAATGAAAAATCAACTGAAAAATTAAATTTTCATAATAAATAAAGAAAAGTTGAAAGAAAAATTTCGATATTTTTTTCAAAGTCAGAAATAGTCAGAAATAGTCAGAAATATAAAAAAATCAATTGGAAAAAATATAGTCCCGCTAGAATGCCATTTGCTGTTTGTGTGTTTAAAAGGTATATTATGAGAAGTGTAAAAATGAACAATTCCATAGAAGGTCAGATTATATGAGAAAAAAAATCGAAAATTTTTCTAAGTCCCAAAAATGAAAAATCAACTGAAAAATTAAATTTTCATAATAAATAAAGAAAAGTTGAAAGAAAAATGAAAAATCAACTGAAAAATTAAATTTTCATAATAAATAAAGAAAAGTTGAAAGAAAAATTTCGATATTTTTTTCAAAGTCAGAAATAGTCAGAAATATAAAAAAATCAATTGGAAAAAATATAGTCCCGCTAGAATGCCATTTGCTGTTTGTGTGTTTAAAAGGTATATTATGAGAAGTGTAAAAATGAACAATTCCATAGAAGGTCAGATTATATGAGAAAAAAAATCGAAAATTTTTCTAAGTCCCAAAAATGAAGAATCAACTGAAAAATTTAATTTTCATAATAAATAAAGAAAAGTTGAAAGAAAAATGAAAAATCAACTGAAAAATTAAATTTTCATAATAAATAAAGAAAAGTTGAAAGAAAAATGAAAAATCAACTGAAAAATTAAATTTTCATAATAAATAAAGAAAAGTTGAAAGAAAAATTTCGATATTTTTTTCAAAGTCAGAAATATAAAAAAATCAATTTTTTGATTTTTAAGTGAAATGCATTTGAAATAGAAACTTCTCAATGAAACTGAGGTGTATGTGAAAAATTTTTTTTCTTGAAAATTTCGAAAATTTTTCTAAGTCCCAAAAATGAAAAATCAACTGAAAAATTTAATTTTCATAATAAATAAAGAAAAGTTGAAAGAAAAATGAAAAATCAACTGAAAAATTAAATTTTCATAATAAATAAAGAAAAGTTGAAAGAAAAATTTCGATATTTTTTTCAAAGTCAGAAATAGTCAGAAATAGTCAGAAATATAAAAAAATCAATTGGAAAAAATATAGTCCCGCTAGAATGCCATTTGCTGTTTGTGTGTTTAAAAGGTATATTATGAGAAGTGTAAAAATGAACAATTCCATAGAAGGTCAGATTATATGAGAAAAAAAATCGAAAATTTTTCTAAGTCCCAAAAATGAAAAATCAACTGAAAAATTTAATTTTCATAATAAATAAAGAAAAGTTGAAAGAAAAATGAAAAATCAACTGAAAAATTAAATTTTCATAATAAATAAAGAAAAGTTGAAAGAAAAATTTCGATATTTTTTTCAAAGTCAGAAATATAAAAAAATCAATTTTTTTGATTTTTAAGTGAAATGCATTTGAAATAGAAACTTCTCAATGAAACTGAGGTGTATGTGAAAAATTTTTTTTCTTGAAAATTTCGAAAATTTTTCTAAGTCCCAAAAATGAAAAATCAACTGAAAAATTTAATTTTCATAATAAATAAAGAAAAGTTGAAAGAAAAATGAAAAATCAACTGAAAAATTAAATTTTCATAATAAATAAAGAAAAGTTGAAAGAAAAATTTCGATATTTTTTTCAAAGTCAGAAATAGTCAGAAATAGTCAGAAATATAAAAAAATCAATTGGAAAAAATATAGTCCCGCTAGAATGCCATTTGCTGTTTGTGTGTTTAAAAGGTATATTATGAGAAGTGTAAAAATGAACAATTCCATAGAAGGTCAGATTATATGAGAAAAAAAATCGAAAATTTTTCTAAGTCCCAAAAATGAAAAATCAACTGAAAAATTTAATTTTCATAATAAATAAAGAAAAGTTGAAAGAAAAATGAAAAATCAACTGAAAAATTAAATTTTCATAATAAATAAAGAAAAGTTGAAAGAAAAATTTCGATATTTTTTTCAAAGTCAGAAATATAAAAAAATCAATTTTTTTGATTTTTAAGTGAAATGCATTTGAAATAGAAACTTCTCAATGAAACTGAGGTGTATGTGAAAAATTTTTTTTCTTGAAAATTTCGAAAATTTTTCTAAGTCCCAAAAATGAAAAATCAACTGAAAAATTTAATTTTCATAATAAATAAAGAAAAGTTGAAAGAAAAATGAAAAATCAACTGAAAAATTAAATTTTCATAATAAATAAAGAAAAGTTGAAAGAAAAATTTCGATATTTTTTTCAAAGTCAGAAATAGTCAGAAATAGTCAGAAATATAAAAAAATCAATTGGAAAAAATATAGTCCCGCTAGAATGCCATTTGCTGTTTGTGTGTTTAAAAGGTATATTATGAGAAGTGTAAAAATGAACAATTCCATAGAAGGTCAGATTATATGAGAAAAAAAATCGAAAATTTTTCTAAGTCCCAAAAATGAAAAATCAACTGAAAAATTTAATTTTCATAATAAATAAAGAAAAGTTGAAAGAAAAATGAAAAATCAACTGAAAAATTAAATTTTCATAATAAATAAAGAAAAGTTGAAAGAAAAATTTCGATATTTTTTTCAAAGTCAGAAATAGTCAGAAATATAAAAAAATCAATTGGAAAAAATATATATATGATTTTTAAGTGGAATTCATTTGAAATAGAGACTTCTCAATGAAACTGAGGTGTATGTCAAAAATTTTTTTTCTTGAAAATTTCGAAAATTTTTCTAAGTCCCGCTAGAATGCCATTTGCTGTTTGTGTGTTTAAAAGGTATATTATGAGAAGTGTAAAAATGAACAATTCCATAGAAGGTCAGATTATATGAGAAAAAAAATCGAAAATTTTTCTAAGTCCCAAAAATGAAAGATCAACTGAAAAATTTAATTTTCATAATAAATAAAGAAAAGTTGAAAGAAAAATGAAAAATCAACTGAAAAATTAAATTTTCATAATAAATAAAGAAAAGTTGAAAGAAAAATGAAAAATCAACTGAAAAATTAAATTTTCATAATAAATAAAGAAAAGTTGAAAGAAAAATTTCGATATTTTTTTCAAAGTCAGAAATATAAAAAAATCAATTTTTTTGATTTTTAAGTGAAATGCATTTGAAATAGAAACTTCTCAATGAAACTGAGGTGTATGTGAAAAATTTTTTTTCTTGAAAATTTCGAAAATTTTTCTAAGTCCCAAAAATGAAAAATCAACTGAAAAATTTAATTTTCATAATAAATAAAGAAAAGTTGAAAGAAAAATGAAAAATCAACTGAAAAATTAAATTTTCATAATAAATAAAGAAAAGTTGAAAGAAAAATTTCGATATTTTTTTCAAAGTCAGAAATAGTCAGAAATAGTCAGAAATATAAAAAAATCAATTGGAAAAAATATAGTCCCGCTAGAATGCCATTTGCTGTTTGTGTGTTTAAAAGGTATATTATGAGAAGTGTAAAAATGAACAATTCCATAGAAGGTCAGATTATATGAGAAAAAAAATCGAAAATTTTTCTAAGTCCCAAAAATGAAAAATCAACTGAAAAATTTAATTTTCATAATAAATAAAGAAAAGTTGAAAGAAAAATGAAAAATCAACTGAAAAATTAAATTTTCATAATAAATAAAGAAAAGTTGAAAGAAAAATTTCGATATTTTTTTCAAAGTCAGAAATATAAAAAAATCAATTTTTTTGATTTTTAAGTGAAATGCATTTGAAATAGAAACTTCTCAATGAAACTGAGGTGTATGTGAAAAATTTTTTTCTTGAAATTTCGAAAATTTTTCTAAGTCCCAAAAATGAAAAATCAACTGAAAAATTTAATTTTCATAATAAATAAAGAAAAGTTGAAAGAAAAATGAAAAATCAACTGAAAAATTAAATTTTCATAATAAATAAAGAAAAGTTGAAAGAAAATTTCGATATTTTTTTCAAAGTCAGAAATAGTCAGAAATAGTCAGAAATATAAAAAAATCAATTGGAAAAAATATAGTCCCGCTAGAATGCCATTTGCTGTTTGTGTGTTTAAAAGGTATATTATGAGAAGTGTAAAAATGAACAATTCCATAGAAGGTCAGATTATATGAGAAAAAAAATCGAAAATTTTTCTAAGTCCCAAAAATGAAAAATCAACTGAAAATTTAATTTTCATAATAAATAAAGAAAAGTTGAAAGAAAAATGAAAAATCAACTGAAAAATTAAATTTTCATAATAAATAAAGAAAAGTTGAAAGAAAAATTTCGATATTTTTTTCAAAGTCAGAAATATAAAAAAATCAATTTTTTTGATTTTTAAGTGAAATGCATTTGAAATAGAAACTTCTCAATGAAACTGAGGTGTATGTGAAAAATTTTTTTTCTTGAAAATTTCGAAAATTTTTCTAAGTCCCAAAAATGAAAAATCAACTGAAAAATTTAATTTTCATAATAAATAAAGAAAAGTTGAAAGAAAAATGAAAAATCAACTGAAAAATTAAATTTTCATAATAAATAAAGAAAAGTTGAAAGAAAAATTTCGATATTTTTTCAAAGTCAGAAATAGTCAGAAATAGTCAGAAATATAAAAAAATCAATTGGAAAAAATATAGTCCCGCTAGAATGCCATTTGCTGTTTGTGTGTTTAAAAGGTATATTATGAGAAGTGTAAAAATGAACAATTCCATAGAAGGTCAGATTATATGAGAAAAAAAATCGAAAATTTTTCTAAGTCCCAAAAATGAAAAATCAACTGAAAAATTTAATTTTCATAATAAATAAAGAAAAGTTGAAAGAAAAATGAAAAATCAACTGAAAAATTAAATTTTCATAATAAATAAAGAAAAGTTGAAAGAAAAATTTCGATATTTTTTTCAAAGTCAGAAATAGTCAGAAATATAAAAAAATCAATTGGAAAAAATATATATATGATTTTTAAGTGGAATTCATTTGAAATAGAGACTTCTCAATGAAACTGAGGTGTATGTCAAAAATTTTTTTTCTTGAAAATTTCGAAAATTTTTCTAAGTCCCGCTAGAATGCCATTTGCTGTTTGTGTGTTTAAAAGGTATATTATGAGAAGTGTAAAAATGAACAATTCCATAGAAGGTCAGATTATATGAGAAAAAAAATCGAAAATTTTTCTAAGTCCCAAAAATGAAAGATCAACTGAAAAATTTAATTTTCATAATAAATAAAGAAAAGTTGAAAGAAAAATGAAAAATCAACTGAAAAATTAAATTTTCATAATAAATAAAGAAAAGTTGAAAGAAAAATGAAAAATCAACTGAAAAATTAAATTTTCATAATAAATAAAGAAAAGTTGAAAGAAAAATTTCGATATTTTTTTCAAAGTCAGAAATATAAAAAAATCAATTTTTTTGATTTTTAAGTGAAATGCATTTGAAATAGAAACTTCTCAATGAAACTGAGGTGTATGTGAAAAATTTTTTTTCTTGAAAATTTCGAAAATTTTTCTAAGTCCCAAAAATGAAAAATCAACTGAAAATTTAATTTTCATAATAAATAAAGAAAAGTTGAAAGAAAAATGAAAAATCAACTGAAAAATTAAATTTTCATAATAAATAAAGAAAAGTTGAAAGAAAAATTTCGATATTTTTTTCAAAGTCAGAAATAGTCAGAAATAGTCAGAAATATAAAAAAATCAATTGGAAAAAATATAGTCCCGCTAGAATGCCATTTGCTGTTTGTGTGTTTAAAAGGTATATTATGAGAAGTGTAAAAATGAACAATTCCATAGAAGGTCAGATTATATGAGAAAAAAAATCGAAAATTTTTC